>BROE01000005.1:10754311-11249974 GCA_036571765.1 Plecoglossus altivelis
ACTTTAATTAAACATGAGGACTCTGACTGAGTAATAGCTTTTTCTCAAGGCATAATTCAATTGCGAAATTCCAACGATAAAGTCAGTTTGCACTTCAACACCCCAGGGGGGCGAAACATGAGCGCGCCATCACAGGGGCGAGGCGGAGAGGGGGGGAAGGCGATTCTGGTGTGGTTGGTGGGGGTCGAGGAGGAGGGTGGGGGGGGCTGGTATGTAGTCCAGGAGTGGTGGCGGATCCATTTATTTTCAGGGCTCTTGCAGTAAACAAATACGATCAGGCTCACTTTAGTCAGGGCGTCTAGCAGCAAAGGGAAGTGGGATCCCAGCATACTCTGAGCATGGATGGGGGATGGAGGGTGGGAGTGTGGGGGCGAGGGGGCGTGGCAGTGTGGGGGCGAGGGGGCGTGGCAGTGTGGGGGCGAGGCATGGACCAAGCTGGACCATATGGTTAATATATATCAGGGAGGCGGCAGGAGCCTGCATCAAGACGGCTGATCAGAGAGAGAGAAAGGAAAGACAGAGACATAGAGAGACGTAGAGAGACATAGAGAGAGAGAGAGAGAGAGAGAGAGAGAGACAGAGACAGAGACAGAGAGAGACAGAGAGAGCAAGAAAGAAAGAAAGAAAGAAAGAAAGAAAGAAAGAAAGAAAGAAAGAAGGAAGGACTTTGGGCAGCCATGTGGAGGACACATCCTTCAACGTCACATTTATTATTTTACAGCAGCCCTTCCAAAACAGGGGCGGCCTTGGGGCTGGAAGCTAACAGACGGCACTAATGATGGCCATTTGGGACTTGAATTCTTTGGTAAACAATGTAGTCGCAGCATCAAACAGATATTGGGAACTTTTACCTCTTAATTCTTCATGTTCCACCTCATCACGCTACCACTAAGAAAAAGATTGTATTAGTTAATGATCCTAGGTTCAGACACAGCCAGAGTAGCCTTAGATGGTGGTTCCATGTCGAGCAGAAGGGGCTATATTTAACGGCTAGCTTGGTGTGAGCTCATGTAATTGGACGACATTGGTCTCGCCACACTCTTCCGTCCTGCGCTGTTCTAAGAAGATGCAGAGAACAGGAACATTAGGGTGGGTTCACAGTGAACCAGTTATTCAAGTAGACATGGTCCTGTACGTGTCAGGATGTGAGGGGAAATAAAGAGCTTTTGTTTCTCTTGGGCCTGCTTCACAGGTATTCATTCTGCTGCATCTCAAAACACAGTTATTAGTATAAAGAAGGAGGGGAAAGGGAGAAAAAAAAAGAATGACAAAAATTGACAAATTAACTGTCATGGCTTTCGTTCCAGGGGCATATACCATTACAAAGATGATGCAGCTTTAACTAGCTCGACTTCAAGCAGCAAGGCACTTACTGTGGGGGCCATGATTTCCAATGCTAATGATGTACCTTTGAAAAGCATACTCTCTGAAATCACTAAGGGCCTAAAGACTGCGAGGAAGAAAGGGGGGGGGGGGGGGGAGGAAAAAAAAGCTTCAATTAAAAAGTATGAGTGACTGCCCACAACAAAAGAGGAAACCCAAGACTTGGGGAAGCACCACATGCTATTCATTTTCTAAAGTGAATCGAGTCGACAGGGAGGAACTCAAGAGGAGCGAGTCGGGGAGGGAAAAAGTTCACTGAGCTGAGCCACTCAATCATCTGTCCATAAGTGACTCTGTCATAAAGGGGCTTCTTTTAAAAGCTTGTAAGCATCTGATTTCACGAGATGGCGTTGACAAGAGCCTCTGCGTCAGCCCCCGTGAGCACCCAGAGAGGGCCGTGGCTGAGGAGCGCAGCGCTTCCAAAAGCAGTGTGTCCAAGGCTCTTCGCTCCAGACACGGTCAGCTGACTGACACTCAAGAACCCTGATTCTGGACATGTATTACTGTGCAGCGTACATGTTGAGCAGCACAGAGCAGTGAAACGGTGGAATACTGCATTATTATATTCTTATTATAGTTGTCCAAATACTACCATCCAAATACTAGAGTCCCTTAAAACATGCTGTTGCTGTTAGGACATATTACTGTTCACTGTTTAAGGTTTTGTTTTAAATGCCCACTTCCTGTATCTAATGTTCTTCTCATTTATATATATATTTATATATATATATATATATATATATATATAAATATATATATATATATATATATATATATATATATATATATATATAAGGCTTGAACCCACAAACAATACTTCACCTATAAATCAACAGTCGCGTTTTCATGTTGACAACAATGATCTCCTCCAGGATATCCACACTTAAACATGAATGTGCTCATCAAGTTTTCCCAGAAAAGGGCAAATAACTCATTATAACATTAACCACTAACTAATGTCATTGGGTAATAAAGAGTAAAGCGTACAGCTTGCCATAGCCACATAAGACACTTCTCACAATGGCAGGGCTGTGTGCAAGTCTGTCTCCACTGCATGCACGCACACATCCGATTGTTCGACGAGAAAGAGGCAGTAAAAACGAAATTGGAACAACATGAGCTCGACAAAAAGGCGTTATTCTTAGGTAAATATAATGCATGCCAGTTATGCTGAGAGAGAGGGAGAGAGAGAGGGGTAGAGAGAGAGACAGAGAGAGTGAGAGAGAGTGAGACAGAGAGAGAGAGAGACAGGAGAAAGAAAGACAGAAAGAGAGTAGGAAAGAGAGAGAGGGGTAGAGAGAGAGACAGAGAGAGTGAGAGAGAGTGAGACAGAGAGAGAGAGAGAGAGAGAGAGAGAGAGAGAGAGAGAGAGAGAGAGAGAGAGAGGGAGAGAGAGAGAGAGAGAGAGAGGAGTAGGCGGAATGAGGGCACACAGAGGAAACAAAGCAGCCCAGCAGAACTGGTTTGAGGTATTCTGAAGCTGTCGAACACTATAAACCAACATTAACTATGATCCTACCTACATATGGTTTAACACTGCATCTTCATACGAGAGCAGCTCTCTAATACACAGCTGATACCTTAAGCACATTTCCCTGCATGGATATAAATGAAGTGTTATCTCAAAGAAGCACTGCACAGGGTTGTAAATGACATGACTGTATTTTTAAGAATCCTCACGGGACTGTTTATACTCTCATTTATCAAAGGAAAGAGAAGCATCAGGCTAAACACTGAAAATAAGAATCGACGCCGAAACAAAAAGAAAGAAGAATGGAGTTTCCTCCACGAGCTCCTCTGGGATGACAGAGCACACTGACCAAAAACGCAGTTTCCAAAAAAAAAAAAAAAAACACACACAAAAAAAAAACTACTGGCAGACAAATGAAAAGAGGTATGGAATGCAGTCTGGTGGATGCCAGAGTCTGGATACAGAAAAGCATGCTGGGTAGTTTGAGGAGGAAACTCACCATGGAGTTTTAATGGCAAAACATCCTGCCCCAAAGAGGTAGGGTCTTCATGGGTGGGGGGGAGGAGAGGAAGGAGGGGGGGGGGGAATACACAGACATAAGATGGAAAAACCATTATTAAAGCAGTCCTCCGCAGCAAACAGTTTTCAAATCACACTTGTGGAACTGCGTGGACAAGAGAGTAGGTCAGGTATGTGTCTGTGTTTGAATGGCAGTGACACCTAGGGGAAGACTCAACGATTAAAAACCCAGAAACAGTTCAGTACAGTGTGAAACCACAAGGCTGCAGATGCACTGTATCAGCATCCCTTTCTCTTCAGCAGCCGTCACCGTATTCATTCTTTTTTTTTTTTGGTCCAAAGAAGGTGCTTGGTTGCATGACACAGAAATGTGAGCGCTGAAAAAACAAATATCAGTATACTCTCCAGAAATTCAAAAAGGAAGGGAACACAAATCATTTTTATATATTTTCTTGTTCTTTTTTTTTTTTTTACATGAGGTGCCAAAGACAATGGGTTTATTGTTGACCCAATGCTGTGTGCCTGCATGTGACGTGTACTGGTTGAGTGACTATTTCCGTTTCTACATTGTCTTGTGACTATTTCAATGTGTTTACAAGCAAGTGAGGGTGCAGATAAGTGCGTGTAACATCTTTTTCAAGAGTGTGTGTATACAGCCAATCTATCAGTGTGCTGTCGTTTGGACGGAGAAACTTAGTCTGTGTATCTTTGTGTGTCCGTGCCTGTGTGTCCCCGATGTTTACGAACCATTAGGAGTGGGAGTGTGTTCCTGTGTTTATCCTGTGTGTTCAGAGATAGTGACAGAGCTCCATAAACAGTTTATAGTAAATAGGCCTTTTCCCAACAGCAATAATGGCCAGATGAGACTGAACTCTGTCCCTCCAAACTCACCATCCGTCATGACAACAGGATCCGAAGCCAATCAAAGCACTGCACGCCACCCCTTTATTTGATCGGTTATTTGGCGCATTCGTCTGGTTCCTTCAAGACGCAGCAGTGATCTCAAGTTTGAGTCTGTGCGTGGATATCAGGACCAAGTTTACTCAAGAGAACCCAGAATAAGAATAAGGTGGCCACATCCACCCACACACTGGACATACTGCAGGCCTGACTTTGTTGTCCAGTGTTGTTGGAAAAGTCCCCTCCGACTGTAAAGCTCCTATACACAATGAGTAAGGCCCAGCGTGATAAGAGCTTATTGTTGTTGCATTACCACCAGCCTCTTGGCTCCACTGGCTGTGGAGGTGGGGGTGGGGGCACAGCAAGCATACTCTACCCTCCTGCGAGGCACTTAACCTGCAGGGCTTTCACTGGTGTCCAGCTGGGTAAATGGATGAATGCCAATGAGACAAATGGATAAAGTGTGTGCGTGTGTTGATGGACAGGAGGAGCAGAGCCCTGCTTTACAACGTGTCCTCATTTTACTGAGTTTGTTGGGTGTGGGGAGTCCACAGAGACACGTTAAATAGCTCAAGTCATGCAAACAAACCGTCAACGACACCAAATAATCAATGTTACTGTTGGCCTCATTACTTCACCAAAATGGAGCTCAATATAAAAGTCAACTTGGGCTCAAATCCTCACAGAATTATATCAGATCCCATGACTGTTTGCATCCTGAAACCATCAGAAAGCTTTGCATGCAAACACATAATAAATGTCAGCATTAAAACCAATTCCTCAATATTTGCCTCTAAACACTCCCACGTTGATACCACACAGTAGTGCTGAGAATCCAAGCCGAGAGTGGGCAGGCAGATGAGGACAGAGAGTGCACACGGAGCAGAAGGGCACCGACCCCACTCCCGCCTAGTAATCGTTCACACATTCATCTCTTAACCCGTCGGCCCTAATAGCTGCTACGACAGGGCCATTAAAGAGGGGGGTGGGGGGGGGGGGGGGGGGGGGGATTTCCATACATGGAGATGGGGGGACTCAGGCAAGCTAACCCAAGGGCTCTAGCAGGGCATTTCCGTCCTTGTCTCATTAGAGCTCTATGAGACAATGGACTGGCAGGCGAATGGTTCCGACACACAGTATTACAGTAATCTTCCGGCCCATCTGTAAGGGGTCAGGCGAGGTCTTTCTATCTCTCTCTCCCTTTTGGTATCTTGGCTGGCATTAAGCCTGGGGATACCGTCAGCAGGGATTCGTCTGAGGGCGAAATCCGGTCAAAATTACTCTCACTTTTATTTGATGCCTTTTCTATTGTCATTTTGGATTTAGACACGTGACCGAGGGATCTGAGCGTGTGTCACAGCTTTAGCGACAGCTAGCAACACACACACAAACACAGCACGCACAGCAGCCATGTCAGGGTCCCAAGTCACATGTCGTAGACATCCATGGAGCCAAAGGTTGGTTCTGACAGGTTACACTGACCACATTTACTCCTCATTTCCTCTCCAACTGCCAAGAATTGACTCTCAGGACCAGGCCTGGGCAAAAAAATGGCTGACAGGAAACCGTAGGTCATCTCAAGGTCACTTCCTCCTACACCCTTTCTGTCAGTGCTGTGGCGTCCATACACACCACTCCGAAGCAGGGGAGTGACTTTGAGGACTAGCAGTGCTTGGCTGCAGTTCTGCATATCCGCTCCCTGGGCTTGCCCTTGTTGGTGCAGGTTATCTAGCGGATGCTGTGGATCACAGGGCTACATCCATCCCGCCGGAACTAACATGAAAGTTGCCCCCAAGTCAGTCTCATATCGCTTGTTCTGAGGCCAGAAGTGTGTGGAGAGTGAAGAGCTAGGAGGACAAGGGCCAGTGTGGATGATCTGGAAGGAGACGTTGAAACCCCACCCAGGATGGAACCGTAGTGTTGGGGGCTTCCTCGAGAAAAACTCAAGAGGATTAAGACGCGCGCGTGTGTGTGTGTGTTTGTGTGGAGAGAGACGGCCCAGGAGAGAATGTAGGTTAAGCAGCTGGTGTGCTCCTCTGCTGCCCTGCCAACAGGGATCTGCTCATACAGGTGTAAATACAGATGCTGGACGCTTCCCTCACACACATGCAGTGACACACACACACACTCCACCGGCTACACAGACAGACAGATGGTGCCTGTGTGCTTCTGCGCAAAGGCGTATGATATCACCCCCCAGTCCGGGGGCCCAACCTGCAGTATGTGTAGAAAGTGTGTGTGTGTGTCTGTGCAGCTGTGGGCATGCAGGGGGTCTGGTGCAGGGCAGGAGCCGCCCGCCCGCCCAGCTGCATGTCCTGATGCATTAGCTCTGATGCCAGTCTCTCCTGAAGCGGACACATGGACAGAGATCCAGGGTGCTCTCAAACCATTCTCAGATCCCCCGACCCCCGACGGCCCGCCCCCCTCCACTCCTCTCCAACATCCCAGTCGGTAACGAGGGATTTTACCATGAGCCATCGCCAAACGAAAACACTGTGAGGAGGACGCCTGGGACCTGGTGTAAACATGATAATGTGTTAAACAATCTTTTCCTTACATGCAATTGATAAGTTTGACAACTTACTTCTCAATGAATGTTGGTCTTATCAAGTTACTGCACGAGCTGCAGTCACTGAGCACCTTCTACAACATGATGAAGCTGTCCTTTTCAGCACCCTGCGTCACCTGAGACGTTTTCATGGATCATTGTGTTCTCCATGTATTTCAAAGCATGGTTGGTTTGTCAGGCTCTTAACTCTTCCAGGAACACAGCATAGTTTTTTCATTGTCTTTGTTTGTGTAGCCGTAATTAGCGTGATCTTGAACGTCAGGTTATGTTAAAGTACTTGTATCACATGTACTGTAGTATAGCTTATACTAACAACAATAATTGCCCCGCCCCGCCCCCCCTCCTCTCCAACATCCCAGTTGGTAACGAGGGTTTACCATGAGGCCATCGCCAACACGAAACACTGTGGGAGGAGCCAATGTACCTGGGTGTAAAACATGATTGAACTGTGTTTACAACACATCAATCCTTACCATGCAAATGGATCAAGTTTGACAACTTGCTTCACATCATGAATGTTGGGTCTGTAATCAAGTTCACCTGACAGCGAGCTGCCAGTCACTGAAGCACCTTCCTACAACTCATGATGGAGCTGTCCTTTTCCAGCACACCTGAGACCATTTCACACCTGAGACCGTTTCTCATGGGACAATTGTGTATCCTTCCACTTGTATCAAAGCAGGTTGGTTGTACAGGCTCTTAATTCTTCCAGAACACACAGACAGTAGTGTACTGTAACTGTACTGTAGTAAAACAACAACGAAATAATTATTTTTGAGGGAAAGTAGAAAATGGCTTCGAATTTTCTATTAATTCCAAACATTTGCATCAAACTAAATGTTTGTACAGTACTTGCCCTTGGCAATCAAAATGAATTGATGGGGTAAAGTAAACAAGAGTGGCTGTCAAGCTTGTGCTTGTCTGTCCAAAAGAGACTTTCGGAGACAAAGCTACTGTATAGCTTGAAAGGTGTAGACACGTTTAAAAGATCATGTCTTTCAAAGCACTATACAAACCTGTAACCTCAGTTATCCACACTGCTGGTGTTGCTTTGCATATCGATCCATTTTTAATTACAAATGGATCGACATGCAAAACAACATCATGTAAAATAGCCTGTAATGGTGACTCTAATAATCTTGACTTTGGCTTAAATGTTGCATGCAAATATATCGTCTCCAGACACTATCTTCCTTATAAGAAGATCAGTTATCACTGGAAAATCCCAGCAAGTTGGTTATAATTACAGCATTTCCCATTCAAACTGGACAGGAAAATGACATTTAAATCGAAATATTAAAATCTGGCCATATTTCTGATGCCACCTGTATGTAAATGTGTTTTTTTTGCAAGGAGCTCATCGTTGCTAGGGTGACTCACTGGACCTTAAAAATACATGGTTTCAGGGCGTCACGAACGTTAGTGAGAAAAGGCAGCTCAAAAGAGAGAGAGGGAGTCAGTTCATCAGGGGTTGGGTGGCAATGTGTCCCTGCTCCTCCGAACACACGCCAGCCAACCACAACGTGCGCGGCGCTCGTTGCTCTCTGTTCCCCCGTCACTTTTAGGACGCGGGCGGCAACGTGCAACATGGTTTTGGTCTCATCGTTACAGCCTAATGACCGTCTCATTATTCAAAACAGATCCTCGTATAGGAGAGGCTGATGAGCCCGGTGTCCCTCTGCAAACAAACTAGGCAGTGCTAGGTCACTGTCTGCCCCATGCTGCCAACAAGCAACATGCAGGGGGGGAGAACCAAGAAAGTCAAAACGAGGATTCCAATTGGAAAGGGACTGAGAATCACCGAACGTCCTTGTTCTATGTCATCGTGTTTGCCACTTCTTATACCCAGAGACCCAGTTGAACTTGAACACAAGGTAACCCTGTTAAACGGACCAGCAGGAGGGCAGAAGCAGAGCTGAATGTCGTCCAGGTGGACTGGTGTGTGCTGCGGTACGAGGTCTTTCTGTGTGGACGCGGAGGCACTGTTAGCAGGAGGATACTCACCCGGTGCGCTTGGTTATGGTGCCCAGGGTCATGGGCTGCTTGATCTGGGCTAGGGGCAGCACCATGGTGAGGCTGGGCAGAGGGGACAGACGAGGGTTGCCCATGTTGTTGTTGGTGAAGTTGTTGAAGGACTCTTGGCTGGTAAGTTTGACTGCAAAGATAGATAGAGAGAGATGGAGAGAGAGAGATATATATATAGAGAGAAAAAAACAGTGTCCATATTAGAAATGTTTATTTCAAAACTATAGCTTTCATTTAGACCCACGCCAAGTGTGATTGTGAAACCTTTCAGTAGCCTTGACCCGTTTCTCTCTCATTTGTTAAACATCAGATTTTTTTGGTAAGGAAGTGAAGCCCAACCGCAGCATAACCACCCTGCACTCCTCCATGTCACACAAACACACACAAGGTCCGAGCCCTTCCCTCTAGCCGTGGGCCTGATTGGAGGTAACTAGCTCAAGATGCTGTGTTATGAAGCCCACTACAGCCTAGAAGTCTGTTAATCAAGGCCAATCAACAGCCTCTTTCCACTACCTTTAGAGTCAACCCCCACTCCAAAACACACACACACACACACACCTGATCATACCAAACACATCTCATCTCACATCCCCCAAAGGGCCAGAGCCAAACACAATCAAGCCAAGTCAAAGGGCCCCTAGGAAGCCTAATGGCCTTAAAGAAGAGATCAGAGAAAAAGGAGAGAGAGAGAGAGAGCTAACAGTTGCAAATAATGAGTGGCAAGATTGTGTGGCCTAATGCCTACTATAACGAACCCATGCAGTCGCTATGCTACAGGCATACATGACGTGGAGGCAGACGTTAATGCAGGCTGGGCTCTATCAGAACACGGTTGCGCTTTGAAAAACACAATACATTCTAATAGGTATCTCTGCTTACCCATGACGACCTACAGAAGATTTAAGGACCTAGAATAATGTCATGCACAGCCTCTCTCGTACTGCAGAGAGGAAACACTGGGTGAACACACAACCGACGAGACCTTTTCACTATGAGATGCAGGACCTTGAACATGTTTTCTGTATTAACGAAGGCCCAACGTTGGCAAGGATGAGATCCACGCACTGTTTTAAACATCTGTCTGGTAACGGAAAACATGAGAGATTTTTACGGTCCATGCCATAAGTAGACATTTGTTAACCACAGAGCACTGTGGATCACCTGAGGTAAAGACTGAATATATTTGTGACATATTAAACTAGCCATTTAATACCAACATATGAGACAAGCCATTTAGTATCAGAGAACACTTTAGGGGAAATAGGGTTGGTAAAATAGCCTATTTCATTAGCAGCTTTATTACAATAAGCACTACTAGCTGTATGCTCAAGATCATTGTCTGCATCCTTGTACAAATCCAAGAGCAAATACTTGTGAATGAAGTACACCACAACCTCCACGTCCAACCTCATTGTGCGGACTTTGTTCGTTTTCTTTTTGTTGGATTAAGACAGCCATTAAGCATGAACAGGAAGGGGATCGGGGAGGGGGAAACGGGCTGAAAGAAACGAAAAAGTTCCCTAATGTACAATGAAAAGGAGATTGGGTTGTGATTATTGGGTGTGTGTGCGTGTGTGTGTTGGGTGCGTGTTTGCGTAATCAAAGCGGAAGGCAGGCAGTGTGTGGAGGGGGAGGGGAGGGCGGGCGGGAGGAGAGGGGCAGGGGGGCTGAGACCATGGAGATGGGGTTTTAGATCATTAACCCGTTTCTCCGTGTTTCATTAGCTCTGCCAAAACGGCCGCTTTGTGCCACGCCGCAGAGCCGGCGTCCACGGCTTCCGACCCACAATGCCGCTGGGGGCCCTACAGAGACCGAATGTTACACAAACCACTCTGGCCTTCTTTTTCTCTCTGTCCAACAAACAAGAGGCTCCTGGGTAGCTCTTGCCAGGGCCCTGCACATTTCAAAAAACACCCCCCCCCCCCCCCAGTGCAGCCACTCTTTTGTGCAGAGGAGCAGGCAGCAAAGAAAAGGAATTTGAACAGGAAGCAGCCTGAAAAGCCATAATGGTGCTTCAACGGGGGCCTAAGATGCAAGGAGAGAGGAGGAAGAAAAATCTTAATGAATTTAGCATCCTTTTCCAAAAGAACACTTCACCTTCACTTGCTACGTCCACAGAGCATGATCTGGCCTCCCAGAAGCTCTTTGAGCAGAGTGCTGTGTGTGTGGTGGGGGGGGCTGAGAGGGGGAGGGGGGGGGCTGAGACCATGGAGATGGGGTTTTAGATCATTAACCCGTTTCTCCGTGTTTCATTAGCTCTGCCAAAACGGCCGCTTTGTGCCACGCCGCAGAGCCGGCGTCCACGGCTTCCGACCCACAATGCCGCTGGGGGCCCTACAGAGACCGAATGTTACACAAACCACTCTGGCCTTCTTTTTCTCTCTGTCCAACAAACAAGAGGCTCCTGGGTAGCTCTTGAGGGCCCTTCACATTTCAAAAGAACTACCCCCCCCCCAGTGCAGCCACTCTTTTGTGCAGAGGAGCAGGCAGCAAAGAAAAGGAATTTGAACAGGAAGCAGCCTGAAAAGCCATAATGGTGCTTCAACGGGGGCCTAAGATGCAAGGAGAGAGGAGGAAGAAAAATCTTAATGAATTTAGCATCCTTTTCCAAAAGAACACTTCACCTTCACTTGCTACGTCCACAGAGCATGATTTAACCCCCTCGCCACCCTCCAGCCCCTCACCCTCCAACCAAGAGTGGCGTTGACCGAGAGGGAACAGGTGTTGTTGATGCTGGGACAGGAGCGATGACGGATGTTGACGTGACCGTCATACCGGCCTGTCGCTGGGAGAGCAGGGGTGCTATCCTTCAGAGCGTGGGCCAGTGAGAACAGGCATGACTGGAAAAGTGGCAAAGAACACGCGCCGAGAAGACGATATCTAAATGTCTGGGATTCTGATGGATGGTGGGAGACAGACAGAAGGCAGGGAATAAATCCAGCTAGCTGGTGGGAGAGAGACAGAGAGAGTCCCAGAAACAGAGAGACAGAAAGAAAGAAAGAAAGAAAGAAAGAAGGACTGAGAGAAAGACCGAGAATCCAAACATAGGTGAGAGAGGAAAAACAGAGAGAGAGAGAGCGAGAGACCGAAAGAAGAAGAGGAGCGTCTGGCCGACAGATAGCTTGCTAGTGTCGGGCACTGATTTGATTAATGACTAGGGCGTGATGTGTCTGAGCACTGATACATGACAGCCCCATGGAAAGAAGATCCATCAATGCAAATCCGGCCCTGGTCCGTCGTCTAGGGCCTCAGGTCTCGCCAAGAGGTCACACCGTCACCTGACCCACACTTTGGCTCTCCCTCTCCATCCCTCCCTCCTTCTCTCTCTCCCTCTGGCTCAGCGATATTTGCATCTTCTCCTCGCAGCATGTCTTTCTCTCTCACGCTTTTCCTTCTGTCTCTGTCTATTGCCAGTCCCCGTCATGGATATCTTGCGTTTTTCTCGCTCCCGACTCGTCCGATTTGCATTCGATACAAGCGCCGAGCTCCACTGGAAGGAGGAGGGGATGAGGGGAGGAGGGCAGGAAAAAAACGTAAGAGATGTCGAATTTGCAGCTGTTGACAAACATTTTCATGTGGTATTTGATTAATGCGTGTGAGTGTTTTCTTGCTTGTGTGCTGTGTCTGCTCCTTCTGGGGGAGAAACTGGGGAGGATAGAGAGGCCTGCTGGCTGAGACAGGTTGAAAGGGTGAAACGCTGAGTGATGGCTGGGGAATTAGAGCAGACCTTGAGATGGTCAGACGGTACTGCAGCTGCCAGAGACCAGCATACAGGAGGAGAGAGGGGGGAGGGGGGCGGTCAAAGTCTTTGGGCAGCAGGGGAATACTTTGATATATACGGTTTCATCCGTGTCTTTTTTTTTTTTCTTGTCCAAGTTTCCCAGACATGTTATAGCAAAGGGATGAGGGAAGACAGGAGGGACGGGGGATTAAGGTGAAGGAGAGAAAGGAGGAACGAGAGGAGTGTGAGGTCAACGACAGAGAGGAGACAGAGAGAAAGCCAGTGTCGAAGAGAGGACAGAACAATAGGTAATCTGCTGGGCAAAGGAGAAAGAGCACTGTCATGTCAAGGCAGTCAGAGGCCCACAATTCCCCAAACTATCATTATTAAAACACTTTAAGGAGGAGAGAGAGAAAGAAGGAGTAAAGAGGAGAAAGGGAGGTGCCTGCTGGAAGTGCCGGACAGAGGAGGAAGGCCTGGGGATTCCCCACGGACAAAGTGAAAACAAATTAAAGGAACCCTTATAAAACACAGATGCTGCACAGAAAATAAACTTCACAAGATTTACTGTTTTCCTAAGAAATCGGAAGACATTTGTGGAAAAGCCATCAGGCCGTGCGGCTCCCAGGTAGCGTCAGAATCCAGGTCAAGGCTTCTCCTGGTGAAGGTTTTCTTCCTTCTCCTCTTTTGGATTTACAGTATCTGCTCTGCTATTTTCACTCAGTTAGCCGGGGTCAAGCCAGCCTGTGTGAAAATGGCCGCTGGCCAAGCTCTTTTCCCAGAACACAAGTGAATGGGAGCCTTTATTTTTTGAAGAGACCCTGAATTGGGAAATACTTTCATAGTTTGCAGTCAACGTTATTGGCTGTATGAGCTTTTTCAAAAAAAAGGAAAGAAAAAAAAAAAAGCCGGCACAGTTTTTTCTGCCGAGTCAATCTGATCGACAATACAAAGTGCACAAGACCCAACAACACAAATGCACGCTCGAACATACCCGCACTGAAATCAGATCCCAGAGTTTACAGCACGTCAGTATTTACAACGCCTCATCAGACAGAGTGAGCTGGCGACTGGGTGGGGAGGGGAGGGGAGGGGGGACACACACATCTTCAGTGGGTCGGATGACACGGATACACAAACCATATGTGAGACTGAGCCGTCTATGAGGGGTGTGCTCTGGTCTGGGAGCGGTGAGCAGCTAGTAACCTCCCCGCTGTAGGGGGGGGGGACTGCCTGGGGGGGGGTGTACGTGAGGGGAAAACAGGAGAGGGAGAAAATGGCAGACAAACAGAGTGATTGGCATAAAGTCCCGAACAAGAAGAGACGTCAGAGGTATTGAGAGCAAAAACCAAAAACAGGGACAGAAACAGACTGAGCCAGAAGGAGAGAGACAGACAGCCAGACAGACAGACAGACAGACAGACAGAAGCGCGGTGGAAGGGAGAGTGAGCAAGAGGTAGCCTCCAGTCTATCTGCAGGGCTGATCAATGGGGTTGCTCAGCATGTGGCTCTGATAAGGGGCCTGTAATCTGATCATGTCAATGTACTTAAGAGCTAAGTGGGGGCCAGGGTCCCCTGCTCTCCCTGTCTCAGGATCAGCAGCAACGTCACAAAACATCTAGTATTCTCTTGACATCAGCGGCCACCAGGGCTGAAGCGTCTCATCTGAGCCTTTACAATCAAAGCTCAGCCAGTGGTTTAATTGTGTGTGTTTTAGTAAGTACGCATTCAAGTGTAAGTGGCCTAGCAGAGTGAAACATGAATGCTAGCGCTTCAGTTACAGACGTTCGTATGTACCACAGTCTACGTTAGGTATTCACGTTGCGGAGAGGAGCAGCGCACGCTTCGAGTTATTACGAGTTCAAGTACTCCCCAGGAAATGTGCAACAGCATACAGTCACTATGTACGTGTTTGAGGACATTTAGCAAGCTGCCTCTCACGTCATGTCACTTCCTCCACATCGCTTCAAATTCAAATGTTCTCTGTGACCCAGTCATTTTACTAAACCGGAGCTCAGCAAGTGTCCAGACAGACTAAGAAGTCTGTGAGGAATACTGTGTGTGTTTGCTCGCAGGAGACAACAAGATAATCCTGTGTGTGTGTATGTGTGTTTGTCCATGTGATTGTAAACAGAGCGGTCCACCCTACCCGGACGCCACTCCCAAGCCACTCCCACGCCCCCCACGCCACTCCCACGCCGCCCACGCCAGATAGACGGAAGAGTCTCCCCCCCACCCCCGTCCACCCTCCTCCGGAAAGGAGTGCAAGCGGGTGCATGGTCTGTGTCTGATGCTACAGCATGACCCCGGAGCTAGACGGAGAGGAAGCCAGCAAGACTACACTCTGGGAGAGGGAAAGGGAGGTGTGTGTGTGTGTGTGTGTGTGTGTGTGTGTGGGGGGGGTTATTGCATGTATTTTTTTTATGAGGCATTGGGGAAGGAGGGGGGGTGTGTGTTTGGAATGTTGCATAAGGAAGAGGAGGGAAAGCAAATTTGGTCTGAAATTAACCATGCAGTCATTTAGAACAACATGTTTTACGCCTGGCATCAAGCACTTCATACTAGGCTTTCATATTCACACACACGCACGCTCAAGCACGCTCACGCACACACACATCCTCATAATGCAGATCTGCATCACTACTGACTACGGGACAACACTTGCTTGGCCCCTAAAGAGGAACGGAGGTCGCATAAGACATTTTTGGGTGGTAGTGAATCTCCAGGTATTAGATAGGGTTCTGGTTCAAATCAAATAGCATCTTAGTTACACTGTAGGAAACTCTGAATGTTTTAAAGGATCTGATGAGGACTGTTTCCATCAATCAGTTACCAGGATTAGAAAGACGTTTGAAACATCTTGCTAATCTATCAAATATCAGAGTACTCTATTCCCGTTTCAAACATACCACTTCTTAACAACATACTCTAGTACCGGCTTCGCTGTGCATTACCTTTTATAAAACGTACAGGATCTTAAGATGATATGATAATAGTTTCTGTGTTTACCATTCATAGAAAACAGTGAAAACATTTAAAGAACTAGTAGCAACCGAAAACTCAATTTGATCTAAACTTCATTGACCCCATTCAGCAAGATCCCAAATCAAAGTATATGACATGACAAATATACTGGAAAGACAGTGTATTTAAATACTTGGAAATAGCAACGCCACCTCAAAGTTCGACATGTAAATATCTATGTCGTGTTAATATAATGCTATGACCACAGTCTGAGTATATAAATACACATTCAGCAGGGCATGTAAATATATAGTATCTTTGTACTTCCACGTTAAGTTCACACAAGGATAGTCCAACTTCCCCCTCAACCTAAATTACTATGAAAAATCGACTGTAGGTACTGTGGTTGCAAGTAACAAAATAATGTATTTTTCTTGATGATATAAATAAATCTGTGTGTGTGTGTGTGTGTGTGTCATAGTGTGGTGGCTCCTTGGTTCCCCGGGGACTCGGGTCGTGAGAAGTGTCCAAAATGTATTTCTTCATCATGGGGTGGTGGGGGGGGGGGGGTGGAGGCAGAGAAATGTTTTAGCAGAACCCACGGTGCCCTATAAAGAAGCAGCAGCTTACTGTGAGAGCTCCAAGGACAAGGAGGCAGACAAATAACTAAGCCACAATTGCAGTTTCTATGTACGAACCGGAGCTGGTATGAAATATAAAAGCTTTAAATATAACGGCCTAACTGATGTGAATTGACTATACTTTTTTTGTACCCTTAAGGATGCAAAGAGCAGGTCAATAACTTACGAGCAACGAAGGCAGACATTACCCATGACATGCTGTAGCATGTGCGTATTCGTTCCACAATAGTCAAGATAAATGCACTACTGAAAGGATGGAGTTTCAAGATGAAAACTTTCTTTTTTTTATTGCCATATTGAAATTTTTTACATTTCAATAACCATGACTGACTTTATAAACTGCCAGTAACAAGGCGTTTAGTGGTTCTGGCAAAATATTAAGCAACTAATAAGAATGTTACACAAATGTGGGTTGACAGTCTTTCACTGCCACAGATTCATATTCCCCCTTACAAATGTGTATGAGGGTTTGCTGAAAAACCCAGCAAGTACAGGGAAGGCTAATTCTTAGAGTAAACTGCTGGTTCTGTTGCTGTGTGGTTTTTCTCCAACTTCCTTATTGACTCAAAAGGAGGCAATAATCTGAGTACCACGAAGCAAAACTAAAATACTGTTCAGGCTGCCACACACACAGTTATACGGTGGCCAGAATCTAACAAGAAATATTCTTCGTAATTCCAGACTTCAAGAAAAATGGGATATGTACCATAATATAGAGCAAAATACTGCAAGTACCAATTGAGTATATTGAAAAACAATATTACATTTCCTGCTCTTCTCAAAATAATCTTGATTTCGTCTATGCTGCCTCACCATTCTATTATCAATTTTGTGTACAGGAACACCGCAAAATAAGAATTATTTTTCCATTATTTAACATTCTTACTATATTAGCATGCTTTATGCATGATTTCACAATAAAGCACTTTTGTTCTGTTTGATCAAATACACTACACTGTTTAGATTATTCTTATAATATTTTTTTTAACATTTGCTGCGACAAAACTTCATGTCAAAGAACATTGTAGTTCAATAACATGATGTTTTTATTCATGTGTATTTCCAAGATCTTCTCAAACAAATGTAAATGATTGACACCTGAGCAAATGCCCCAGAGCTGGTCCTAAAATATTAGCTTGGGGTCAAATCCAAAGCACCAGTTTACAACATGAAACACCAGTTTACAACATGAAACACCAGTTTACAACATGAAACACCAGTTTACAACATGAAAACAGCCTCTTAAAAAGACTTGTGAGGCTGAATCGGAGTCTTTTTGGTTCATTCATAAAAAAAAGGCAAGAGACTGACCAAGCCCTCCCAGCCCCGCTCTCTGTTAGGTTAGATTTGTATCGAGGCAAAACTTTGTAGCACAAGTCAAGCTTTACAAGTCTTTTCCTCTCTCCCTCAATGGAGCGGAATCGGGCTTGACTGGCACAGGGGAGGCCAGGCTTGCAAGCAGCCAAGAGAAATACTGAGAACACAGCGCCACACAGAGGCTGATGCTGGTATCTGGCGCATGGGCAGGTTTTCTGTCCCGACACGGTGTTAAACAACTTCAGAAAACAAGAACAGTATGACGAGATGTACATGGCAGAATGATGAGGACTGCAACACGTTTTTTTTTAATGCAGCTAGCAATGAATCGAAATCAAATGAAGATCCCACTTAGAGTGGAGCTGGCTTTGCTTTTTTTGCTTTCCAGTAAAACCACAAACAAATCTGCCAAGAGGAACAAGAATACGGCAGCGCAGATGGCAGGAGACCAAAACATCCATTTACAATATTGCCATTGCTGGACTCCTGAAGCAGAGTTTGTGTCAAACATTTGAACACGGCTCAGGGTCATATGTGTGTGTGTGTGTGTGTGTGTGTGTGTGTGTTAGCAGGTGTACTGTCACCAGTCTTAATCACTCAGCGTCACCAGAGTATGTCCAGGTATTTCTTAAGTCTGTATGTGTTTCAAGAATGCATGGTGGCCATTTGAGAAGAGAGATGACAAGCACATTTGTGGCACTGGTCTTTTAGCAGCACCGTGTCCCTTGTGTAAGTCACACTCTCCCACAGCCAGCGTCTCTCTGGCACAGCCCATGGGACAGACATCTCACTGGGTCCAACGGGAGCATTTTCAAAGGCTAATGCCACATGGCCAACAGAGAGCAAATAGTCCCATTAATCCCCTAGATAACAAATGACTGAACTGAAAACATACTACAGTTGTTGATAGGCAGTGGGATATTCTGAAGGATTGGATAAGGGTCCAACCTAAACTATGCAATGAATTTCCTGAATCCTACGGCTTTTTGCGATACAGTTTACGCTGATCCGATTGAACTGTATGGGGACTGATCAGAGATGCTTACTTTAGGTACAGAGACACCCAATCAGAACTCTACATCTATTTACGTCACAGCACACAAAATAAGTGAACCTTTAAAAAGCGCTAATTTGAGGAGCGACTCGGACAAGCCCAGGGGTCGCGAGGTCAGGTCGTAAACACGTGTCACGCCTCGCTGCCGTGACGCTATGAGGTAATGGTCCAACCCTCGGCCACGAGATGCTGATGGACAGAAAAGGGCGTGTGGGGGGGGGGGGGGGGGGGGATTCAAAGAGGTTGAAAACCCAAACATTGTCTTGTTGGCTCTAATGGTGCAGAGGAAGTATCTCTTTATCAACAGTGAATTAACAGTTTCCCGTCACACCTTATCCCCCCCCCCCTTCCCTCAACCCTGTGAACGTGCGCCAGGATCCAGGCGACTTTGTACCGACCACCAAAGCTTTTCCTTGCTGAGTAGAGGAATCTGGTCACTGACTAATAGCTGTGTTGATGTTGCTGTTTTGAATGTATGACCCCACTTGGACACCAGAACAAGCGGTTTCATACAAGCACGCATAGGAAAACAAGGTCACACACAGGCAACATGTTTTGATTTTCTATTCTCTCCTCACTCCCTTCTTTTCCCTTCCCCATCCTTTCTTCCATCATCTTTCTCCTGTCCTACTGGAGGATTATGCTGAAAGAGCAACCACAGTAATGTAGATCTAGCAGTCTAGACACATTTCGGATGGAATAGCATCAGACAGTGCAAGCAAGAGATTTGACCAGTCCAGTCCAGTCCTGTCGAATCCAGTCCAGCTTCTGTCAGTCCTTTACGGTCCAGGCAGACAGCTGTTTACAGCTGAAATCCTTCACACTGTGATTTACCAACACCTCCTCAAGCTACCTTTGTGTTGCGCACTATGTCCTGCAATATCTACCAAATAGCAGGCGGACATGATAATAGCACATATCCCATTTTGAACAACGTACTTAAAGAGATACGAATGCCTCGGAGAATGCTGGGACACACTGGACATTAAATTTTTGGGTCATCAACTCTAATGACAATGCGCTGATCCAGAAACTCTGTAACCTAAATAGCAACATTCCATATTTAAACAGAGTGAGAAAAGAGTTTCAATTGTAGGTCCTATTTTTAACATCCCCGGACTGGCAGCTTATGAAGGATGTGTACTTTTCCGAGTTCCTTCCCTAAAATCAACGTGTTGTCATAGGCGACAATCACAGGGTAGCTGTTGTGGCTACGTTGCACCGCCTGAGATGCCTCACCCCAATCCATCAGGGGAACAGGCCTTCGCTCACGGGCCAGAATTCACGCCCTCCTAGCAAAAACAGGCGGAAAGCAAACACAAAGCAAATTGTGATAATCTGAGTTCAGGCACAAAATGGGGCTAAATGATATCTGTTTTCATCGTTTGTTGAGGAGGGATGGGGGGGGGGGGTCTACAATTATAGAAACTCTGTTGTGAAAGGAAGACAACAGGATGCTGTTGTGCCAACTTCGACGAAAATAAGGTCTGAATCTGACATTTTGTGTCAAGCTGTTGCCGTTTGTGAAGCACTGTTGTGGAAATGCAAAATAGGACAGAAACCTCAACAAGCTCCCCTCCTGTTTGTTTGACTGAAGTTATTGTTTGCAGTAATACACATGGCTCACATTAGCGCCAAGAAATACCTCGGCTCTCAGGGCACCAAACCTGTCAACGATTTGCTTTCATAGGGTAGATGTCGAACACTCTCGTACAGATATGAGATTCCTGAATGAGTAACTATTCCATTTCCAAATGAGGGAGCTCTGTAGACCAGGCCTTCTGACAGAACAAGCCTAAAAGGTGTTATAGAGTGCATGTGTACAAGAGCGAGCTTCCACAACCATGTTGAGGGGGTGGAGATGCAAGGGCCTATTAGGAGCCACCTGACTTCAACCCCCAAAAATAATTCTTTATGATTTTGGCAGTTTGAATTGGTTTTGTTTATGTAGAGAAAAGACTACGAAATAAAATTAAAGATTGACATTGAGTTTTGGACAAGGATAATAGCCTTGGGTGTTAAACAACAGGTTTAACACCCATTTAGTGGAAAGAAAATACAAGGAGTTTCCCCATCCCACTCGTGCAGCCCCATCATTAAAACACCTACTTCTTAATTCCCAAAAGGTAGACCCCCAAATTATTGGTTTAAACTATCAAAGACTCCAAAGTCCAGAAAGCCAAAGCCGAAGGATATTCCAGAAAGTATTAAAAAACATTTCAACTCACCCTAAAATCCTCACTTTTCTTTGTTAACTGTAATAATTTCCCTGCAGCCTACCCTACTTCTGCCACACACACATACACACGTTCATAAACACACACACACACACACACACACACACAGACTAATTGTTGACAGGTGGCCCTAAAGCCCTCCTTTGAAAAGAAAGTGTGATTTACGAGCTAGACCCTTCTGACCGGGACTTTCATCGCTAATGCTACCAGAGCTGCACTCTCTCTCTCTGTCTCTCTGTCTCTCTGTCTCTCGGTCTATGGTTCCCTCTGTCTGCCTTTCTATCTCCACCACCGTTCTCCAGCTCCCTGTCATTTTGTTTCCAAACGTCTCTCCCTCTTCCTCTCTTTCTGTCCTCGGCCCCTTGTCCCCTTCCCGGGAGCAGCGCGGAGCATTCCCAGGGCCTGATGTCAGCCTCTGGGTCTGACTGCATGGCTGATCCAGAGCTCAGGGACCAAACAGTAGTCATTAATAAACAGTGAGCGAGGAGGAGGGGGGAAAGGCCACACAAACAGAGGGTGAGGGTGAGACGGGCAGGGGAAGGGGTCTCGGCCTGGTGAGACACGGAGGGGCAGGAAGGGGAGGGAGGGGAAGTGAAGGCGCCGTGGCAGCAGGGCCAGAGAGAAGGGGACGGGGGGAGATGGATGAGTGTGGGGGATGTGACAGTCAGAGGCGGCCTGGAGGTGGGAGGGGGGAGGGGGGAGGTCTCTTAGACTAACTCAGAGGTTACGGTACATGAGCCGACTCACCCCTGACACTGGTGGTTGTCTGAACTCTTATCTGAAGTCATAGACTCAACACACACACACACAGTACACAGACAGACACGCACAGTACACAAACAGACACGCACAGTACACAGACAGAAATCGCAAACATACAAGAGCGCACACATACACACTCAATTTGAGAGTTCATGTACACACTTAACGCTGAGTGAGTTTGCTAATGCGTAGGTGGATGTGTTTGTGTAAATGTGGGTCTACGTGCTGATGCATGGAGGTGTGTGTGTGTGTGTGTGTGTGTGTGTGTGTGTGTGTGTGTGTGTGTGTGTGAGTGTGTGTGGTACCAGCCAGGCCAGGTGACTAGGACACACATCTCTTTGGCAGCCAAGGGTGGTGTTTGACAAACATGGGCCAAGGCTGTGACAGCCAGGCCGTAGTCCCCAGGCACAAGGTCTACTTGGGTGACTGAACTTTGTCACCCTGTTAGGGAGACACCCAACTGAAGCTGTTGCAAGGCCTTATGGGTGAAGGGGGAAGTATGGACAGTAAAAGAGGGTGGTGGGGGGGAATTTTACAATACTTACTGCAGTGTGTGTGTTGTGTGTGTGTGGTTCTCACCGTGTAGCGGGGACCCTGAGGGGCTGCTGGAGAGCCCAGGGATGGGGCTACAGCGGCCCCCGACCCCGCCTCCACCTAGTCCTCCTCCTGCCCCTGCCTGCTTGCTGCTCAGCTCCTGCTCAATCTCCTCCAGGCCTGCGCTCTTCTGGAAGCGCGACATGCGGTTGACCACCCGCGGCGACATGTGTGTGCGGGCGCACGGCGCCCCACCGTAGGGGTTGATGGGGAAGACGTGGGAGGTGCCGCGCAGCGTGCTGATCACTACCCAGCGGCTGTCCTGGCTGAAGCACATATCCTGGACCTGAGAGAGGAGGGGTAGCAGAGCGAGGGGGCAGAGGGGTAGCAGAGCGAGGGGGCAGAGGGGTAGCAGAGCGAGGGGGCAGAGGGGTAGCAGAGTGAGGGGGCAGAGGGGTAGCAGAGCACATCACAGTTAGCGTCGTATGGGCAAAAAAGCTTTGAACGTGTGTAGTTAGGAAAGCTGTTGTTGACAGGCTGAAGAAGGCCTGACTTATTCCTGGAACAGAGATTGTAAATCTCAGTAGCGGAGAAAGGTACACTGCAACACACTTTTGTGGTGTTGTCTGTTTGTTTTGTCTGAGATTAAGAGCCCTTGGAGTTCAACCACCCCAAACACAACCAAGACGGCACCAGAACCTCGTATGTCATGTAAGGTCACATAGGGTCAGGTAGAAGTACCGCATGGGGGTGAAATGTGTCTAAAGTCAGCTAGAGATGACCACACACATGCAGACAATTTACTAAATTCCTGGAAAATGCAAAAGAAGAGGCAGCAAAGGGGTTTTATACTGAGTCATCTGCGGTTGGGTACACTTGGAAGGTACCGGGGGGCCTGGAAAAATCCCTGAGGGGACCTCGAACCTCCACGACATCTTTGGTCATTTTACTGTCAAAAAGTGTGATTATGTAAGCGGGTTCTAGAGGAGAAAGTAAGGTATGCTAGCATGTGTTCTCGTAAATGTAGCATGTTTGTAGGAATCGGTAAAGTCATCAGATATGTCCTAGTGACGTTGACAAAAGGATGGTGTGTGTGTGTGCGTGCGTGCGTGCGTGCGTGCGCGTGCGTGCGCGTGTGTGTGTTGGGGGGGTTAGAAGGAGAGTGAAGACAGAAGGATCCATGTTGACAGCTGCCCTCACAGGTAGAACTGCGATGAGAGGGGTCAGCTCCAACATAAAGGGTTATTAAGGCCTTTTTTGGTCAATGAACAACTAGCATGATGGTTTCGTGACTCACAAGTGGTGTCAGAATGCTTGGAATCCGTGTTACTGCATAGATCCCGTTATGATGGTTTGTGGAGCTCATTTGAATTCCCTAACTTAAAAGCTGAACTCGAGCCCAACGTAACCGTAACTCTGAAACGACTATCGAAACGACGGCTGTCAAAAAAAGTGCTTCAGACGTCATTCAAAACTGTTGTAAAAAAAAAAAAAAAAGAATATTAAATTCATACGCGGCAACGTACTGATGTAAGAGCATAGGACAGAAACAAGGAAATAGGTTTTGGGCCAGTGTCTCATTCAAACAATCCTAGACACCACATTTTGAAGAGAGAGAGGTTCAAATTCCCCTCCCATGTGGCAGAGACGGCCCTGCAGTGTGTCTGGACGCTGGGCCCCACTTCAGGAGATAACATCACCCAAGCATCTCAGACACGCGGCAGATACCAGGGGAGAAACACAGGCCGGCAGGCAGAGAGACAAGAAAGAGAGAGAGGAACAGGGAAAGAGGGTGCAGCGCAATTCAAAGAGTGGTTGAGTGAGGAGAAGAGGTCTGCATAGAGAATGAATGGAGTCACTATCATCTTAATAGCTCTGTTTGAAGGGGGGTGCATATTAGGAGATGTCTGCCTCCTCTTCAGTCAGTCAGCTATGTGTACCTGATAGCCTCTATCTCCAGTCAGGTTGGGATGGGCCATAATTGTGCAGTACAATAACATTTAATGGGCAATCCTTTGGCATTCCAGCGGGCGGGTAACTTTACCTGACCTTTGTTTAAAGGTGATTTAAAGCCTATTTAGAGGAGGATGCATAGATGGAGGGATGGATAGATGGATGGATAGATGGATGGAGAGATATTTCAAGTCTGATACACAAAACAGATGCATTTAAGGCTTGAGTGGTCTGAACAACCTTGTGGGCATCACGGCACCTAGAAAGGTGTGTGTGTCTATTGTTGTGGAGTTGATGGCTTGAAGAGATTAGATATCTCAAAGGCAGCAGACTGCCTTTACTGGTTTATTGGGACAGTTTCCCTCACAACACTGCAAACAGACAACACGCAGGTCTCACGAGCATTCACAAGCAGTAGAACAGGCCCCCACAAAGGTGTCACGCACACAGTCACACGAGACAACAACACAGATGACCACCCCCTCCAGTCTCCAGGTCACACGGCAGACGAGGTGGAGGTGATGTCAGACGCATCATGCTCGAGGCGTTCAAAGTGGCTCTCGTCTTTATCAGGAACACTGATTAGGCTGATCAGGGCGTCCGCTCACCTAGCAGGAACTACCGACGGAATGGCAGGAATGTTCTGGAACGATGAGTAGAAGACGGAAAGAATGACAGCACGTGATGACCAGATTACTCAAAGGGGGTGAATTGTGGAGAGAGATGAGGAAAGTAGCGAGCGTAAGGAGACATCTATCCTCTGAAGAAAAGTGAAGAAAAAAGGAAAAAAGAGAGACACAAAAACACCATGACCTTTGCTGTCATCAAACTCAGGTTCACACTCA
The DNA here is from genome assembly GCA_036571765.1 of Plecoglossus altivelis. Classification (NCBI taxonomy): domain Eukaryota; kingdom Metazoa; phylum Chordata; class Actinopteri; order Osmeriformes; family Plecoglossidae; genus Plecoglossus; species Plecoglossus altivelis. Next base: position 10,779,207 of record BROE01000005.1, read on the forward strand.
GGTTCCTGACGGCACTGAGTCCTCTACAGTACGAGGAAAACCACATCAGAGTTCTGTTTACCCCGGCCGGCCACGGGTCATCGGTAGCGAGCGATGTTCAGTGAGTCGGAGCGAGCCCAAGAGCTAAGGGGAGATAAGGGGTTGTGCCGGCCCACCTAGCCAGCGAACTTTATCACTCTCCAGTGTGTTTGTTCTGCTGTAAAGGTGATAACCCCGGGGGCCTCAGTGCGTCTGTACTTGTGCTGTTTGTACACTCCCCCACCCACCCCCGCCCCACACACTCACACACACACACAAACAGAGACGCGCACAAACAGAAACACACACACCCTGCCCGGATCAAAGGCTGAGAGGTTGGGCGGGCAGCAGGTCTTCTGTTAGGGGGGTGACTTATTAACTACCAAGGGTAGCTGGTTGATCTAAAAGACTGATATGAAGGCTATGCGTGTGCGTGCGTACTCGATATCCCAGAAGCCTTGGGGGCGTTTTTGTTGACTAACCACTTCTCACCCATACCACAATGCCTTCTGTGTGGTGCCAGCCTGCATCAGGCGCCAGGGGCGGGGCACAAAGTGCAGCCTGGTCATGTGTGGTCAGGCCTCTACCATTGGTTACCTCACTGGCTGGTTCAGGTGGCCCCTCACCTCAAAAGGCCCTAACAGAGGAGAGGAACTTACACAGGCCCATACTGTTACTGTATGACTACCTTTGAATATGATGACTTCCATGATCTTGGTCCCAGTGTGACAAGCTGCATGTGTGACATGACACACTGCATGTGTGGTGTGACACGCTGCATGTTTGGTGTGACACGCTGCATGTGTGGTGTGACACGCTGCATGTGTGCTGTGACACGCTGCATGTGTGGTGTGACACACTGCATGTGTGCTGTGACACGCTGCATGTGTGCTGTGACACGCTGCATGTGTGCTGTGACACGCTGCATGTGTGGTGTGACACACTGCATGTGTGGTGTGACACGCTGCATGTGTGACGTGACACGCTGCATGTGTGCTGTGACACACTGCATGTGTGCTGTGACACGCTGCATGTGTGACATGACACACTGCATGTGTGGTGTGACACGCTGCATGTGTGCTGTGACACACTGCATGTGTGCTGTGACACGCTGCATGTGTGACATGACACACTGCATGTGTGCTGTGACACGCTGCATGTGTGACATGACACGCTGCATGTGTGGTGTGACACACTGCATGTGTGCTGTGACACGCTGCATGTGTGCTGTGACACGCTGCATGTGTGGTGTGACACGCTGCATGTGTGCTGTGACACGCTGCATGTGTGACGTGACACGAGGCATGTTTGGTGTGACATGCTGCATGTGTGGTGTGACATGCTGCATGTGTGTTGTGACATACTGCATGTGTGGTGTGACATGCTACTCATGGTCATGCAGAGGGCCGGCCCTCTAAACGTGACACTACTCGTGTTTACAACAGTCTCAGGCTTCCACATGTAAATATTAGTTCTTCCAGAGCAAATACAGCCTCACAAGCTGCCCACCAAAAACACTTTCATCACTTCGTTATACTGTGGAACAGACTGGAGTTCAACTAAACAGCATACACACTGTATACTAGACAGAATATGTATTCATATACATACAGTATATACTATATGTGCATATGGCACACACACAACAAATGTCCAACCCTTAATAACTTCATAGAGCATCTTAACTGCTCTCTAAGTAAGTTACCTGTCCCACTACGTCACCTGTCTCAGTGGTAATGCATATGTCTGGACAGGCAGGAGAGAGCAGTTTCATTTTTTGAAGAGCCACACTCCGACTGACCGGAGAGGAAAGCTGAACTCTCCGGTGGCTCCGGTGCTTTTAAGGCCACCGGCAGCTGTTCCTCCTGGCGTGTCATGTTAGACTGGAGGATGCAGGCCACATGCTCCAGCACTAAGTGGGGAGTTTGGCTTTCCCTGCTGTGACACGGCGGGGGGCTACGTTCTTTTGGACGAGCGCTCCCTGTTGGAATTTGACTTCCCATCTTCCCGTCGCTCTCTCCTTTCCTGCCTCTCTCCATCTATCGCTGTAGGCTTTTAGCTTCCACTCGAGCCTCCTATTTCCCTGCATCCACAGTGCCGGTGACAGAACTGGGACCAGGATCGAGACATGATGAAGACCAGGACCACCATGTGTAAAAGAACACTGATTAAAAAAAGGGTAATATGTTGGTTGAGGTCACAGCCACAAGGCTGTGCCTCTGAAACACAAATCTTTCAAAAGCAGTAAATCCATACGACACAGACCAACCCCCTGTCAATCAGCCTTTAGCATGGAGACGCTGTTTGCTATGGAAGTGAGTTGGGAGGCATTGTAGCATAGATTAAGAGCTAAAGCTCAGCCATGGTTTTGCCTGTCCAGTTTTGTGAGTTTGTCTCCTCAGGGGAGGAAGACAGGAAGAGTCTCGTCTAGGGTGCGATAAATCTCCTCTTGCTCCATGCGTTGGGTGTGTGTATGGGTGTGTGTATGGGTGTGTGTATGTGTGCGTGTGTCGGACAAAGCTAAAGTGCGGGCGTGTGCATGTGTGTGTCAGCATGTAAGTGAGATGCCTCCTGTGATAGCAGATACATTGGTCCACAACTTCAGAGAAAACTTTAATGGTGGATGTTGCTCAAAAGTAGGCTTGAGTTTACCTCAAAATGGAATTAATTTAATGGAATCAGGAAAAGAGGAAGAGAGAGAAAGAGAGAGGGAGAAAAAGAAAGAAAGAAAGAACAAAGGAAAAATGAGAAAACAAGAGGGGGCCAACCATCCTTGTAACAGTGTAAAGATTGTCTGTATTAGAGATAGAAGCTATAGGAGAGAGGTTGTGTGTATGAGTCTGTATGTTTTCAGGAGAGGGAGGGAGGGTGGGCCACAGAAAGAAAGCCAGAGAAAAAGAGAGAGAGTGAGAAATTGCCTGAGCAACTACTGTGCGAAGAAAACACACAGGCCATTTAACTGAATGAGAGAGTGAATGTTGTTTGAAACCCGCCATGCCCTATTTCTCTTACAAATTGTCTCTGCTCTTTAAAAAGTGTTTTCTTTGGACCCCCATGAATCGATTTGGGGGGGATGGGGAGAGGGGGGAGGCAGCCATTGGACAGCTGTGAGGAATTTAGCTTTGCAGCTGAGTGAGAATGTAACGAGGCCGGCCGTGGCTGCTAAATTATCCTTCATATCAATTAGAGAGTGGAAACCCAGGTCACACCCCATCCTGTTTGTGTTCTCGTCCCTCTAACATCAACTGTACTTACACCCAGTGGAATAGACGCACACGCACGCACAGTAGAGGATCACACACCCTGGCACATTGTGTTTGTTTGTACAAGTGTGTGTGCGTGCGTGCGTGCGCGCGCGCGCGTGTGTGCATGCGTGTGTGCCGAAGACTACACATCCTCACAGCAGCCATGCTCATGTGCCTCACACATAGTGGCACGCAGTAGTCTTCATGTTAAGCAGAGAAGCCAGGGATGATATGAGCCACAGGGCTCCTCTGCTCTGTAAAGCATTACTCTACTGAAGCTTTCCAGTGTTGTCTCAATGACAAGGTTTAGAGACAAAGCAGGCTGCAGCCATGATCAAAGAGCAGCTTAAGATGCATGTCTAGAGCTCTAATGATACACAGGCAACGCAGGCACGGGTGGCCCAACTCAACATCCAGGATTTCAAATATAACAAACGCTAAGTTCCATTGGGAGAAATAAACAAAATACAGTTTCCTACGGGTGTGTGTTCAAAGCCCACAGTACTGGAGTGTGTATGTGGATGTGTGTGTGAGTCTTTACCTTGGCCTCTGTCTCCCCACGGTGCAGAGTGTAGAGGTGATGCACGGCGCTCTGGGACGAGGCCCAGGGGTGTGTCAGGACCTGGAAGACGTGGAAGTCGTGGCCCAGCGTGTCGGCTGTCACCAGCAGCATGCCTGGGGAGAGACGGAGGGCTGGTCAGCAGACGCTCACATCAGGCACCTGGTCTGGGGCTCAGCAGGGTCTTCATGCAGGGTCATTTCACATGATACTAAAGATGATTTATACCATCCAGGAGATTTTCTTGACCCAGCACTCTTACAGTGTTTATTCTGGGCATCAATGGTCAAACATAAGCGGGCTATATAACCAAAGATTTTACGTGTGTTTTTTTTTTTGCAACGGCGCGGTTTACCTTCCGAATTATACGTAGGATCATTTTCGATATGCGCCCACGTCAACACAGTGGTAACAAAACAATTGAATTCACCAATGCTACATTTACAGCATTTAGGCTAATGGATATAAAACTCAAAACCTCGGCCACAACTGAAGCCATCTTCAGGCTCAGTGGAATGTAGTTCATAATAAAACTAGTGGACCATGCGAAACAGACAAGTCCAATACAGTTAGAAGAATCAGCCCCACCATGCCTTTAAACAAACAAACCACCCCTTTAAAATAGGCCAGCTATCGTTTGTTGTAGTCGTAAAACGCAACGTTATCCCTAACATCATAATTTGTTCCCCGGTTGAAAGTATAACCCATGTCGTACTCTTCTTGGAACGTCTGGGAGGTGTGTGTGTATACGTGTGTGTGTGTATGTGTTTGTGTGTGTGTGCGTGCGTGTATGTATGTGTCCCTGTTTCATCACACGACCACAGTGCAGCTCATGTGCAACCTCCGCTGACAGGACCATTCATTTCTGGCCAGTTTTATTTGAAGTTCGTCAAACTCCAGAAAGTATAGGCCTTTACTGTAAACAACACACTCAACAAACCACACCAGAACAAACCCAAAATCTAAACGGGCTGTCTGTGCACTGCAGAGTTCGACAGAGCCCGAAAAACTGTCTCCAAAGCTGAAACCATTCCACTCCGCCAGCAGCACTGCTCTCCAGACCTCGGCCCACAGACTCACTCGACACGAGAGGAGTTAGTCATTTTCATCATTTTTCTGTTGTATCTTTTAGATTGCAGCAGGTTTTCATTAGTGGGAAGACGTTATTGGGTGGCATCTCATCTGCGGAGGAGGGTTGGAATGGCATGAGATTAGAGGACTTTAGCAGCTCGTGTGTGTGTGTGTGTGGGGGGGGGGGTTAGAAAAGACGATCCCCCTCCAGGGATAGGAACATCACGCAGAAAGATCTTGCACGATCCACTTTAAGACTCCAGCGATTCTAGGTGTATCCCAAACTGTTCGGCAGCCCTTGTATTTTGGGTGTGGAGATGATCTGGAGGTGGAGAAAGAAGGAGGAATGAGTGGCGCAGGGAGGCCACTCAGAAGAGGGAGTCAGGCAGATATTGGAAGGGCGACAAAGACGATGAAAGGAGAGGGGAAGGGGAAGAAAGGCAGCGGGCCGAAGCATTAGACGGCGGTTAGCTATTCATGCTGTATCAGAACGACCAAAACCCAAGCATAGGCCCTGGCCCATAAACTGGAGGGGAAAAAAACCACGCCCCAAATGAGGTGCCAAGCCACAAGAAGCATTTGCGTCAACTGGGACTACATGGAAAAGACTGGGCCCTTCTAATTATAGAGGCTGGAAACGGAAGCGGGGTGATTAGGAGTTGAGGCGCTGCGGTCTGTTTATCTGGGAGCTTCCTCTCTCCCTCTCTCCCTCTCCCACTAACCCACCCACCCTTCTGTCTTTCTTCCTCCCTCTCTGGTCATCAGTCCATCCTGCCCACTGCGCCTGCATGTGACTGGCTGGAGTCTCCAACAGATAAGGCTTGGACCCAGGCTTCTGCTGATGAGACGCTCCGTGCTCCAAAAACAGCCATTCTGGGCCCAGCGCTGCGAGCTCCGAGGGCCCTGGGGCGGGCGGGGGGCGGGGGGGGGGCTTTTGCGGCCTTGTTGAAATCCAGAGGCCCTCATCGAGAGGCGTCAGTCGGTTAGCCCGCAGGAAGCCCAAATGAAAAGGGAGGCTCGCTGGTCGGCGGGCGAGCCATGGCCGCTGTTAAAGATCTTTTGGGGGAAACGTGAAGCCGTAGACGCACAGGCTGACACATCCTATTTATAACACCTTGTCCCAGGGGGTGAAGTGTTATTTACGACGTTTTCGTATGAAAACGGGTTGGCATGCGCACACACACACCAGGCCGAAGCTAAGTGAGAACCTCTAATTTGCCATGTGTGTGAGACATGCGTCCACATGGACGTGAGGCCAGTGATATAATCATTTCCATGAATACCAAGTCTCCTTCTCTCCCTCTCTGGACCACTATAGGACTTCTTTCTTGTTTTGTTTTGCTCCAGCCTTTCTGTCACGTCCCTAACCGTGCAAACACAAAACATCTGTTCAATCCCATTAATAGTGAGAGGATGTTTCATTTCCATAGTAGCCGGGCTTGCATTTTTTATAGAAAGAGATATAAGAGAAATAGTGTGTGACACAGAGAGAGAGAGAGAGAGAGAGAGAGAGAGAGAGAGAGAGAGAGAGAGAAAGAAAGGAGGGGGTAGAAAATTGAAGCAGGCGATGAGGTCTCCCACTTGGCAACACAAAGGGCAGCAACAAAACAAGTCCCCTTTCTAATTAACAACACTTGGCTCCAGAAAGCTTTCAGAAAAGGGGAAATCTCAAATGCTAACCATGTGTAAACCTTAGAAAAGAGGACACAGGGGAATCAGAGCGCTCCGGTGTCAAGGGCCGCTTTGACTTCTGAACAAATGAGAGCAACTCACTAACAGCAAAGCATCCATCTCTGTGGCAGCTTGCAGGGTTAGCTGTTGGGAGTGCTTGTTTGTGTGTTGCTGATTCTGGAGTGAGTGTGCATACTGTGTGTGTATACACGAGTGTGTGTGTGTGTGTCTGTATACGAGTGGGTGTGTGTTTGGCTGTCTCTGTTGACTGCGTCCGTGCTGAGCTTATCGAGGTGTTTATGAAAGCGGGCGGAAAGCCTTCACAGGGGTGCAGTAAAGTGGGCTCCGGCCACACATCAAAGCCGCCCACTCGCTCCAGACCAGGCTAAGTTCACTGGGTCCTGAGGCCACACTCCTCCCTCTCCTCTCCCTCCTCCTTCTCTCTCTCCCTCCTCTCTCTTTCCCTCCACCCTCTCTCCTCTCTCTCCTTCCTCCTCCCTCCTCTCTCTCCTACTTCCTCCCTCCCTCCCTTCCTCCCTCCTCTTTCTCCCTCTCTCTCCCTCTCTCCTCCCCCTCTCTCCCTACCAGTTTTCGCCTCACCACCCCCAAAAACCTTCAAGATAACCAGAACAGAGAGGGAAGGGAGCACACAGGCAGGGACACGCATGTATACAAACAAGTTACACCCATTTCACCAGATGGTTGATATGCTGTTTGTCTTTTACGAGGAAACTCCCAAAGCTTCACCTGCTTTGTTTAGAGACGGGGGTGATCAGTAGACGTCTACAAACTCATCTTAAATGAGGTGGAAAAGAACTTTGGATGGAAGGATAGAGAAGAGGAAGGATGGGAGTAGGATGGTCAAACGTGTATTCTGTTTTGAAACTCTGCTTTTGTCGACCGTCATGATGACCAGTACAGATTCCATGCTGGGTGATGCAGGGTGATGCTGGGTGAGGCAGGGTGTAGCGGGGGGGTACGAGTGTGGGCACATCCCCCTTGTCCTGACACTCACCACTACCTCTTCACAGCCATCATGCAGTGGAGAAGCTTTATTTGAGCTTGGCACCAGGGCCTTGAACCAGGGCCCAGCTGGCACGGAGCCTTCAGCATGGCACAGCAGAGCCAGACTGCGACCGCTCGGGCTTGGACTGGCTTGCTCAAGCACTCTTAACTCCCTAAACCACATCCACTATTCACTCTGGGAGCGTTAGCAGGGAGAGAAAGAATGGACAAGGGAGGTAGAGGTGAAGGAGGGGGGGGGGGAATGAGGGAGGGAAAGGGGGGAAGGAGGGAGGGAGGAAGGCAGGGGGGGGGAGGGTAGGAGGGTAGGAGGGAGGAAGGTGGGGAGGGGGGGAGGGAGGGAGGGAGGGAGAAAGGTGCTCACGGTTCATTTGATCTACAGTGGGGTGAAACTGAGGAGTGTGTTTTTCTAACTGCATCACAGCCAGACCACCAGTGAGCTGAGCTCATATATTAATAGATTTTGAGCGTGTGTGTGTGTTAGTGTGTGTGTGTGTGTGTGTGTGTGGTGGTGCGACCTCGCCGAGAGGCTGCCATTAGTTGAATATTAAGATGTTGGTGGAGCCCACTAACAAGGCAAAACCTGTCTGCCCTTTCAAGTCCCGCCGCCTTACTGGCCAAGCAAGGCCTGTGGGTGGCGGCCAAACTGCTGGAGCGTGGCTGAAAGTGAGAAGCGGTCAGAGCTAGATTATCTCGGTAGATTTTAAGTGGCGAGCTACACTTAAATCCATCATCTGTGCATGGAACACTTGTGTGTTTGCACTTCTGTGCGTTCCTTACCTCGCCAGCGCAAAGTCAACCAGCACCGCCCACTTTGCTGTCCAAGAGACACAATGGAGATCAGTCATCCTCACCCTTGCATCACTTTACACTTGCTGTCTACTATGACTTTACATACTGTATGTAGTGTACATTCTGTGCATGTGTACTGTGTGCTTGCAAGCTGTATGTAGTGTACATTCTGTGCATGTGTACTGTGTGCTTGCAAGCTGTATGTAGTGTACATTCTGTGCATGTGTACTGTGTGTTTGCATGCTGTAGTAATGTGTGTAGGAGTGTGTCTTTGTGTCATTTTCTTTCTTCTGCTTCCGAAATCTGAACAAACATGTTCTCACAGTAGATTAGGCAAACCCCTTTTGTTTCCATGTTTAAAAGCCCCCGAAACAAATTTGTGGCGAACCACAATCTCCAGATAAAGAGCTGGGACTGTGAAGGGGAGCAGCGACCGATGATAAAAAGCTTTAATCCTTTTTCTCTGCAAACAGACAGTCGCCCCTCATGTAATCTCCTTCCATTTAAATGTTTGCCTTTATTTCTGAGAGTGTTCTGTTAACTAATGAATCCTCTCAAATGTACTGTGTCTCCCCGGAGCAGGTTTCCCAATGTGCTCCCCGCGGTGTCGCTGGATTCAGAGGAGGTGTGCGAGGGACAAGCTGTTTTCTAACATTAGGTGTGTGCGTGTTGATAGGGCTGGTATTTGTTTACACTGCTGGGAAAGACGGTGTCACAAACTAGCCTGCAAAACAAATGTTAGACCCAAATCCCAGGAGCATGAAGCTTAACGCATGCATAAACACACACGCGCACACACACGCACGCACACACACACACACACACACACACGCACACGCACGCACATGCACACACACGCACGCACACATTCACTCCCCCAGCCCTCTAAAACAATCAGACTTTCTGTGAGTGGTTCTGTGTGGGCTGTAGATGACGCCAACAGTGTGTGGAGTGTGGAGAGTCTGGAGTGTCTAGCGTGTGTGTGTGTGTGCGTGTGTGTGTCAGGTGGAGGTCTGTGTCTGGAATTAAGGGAGTAGGTTGTGTGGGTGATTCAGGAGGTTTGGTGTGGGTTGATGTTTCCACTAAGACCTTGAGCGTGGTCACTGGCCCAGTCTCTCTCTCCCTCCCTCTGATCTCCCTGTGGTTTTAGAGGCCTCAGGTCTGAGGCCCCTGACTCCCCAACACGCTGCTCTGCACCATTTTAACCAGCTAGGCATGGAAACACCATAAAAATAGCGTGTCTTTATACCAGTGCCTTTCTGAGGACTCAGTCATTAGCTGGCTGAACGGGTCACCTAAGGGATGTTAGTCGTGTAAAGGCATATACATTCATGGCATTTAGAATGATATGACCTAAAACTACATTGTGTCTCTGTTTGCAGGAGGTAGGCGGAAGAAACACTGTTTGGGCCAAGTATGCCTGATCTTCTCATAACACAAACTGCAGTGATGAGCCTGTTCAGTTCGACTTCCACTGTTTTAAGAGACCAAAACAGTCACAACACACGCACAACAATAAATAACAGTCACAAATCATTTGCAGGCAAATGACCTGAGGGCAGAAGGCCAAGACGTTATTATTTTGGCTTTGAGCACCAGAAAAGAGAAAAGAGAAAAGAGGAGGAAAAAAAAAAAGCCGAAAAGACGACTTGCTGAAAGAGCGAGAACAGATCACATGGGCGGAAAGCTGTGGGCCAGCGCCTTTTCTCAGACAGAGGCTGAGGCAGAGGCAGAGGCTGAAGCAGAGGCTGAGGCTGGACAGACGGAGAGGCAGCAGCAGCAGAACAGGAAGCTGAATAATCATCATGGGAGATTTGAACAGCTCAGAAACTGCAGTCTACGCATAGCGAGTGAGATAAAGAGAGAAAGGGAGAGGAAAGAGAGGACAAATGAAAGAAGGAGAGGGAGAGAGAGCAAGAAAGAGTATTACATAGATTATGACAGACCTCTCTGGGAGGAACTATATAGATCATCAGCTTTGGTTAATGCCATTATGAAATGGAGCTTATGCGGAGCCTGTGGTGCTTCGCTAATGCCCGTGTTCGCCCCTTGGTGAGTCGAGGGCAGGAAAGGAAAGGACAGTGACTCCTGGCCCCCACCCTGGGACACTGGGGGCAGGGAGGGGGTGGGTGCTCCCTAATCCACACTGATTGCATCACAGTGGATAGCCCCACAGCTGGGCAGAAGATTTTTCAGAGGGATTCAAAGAACTGCACTTATACACACACACACACACTAGCACACAACCACACCCTGGGTTAGAAAGGCATTAAAAAGCACACAGACGGCATGTGCACCAACACACAGCTGTCTGGACACTTACAGGCACAAACAAAAGCGCACAAAGAATCTAGAAAATACACAAACACGGCCGCCGTCTCATCGTCTCTGAGGCATGTTTGCAGGCGTAAATCACATAGGCGGGGAGCCGCGAGGGCTAATTACTAGCTCGGTGCGAGGACACAGCTCGTTTCATGCTAAATGAGTGGGACTGGTGTGCGTGTGCACAGCCGCTGGTGAGCACAGGGTGTCTTCCCTCGTGTTCAGCATGTGTGTGTGGGATCCGGGGTTTTGGACTGGGGTCCGCTCCCTTTCACACATCACTGGGACGCAGGGACAGAGTTATGACACCGCAGAGAATCTTCATCACGGCACAGCTGCTTAGCTGCTCTCCACAGTCACGGCCCATTCCCACAGGCTATTCATTACAGCGCTGTGTTGCTAAACACGGGCTGGGGTTTTGGTGGGACATGGCAGCGTGGCATGAGATGTGCTCAGGCGTCGTGTAACGGGCTTTGAAGAGGTTCCAAAACTTCCGTCTTGAAGCTCAATTAGAAAGCCTTGGTCGGTGCACTGTAAGAAGGTGTGGGAGATTCAATGTCAGAAAAGCTTAACGGTCAAGTACAAGGGAGTCGGCACGGGAGGCGGTGTGTGTGTGTGTGTGCCTGTGTGTGTCTGTATATGTGTCTGTGTGTGTGTGTGTGTGTGTGTGTGTGCGTGTGAGGAAAGGCAAAGAAAAGAGGAAAGAAGGGAGGGGTTACGTAAGAGTGTATGGGCGAGGAAGTTGCCTAGCGTACACGAGCGCTATCAATTGATTCAACAGAAAGAGAGATGAATGAGAAAGACAGTGGGAGACAGCAGGAGAGACGGAGAAGGAGAGAGACAGCTACGTGCTGCTTTAAAAGCTGCTCTATTCTCTGAGGTAAATGAAGGAGCAGCCTCAGTCTAAACCACCATGAGGAATGCATTCCTTGATCCGTGTGGTGTGATTGAGAGGGTCTGGATACAGAGAGAGAGAGAGATAGAGAGAGAGAGAGAGAGAGAGAGAGAGCGAGAGAGAGAGGGAAAGAGAGAGAGAGAAACAAAGAAACCAGAAAAATCAAGGGAAGAGAGGTGAAGAGAAAGGACATGGTGTGTCGTTTATTAATCATCTCCATACAGCAGTCTTTCTCTAATCAATCCCCTTTTCAGGCACACACGCAATCCCTCACACAGACACACACACACACACACACACACACACACACACACACACACACACAGTGCTATCTGACCCACGACTCAAGCTGATGACCAGAGTCAGGGAGCGTGGGCGCGAGGAGGTGAAAAGCACTCACAGCTCACACACAACACACTGCAGCTGTTCAGGGGAACGCTCCGCGACCGCCTCCAACGCCGTCCTCTAATTACACCACTAGGAATAGAAAGCAGAGACGCCACAGTGACAGAGCGCCAGCCGCCCCAAAACTGCACCGTCCGCGGCCTGGCTGCGCCACCTCCTCCCCACCCCCCCCCCCCCCCCCCCCCCCCCCCCCCCTTTCGTCTCTGTTGTGAGTCCAACATACACTGGCCTTTGGGGTTGGTTACATAACAGCAGGAGAGCTGGAGAGCAGGCTCTGGGCTTTCCACACACTCCAGGCATGGCATTGTTTCACGCTGGCCTTTTATACATTACAGTGGGGTGGTGTGCTTGACCACAGTGGAGGGAGCCACAAACAGACCCAGATCACAGAGTTAACACTCCCTACACACACACACACACTTGCACACACACACACACACACACACTTGCACATTTACACAGACACGAAGGCACCCACATAAATATACACTTTTTTCAACCAAGCTTCTGGAATAGTTCATCTTGGGCCAGTCGGGGCATCTTAAAGGCAACCACCGTTTTAGTCCAATCTGGACACCAGGCTACTTTTCTGGCCGTCCTGGAAACGAGCAGTACTTAGGACAACAATGCCAGAGCCATTCTGGATCATGTGGACGGCTTAATGATTAAAGAGTCCCAAATGATAGCATGCCAGTGAGGACCTCTTGCGGCAAGCATTCATCCTGATCTCATTAACGGACAAAAATGAGGGTCGCTTGTTTGTTTCCAGGGGTGCTCCTCTGGTGCCCGACCAATGTAATCATTCAAACCACTTATGATGGGTTCTGCAATCAGGTGGTAACGGGCTAGTTATTTGGGAGTTAGGTCAGACAGGTGCGAGGTGCGAGGGGGGGGGGGGTGGGGGGGGGGGAGGGGGGGGGGGGGGGGGGGGGGTAGGGGGGGGGGGGGGGGAGGGGGGGGGGGGGTCGGAGATAGGTGGTCGAGAGCCCGCTGCAGCTAACTAAAGACCAGCGAGCTTGGGGCAGAGGAATGGAACAGGCACTGGGGGGCAGTTGGCTTGCTGACTTGAGGGTTGTGTGTGTGGGGGGTCATGTTCTTTGGTGAGGAGCAGGGATAAACCGTTGTTCCGGTGAAGCAGTGATCGGTTTGAGGTTCTGCTTGGAACAGATTTCGGTGGTAAACGTTTAGCTTTTCCTGAACGCCGCACCCTGCGTCCCTCGAGGCCGACCGGAACGTTTTGGACGGCATTCTTGAGCCGGTAATTGAAAGGTTTGGCGGGCCCCGAAGCTTTTCTTGGGAGTTAAAGACCGCAATAGGTTTGTGAAGTGGGAGGTGGGATTGTGTGTTGAGGGCCGTTTTACAGTGAAGGCTTTCTCTCTGAACCCTTGGTCATAAAGATGAAAGGCGGTCACGGTTGACCGTAACTGTGCGGTTGACCAGAGTGCTGGCACCATGATCTTTATCTCCTGTTCAATCCGGCTCCACACAGAGTTCTGGGGCAAAGGTTGACGTGAGGGAACCTAGGTGAAGCATGTGCGCCCCCTTGAGGTGTTAGAGCCAGGTCACAAAGGGGCAGGCAACAAGCGCTTCACCAGGAAGCTGAACCTTTATCTGTATTTAAGGTGGTTATTCAGTCTCTTTAATGAGGTTTGGCATCGCAGATCTGGTAAGATGTCTCAAATCAATTCCTCTGTTCAATTCAGAAGGCCTTGGACATAAGAGGAAGACGGCTTAAAGTAAAGTATGTCCTACGGATCAAGGTGAGCACATCTCCAGCCAGGGTGAAACATCAAGCCCAGACACAGAGACACAGAGACACAGAGACACAGAGACACAGAGACACAGAGACACAGAGACACAGAGACACAGAGACACAGAGACACAGAGGAGGACATGAGGACGCATGCCTTGGATCTCCATTTTTTTATAGCTACTGCTAAATCTCCAAAGTAGCATCCTGAAATGCTGGTCTGCATCAAGCAAGCCTCATTCCTGTATCCATCACCAGCCAGGTACGATCTCAAATCTTTGGCATTTTGGAATACCATAAACGTCAGGCCCGCTCATAAAACCCTGAGTTCAGAGCCTGATTCATCAACCCTCAGTCTGACAGAGTTTAAGCCCTGTCCTTCTACTTTGAATCCGGTGTTTACCAGGGAACAACAAGCGATGGATGTGTGGGTCATTCTCTGAGAATCTATGACTCATATACTCTTATTGATACCGGTGATCTGGGTACAAGTACTTTGCCTGTTGTGTGCCTTTGTGTGTAAATGAGTAGAAAGAAAGAGAGCGAGAAGGGGAGTTGGAGAAAGAGGGAGGGAGGAGACAGTAGAAACATTTGGTCTCGTATTCACCTCCACATAGGACAGTCTGACTACATTCTCTGATCCATTCTCACTTCACATACAAAAACATACACAATTAGGTGCTCCCTTGGGGAACAGCCTGCAATGGAAGGCAGGGTCATTGTCTTGGATACTACGACCCATGAGCCAAAAGCTCATAGATAGAATATGAGTGTAAGCATGAGAACTCAGTAAGTGTGTAGTGTGTGTTGGAGTGTGTAAGTCTAATGTTGTTTTGTATAAGTACAGTGCTAACACGTGTGTGGACACTGGTGCCTCTGTCTTCAATAGGGCCCTTTTCCTTGTAGGAGCACCGTGCAGTCTTGAGCTTAAGCATGTGAAGAATTCCAGTGGAACTGGAGGTCACAGTGAGCGCCATCTTTCAGCAGCTTTTTTATTACATGCACTTCCAGCAGGCCCTCAGACACACACACAGACACACACACATACACACAGACACACACACAGACACAGACACACACACAGACACACACACAGACACAGACACACAGACACAAGAAGCCAGGACACAGCGTGGCGTAGAGTGAAGCAGGTTTAAGACACTCTGGCTCAAACTGAAGACCAACTAAAGGGAGGGGAACAATAAAGAGAAGGAAAATAAGAGCCAGAAAGGCAGAGAGAGGGAAGAGAGGGAGAGAGAGAGGTAAGAGAGGTAGAGAGAGAGAGGTAAGAGAGGGAGAGAGAGACGTAAGAGAGGGAGAGAGGGAGGCTAGAGAGGGAGAGAGAGAGGTAAGAGAGGGAGAGAGGGAGAGAGGGAAGAGAGGGAGAGAGGAAAGAGAGGGAGAGAGAGAGGTAAGAGAGGGAGAGAGAGGAAATAGAGGGAGAGAGAGAGGTAAGAGAGGGAGATAGGGAAGAGAGGGAAGAGAGGGAGAGATAGGGAAGAGAGGGAGAGAGAGAGGGAGAGAGAGGTAGAGAGGGAAGAGAGGGAGAGAGGGAAGAGAGGGAGAGAGAGAGGTAAGAGAGGTAGAGAGGGAAGAGAGGGAAGAGAAGGAGAGAGAGAGGGAAGAGAGGGGAGAGAGAGAGGGAAGAGAGGTAGAGAGGGAAGAGAGGTAGAGAGGGAAGAGAGGGAGAGAGAGAGGTAAGAGAGGGAGAGAGGGAAGAGAGGGAGATAGAGAGGTAAGAGAGGGAGAGAGAGAGGTAAGAGAGGGAGAGAGAGAGGTAAGAGAGGGAGAGAGGTAAGAGAGGGAGAGAGGTAAGAGAGGGAGAGAGGTAAGGGAGGGAGAGAGAGAGGCAAGAGAGGGAGAGAGAGAGAAAAGAGGGAGAGAGGAAAGAGGAGAGAAGAAGGAGAGAGAAAAGAGAGGGGTAGAGAGAGAGGAAAGAGAGGGAGAGAGAGAGGAAAGAGAGAGAGGAAGGAGAGGGAGAGAGGAAAGAGAGGGAGAGAGGGGAAAGAGAGGGAGAGAGGAAAGAGAGGGAGAGAGAGGAAAGAGAGGGAGAGAGAGGAAAGAGGAGAGAGGGGAAAGAGAACAAGAGAGAAAGGAAAGAGAGGGAGAGAGAGAGGAAAGAGGAGAGAGGGGAAAGAGAATGAGAGAGAAAGGAAAGAGAGGGAGAGAGGAAAGAGGAGAGAGTGAGGGAGAGAGAGGAAAGAGGGGGAGAAAGAGGAGAGAGGAGAGAGAGGAAAGAGAGGGAGAGGGAGGAAAGAGAGGGAGAGAGGAAAGAGGAGAGAGGAAAGAGGAGAGAGGAGAGAGACAGAGAGGAAAGAGAGGGTGAGAGGAAAAAGGAGAGAGTGATGGTAAAGAATAGCGTGGATGGTTTACATTGTGTTTTAACCAGCTGAGACCGTGTTGTGACACAGACGACAGCATGTCAGATGAATTATAGGGGTTGACCCCAGACACAGACACTCCAGACTCAAGATAGCCCTCTTATGAGGGAGAAGATGAGCGTAACCTAACACTTCATACACCCAGGGCGGCTCTTAGGGGTGTCGGCTAGACATCAAGGCCAGTCTAAAACTGTGTGTGCGTGTGTGTGTCTCAGTAAGTGAAAGGGCTGTGTCCCTAGCCAGTGTTGTGTGTGTGTATATGTGAGTAAATGAAAGGTCTGTGTTCATAGTTGTTTTGTGTGTCTGACTGAGAGGGGAGAGAAATAGAGACAGAGACACAGAGAGAGAGAGAACGGGTGAGCAAGAGAGAGAGAGGGGGGGGGGGGGTAGAGACAGTGCCTAGGGCTGAGCTCACCTGCAGCCTTCACACAATGAAGGGCACTCGGTCAACCAAGTCCTGCAGTACCGGTGGCACTTCACTCCACAGTGGGAGAATGACAAAAGTTCAACAAGTAACACACCCATCAGACACACTTGTCCACATCACAGGCCCGGTCACACCCTACCCTGGAGTCTCCTCGCAAGGGTTACCACGGGGACAGCACAGCCACATAAGAGACACAGAACTTCACGCACTTCCCAAAAATGTATTTTCAAGCCTCAATTCCTCTAAATTGTTCGCTTGCCTTGGAACTGCCAAACTAGCCCTTAAACTTCCTGAAGTAACCTTCAGATTGGTATTCTTGGTCCAAAATAAACATGGTGTTGTGTTTTTACATGTAAGTGTGTGTGTGTGTTGCTAGTGCTCTGTGTACTTACCACTGGGGTTGAACTGCATGCAGGATATGGGCTTATCGTGGGCTGGGAAATGGGCCACAACTCCTTCTCCATCAGAATCATCACTCACCAGGACCTAGAAGGTGAACACCAGACACACACACACACACACACACATACACACACACACACACACAGTCATGTACCACAGCCAAAACAATGCCGCAATGGGACTTTCCAACATCTGCATAGTTCCATATGACTACTCAATCCAGCCACTAAACATATTCTGTTTATTCCTGCCCTAGACACGCTGCTTACCAGAAGGCTACAACTGACAAATAATCCAGTGTGATGACTGGTGACTTCAGTACCATCTACATACCATGCTGATTCATCCTAAGGTCTGTGTGTCACAAATCACACTGATAATGAGCATGGCCCTCCTGTGGATGGACAATATCCTCTTATGAAAGAGCCGTTTACCCAATTACTTTACATATCGGTTCACCAGAAATGGAATTTGCTCTGTACATCTTAGTAGGCGGACACAGTGTGAAACTTGAGTGTGTGCCTCCCAGTGTCTGTGTATATGATAGAAACTTAGGTCATGAACAGAGATTAGAACTAAGCCCATACATGAGGCAAGGAGGAAGGGAGAGGGAGAAAGGGAGAGGGAGAAGAAAGGGAGAGGGAGAAAGGAATACGGATAGAACAAGCAGGAAAGAAAAGAAAATAGGAGAGAGAAAGCAGGGTAGAAAAAGATAGATGGAGACAGAGAGAGAGAGACAGACAGCAGAGACAGACAGCAGAGACAGACAGCAGAGACAGACAGCAGAGACAGACAGCAGAGACAGACAGCAGAGACAGACAGCAGAGAGAGACAGCAGAGAGAGACAGCAGAGACAGACAGAGACAGAGACAGAGAGAGAAGAGAAAAGAGCAGTGTCAAATCTGGCCCCAGTGCTGCAAGAAGGACTAGTGGGTTTGAACTGTTTTAATAAGAGCTGGCCCAAACAGAAAACAGCCAGCAGAAACGAAGACCTTCACTTTACACCAGAGAGAAAGAGGGAGGAAAAAAGAAAAGGGGGAGGAGAAAAAGAAAGAAACGGCTGGGTGACATAAAGCAGATCCCTTTTATTACGGCCCAGGCAGACAATGTTGTTCTGTGAGGGAATCCTGCTGGAGCCCTTTGAAAAGAGAATTAGTGTCGGACCAGGGCTAGCTCTAGTGGGTAAGCCTATTACACAGGAGTAAGAGGAGGTGTGTGTGTGTGAATGAGAGAAAGAGAGAGAGAACAACAGTTAATGAGCCACACACACAGTGGACAAACACCAAGACTGACAGTGCTCCAATGTTAGAGCGACTTGGTAGAAAAGCCAATCATATTAGGTTTTCATCCCGAGCAATCGGACACAACTATTTGCTCAAGTCACAATAAAATGGCAAATCCTCCTCCTCCTCCTCCTCCTCCTCCTCCTCCTCCGCTCACCCCTGCGTCTCCTTTCTTTGTCTCTCCCCTGCTCCTGGGGAGTGTAGGGTTACTGCAATACGGCTGGTGACACAGTGCAGGCGTGCCTTGGAGGGATTGGGCGTCCAGCTTCCAGGAGCACCCTGTGTGTGTGTTTTTGTGTATGTGTGTGTGTTTGTCTAGGGGGCACTATGAGGACCAGGGGTGTCTAGGCTGGAGCAGACAGCTCCATGTGCTGTTTATCTGTCACAGTAGGACGGATGATGACGCTAATATTCCCTTGTCCTTCCAAGTTAGTTTTAATGGGATTTAAAATGAAAGGGTGAACGCTGCAATTCGGATGAGGCTTTTTGCGTCTCACGCTTGGTTTTTCTGGTTGTAGCTCAGACGGATGGAGTGAAAACTGTGACGTAGGTGTCAGAGTGCTAAAACCTTTTCCAGAAAATGTATCTTGCTGTTCATTCTGTCTCTGTTTAATTTCTTGGAAGGATCTGAGGCAGACGGTGGGGAGAAAAGGCGGTTCTCTTACACCAGGAAGCTGATGACTACAAGTAGCTTTTAACATCTTGTGAGGTTGCTGTTGGCCTGCTTCGCAAATACTCATTCATTCATACGACACCACACACACACAAACACACCACGCCGCGCGCACACACACACACACACAACACCACACACAAACAGCCAAGTATTTACCTAGTGGGTCTCCCCCTTCCCCTAACCCACTGCTAAAAACAGATAGAACCTTGGTAGCAAAAACCCAAAGCTGTGAAAATGTGCATGCAAGCAATTCCTATCACACCTTTGCGTTTGTCTGCGAGGTGTGAGGTGGGCTGCCACACTGGCACACAGGTGGCAGGAAATAATTCCCCTTCCAACGATCCATGGAATAACCCAGGAGGTGTGTTTATTGAGGTTGAACTTGACAAAGGTGGGAAAATATGAACTGCTAACAAGTACATCTATTGAACCTTTGCTGCGTGTGTGTCTAAACCAAGGGATGGGGTTTGGTCACCTTGCAGCTGTTTCTGGTTAACCAGAAAAGTTGAAAAGTTATTTTAGACTTAAGGGAAGGTAAAGGGAAAAATGTCCCTTCATTAGTTGACAAAAAAAACAAAGAGATTTAGTCAGGGTCTAACAGACAGTTATGCCAGTACTGCCACTTCAACACACACACATACCTGTCCTTCACCAACGGTGTGCGTGTCAATAACGGTGACGACTCCGGGGGCGTGAGGGCTGCGCCGCGTGGTGCTGTGTGGCGTGCCCTCCTCATCTGGGGTACCTGCTGGCAAGGTGCCAGCCAGCTGGGTCACTACTTTGCCCACCATAGTCAGACCTGTCTTTAGAGTCTGGTGAAAGAGAGATTGGAGAGAGAGAGAGAGAAAGATAGAACAGGAAAGAGAGAATAAATAGGAGAGAGAGACAGATCAGTACGCCACTGTCTTGTATTGGACAGTAATCTTGGACAGAGTACAGTTCAAACACGTACAGTTCAAACATTTATTGTCACTGACAGAGAACATGAGGTTGAGATCAGCATCGGAGATCTTTCCTGTAAAGGGGCCACCTTAGCCAGTGTTCTGCCATGGATTTTAGCATTGAGGGAGACAGCACTAGAGCGTTGGTCAATACAGACGGCTGGGTGAGAGCTGCATTGGTGGTCAATAGACAACTACCAGTCACTTCGTCTGGGTGCCTGTGTGTGTGACTGTATGTGTGTGCACGTGACTGAGTGTGTGTGTCAAAGTGCCTGTTTGCTCAGTGCGATCCAGCCAGCTGATGATGACGGGGAGTGCTGAAACAGCAGGAGCCGTGTGTGTGTGTGTGTGTGTGTGTGTATCTGTCTGTCTTTGTGTCTGCCACCAGTCCCCCACAACCCCACCCGGAATCTCTGCACAGATCAATGGCTCCTGTTTGGACTAGCACTAAGAACTCCACCTGCAGTGATTAGAAAACACATTAGTGTTGATCAATTAGGAGCCAAACGCCTTGCTTAATAATTGATGGGGCTCCCAGCAATTTACACACACACGCAGGCAGACAGTCTGTTAGTGGGCATGGCGGAGTCGCAGAGAGAGAGAGAGAGAGAGGGGAGGGGAGTGGTGTGGTGTGTGTGATCCACAAATCCGCCAAACACGAGGCGCCACGACGTATTGACAGTGCTGCCTGACCTGAATGCTTGATTAGGTTCTCCGGGGCCCTTTGCTCTGACACACACACATAGACACACACAACCATAGCCGACTCCATTAGTTCAGTACAGTGTAGAGGGAGAAATAGACTCCACTTAAGTAGCATTATCCATTTCCTTCAGTGGGGCCACAGAGGTGTGTTTGAGTCAGACACCCTGGCTAGGACCTGAGAGGACACAGGAGTCTCCAGAAGAGCACACACACACACACACACACACATACACACACACACAGAAAAACAAACGCACATTCCTTTGTGATTCGAGTGTTTAAAAAACTATGAGGCCATGCAAAGTTGATCATATTTCCACCTAAAGGTGTATTTGAAATGAAAAGTAAAAACCAGTAAAAAAGTTATATCAATTCTGAAAACAGTTGATGCATGAGCAAAAATAAAAGAGCCTACATCTGGTCACAGTAGCAGATTTTAAAAACTTCCTCTGAAGGTTTGGACCATATTTGACTTATTCACCTCTCCCTTGTCTCGGAAACCTTCCACCAACCTGACACAACTTTGAAGGAATGGGTATCAGCAGTACCTTCAGTTGTAGTCAGAAGGTCGCTACACAGGCCAGAGGGGAGGCCGTGACGTGTATTGAGATGTATGGTTGTATATGGCCGTCCATGGCTACAGCAGACAACATGTCTGGATTTCAGGACCCCTTAACCTTGTTTACCTCCGCTAGGCAATCCCTTTAGCCACGTAGCTCTTTTTGATGTATGCCACCATTAGCTCGCTAATGGGGCTTCTCTCACGCTAGCCGTTAGAGCTCATTAAGGAGAAGGGAGGGCACGGAACAGGGGAATAAGTTGTTCAGTCTTCATAAATCAATTTGCGTCTCTTGTGGGAGACGGGGTGGATATCAGAAGAGACTGAAACCATATGAGTCGCTACGCTAGCGCAAAATAGCGACCGGCTACATAAATTTCGCTTGGTATCAAAGGGCTGTTAGCAGTTAGCGACTTAGCCCAGGCAGTGCTCTCCAGCAGAGAAGTAATGCAGACCTATTGAGGGATGGATTACTGTGTGAAAGCTCCTTTAGACAAGCAGGGTTGATGGAGTGCCTCATAACTGTGTCTCCCTCACCAGGAAAGCAAGGTGGATCTAATAACAGCTCGTATGAAAGCTTAGATGTTGGTAATCACATAGCCATTCAAAAGAGACCACGATAGATGTTTTTCACCTCGGTCTGCGTGTGTGTGTGTGCTTGTGCATCAACTCACTTTAGCAGCGCTGATGACAGTGGCTGTGTAGGACTGGGCATTGTCACCGCAGGCGCCTCCTCGGGACTGGTGACAGCGGATCAGCTTTGTGGAAACAATGGTTTGTCATTGATTGTAATGAAGAAAGTAACTGTTTGTGAGATGAAGAACCTGAGGTGGGAAAAGGCTCCAGACAAAGAATAATTCACAACTTGAATGAATTAACTTCAGAATCAGGTGTGGATGGTGTGAAGCTGATGTTGCACTAATTACGACTATTGTCAATAGTCCATACGAAATACTATTCTCAGTAGGATCCCCCACGTCCCAGAGAGACAAACTGATCTGGTTTCTAGTCGTAAATATATTTTTTACATTTTCTAAAATGTTTCCCCGACCAAAAACAGGCGGTTATACAAACACTGACCCCATCTGTCAATTACTTGGAGTGGCCTGACGTTATCAGAAAAGTACCAGATTCAATTATCCATTAAACATATTGCAGACTTGCTTTTTGTATGGGCCACAAAATGCGAAAGATCCCATTAAAATGCCCAAAAAAGAACTTTACATCTGTTGATTTTCAAATGCTATCATTTCTAGTGGACTCTTCCTGGAATGAAATGTGTATTTCAGCAGATTACACAGGGGGAATTTTTTTTTGGGGGGGGGGATTGTAAATATGCTTTTGTTGCGATAAGCACATCTGCATTCGAGTGCAAAAAAAAAAAGCGCAGACGGGCGTGTATGTAGTCTCCCTTACCTTGTTCTCTGCATAGGCTAGCCAGCGGCCTCCAAGGGCTATCGGGTTTAAGTTGGGACCAGGACATGGGTAGCAGCCTGAAAATACAAAAGGTTGACTTTATTCATTAATGAAGTCGAATGAGAAATATTTTTTTTATCTTTTGAAACTGTACTTTCCAAGGCACGCACTGGGAAGGCCTAATAGATGTCCCTTGATTTAAGTATGTCAGATTTAGTTATCAGTGATTTCTGCTAATGTGCCAGCCATTTTCTGTGGGGCCCCATGTCCCCTGAGTATATGACTGTCTGTCTGAGTCTCTCTTAAGTCATTAATGTGTTAGTAAGGAGTCTCCTGCTTGAGAAGATTAATGACAGGGTAACGAGGGAATGACCCAGAAGGTTGTGTGCATCTGCGTGTGGGTGTGTTGGAGTGTGTCAGTGTGCGTGTGTGGGTGTGTTGGAGTGTGTCAGTGTGCGTGTGTGGGTGTGTTGGAGTGTGTCAGTGTGCGTGTGGGTGTGTTGGAGTGTGTCAGTGTGCGTGTGTGGGTGTGTTGGAGTGTGTGTGTGTGTGTGTGTGTGTGTGAGTGTGTTGGAGTGTGTCAGTGTGTGTGTGGGTGTGTTGGAGTGTGTGTGCGCGCGGGTCTTTCTCCTTTTCACTTGAGCCGCATGACCTAATGGAGTCTGTGGCACCCAATAAAGTGAGCATGGCTCCTGTCCTGACTGACTGGCAGACACACTGATCCATAAGGGAGCAGTGAGCATACATTCACAAACACTCATGCACACACACATGCACATACATGCATCTTAGCAGTTACAATAATGGCAACAAACAACATAATTCCTTGCAGATGAATTATGATGGGGGAAAAACAGCTGTCAATGTAAACTGTCATGCACAACAGGCATGAGGGATAGTACTAATTTAAATACAAGTAGAAGAGTAGGAAGTAAATTAGCATGAATCATTTCCACCGCCATCAAACAGTCACCACAACATGTACACATACGCATGTAAACAGAGCTGTAGACATGATGGATATTGCCATAAATGCCTGCAGATAGAGACATGGACAAATCCTAACCCATTGACATTGAACATACTGTCTATACACATCCAAACTGACACACATACACACAATGAAATACAAAATAGACACACAGCATACAATTAGGCACACACGTACACAGGACACACATAAACCCACAAGGTCATGTGAGTGCATGTGGCGTAGAGTGTAGGGGGAAGAGAACAGCCTGACAGTAATTTAGTGCTCAGGGTGCAGATGAGATGGAGGCAGACAGTAATTTAGTGTGCCGAGCCTGGGCCAGGGCCGGGGCCGGGGCTGGGGCCGGGGCTGGAGCCGGGGCTGGGGCCGGGGCTGGGGCCGGGGAGGCGGGGAGTATGGGGCTTGAGGTAAGCCACAAGGCACAGTAGTAATGCTAAAGCCCTTTTGTGCCTCTCCAAGGCCAAGGGGAGCCCAGGCAGTGAGATAACATGTGTTTGACACATCCTGTGTGGGGAGAGGAGGGAAGGAAGAGGGGAGGAGGGATGAAGACAGGAGGAGCGGTGGATGAGAAAGACGGGAGTGATCAGAGGAGAAGAAACGGAGGAGAGGAGGACTGTACAAAGTCTAAACATGTATGTGAAAGTTCACAAAGAAAGGTTTAAGAAATGATTATAGAAAGCGCTTGCAAATCCAGAGTGAATATATTAGCCAAATGATAAACAATAGCTCAGGATCATGGAATAAAGTTGAAAACAAAAATGAAAAAATCAGTGAAGCAAAGGAGAGTACTCCAAATATTATTACCACACCCCTATCCTCAACAAGACGACTCTATGGTCAATACCATTCGAGAGAGTGTCGAGGAACGTTCAAACATCTGCCCTGAGCACTCAAAAACATGTTGGTCCATCTCCTCCCTGAAGAACAACACTGTGCAGAGACACGCCACCTCATCAAATCAGAGCCACATCACAGGATGCTATCGTGCTTGCCCCTCTTCCGCCCCAAAAGACCTGTCTCTATTTTACAACCCGGAAGCCTCATTCAATAGAACATTTAATAACTATTGAGTATGTTTGGTTTCCTGTGGCCCAGACGGACTGGGAAGGCAGGCAGACAGAGACAAGACACATTAAAGCCGGTTCTAATGGCAGTTTACTGCAGTCAATGACTTAAGTGGACAGCGATGGTCTTCTGATGTGTTTTGGTCTTTGACTTGTTTTCCAATTATTATAGGGACATTAGCATCGGTAGAGGGGTTTGGAAGTAAAAACACACATTTTGACATTTAAATAAAAACTGTTTGAGAATGCCTTCATCTATCCGAACGTATTGCTTCTTTTTACTAAGTGTAAATAGCATTCAACGATTTATAAAGCTTCTTGTCTAAAACGCCTGTGTGTTTGTGTTGTAAGTGTGCCTCAAGCTGATAAGACATACAATGTGTGAAGTGAATCAGAGGGGAATTCCTGCTTTTAGCTTGTTATGGATGAAAGTGACAAAGAAAATAAACGTGTTCTGGTGTTAAACAACACATGAAAAGCCCCTTGTAGATGTTGCAGAGTTCTTGTGGCTAACTTGTAACAGTAACAAGTAAGTGGCTTACTTGTAACAAAGAACTTCTTGGTGAAGGTACAGCTATCAAAGGCAGCTATCTTCTCTTGCAGGACTACAACCAGAATCCTGAAAGAATGCAGAAATGCATAGTTAGACAGACACCATCTGCAGAAATACACTAACAAAAAAACCCTACATGAGAACCAGTGCATTTCTTATCAAGCAACATCATCTAATACTTATTCAAATCTTCCCCCCCAAAAAAGCTAAAAGGCAACAAAAATATACAGCAAATCAATATAACATTTATATTCGAATTTGTCAGAAGTGCGTTTGTCCATATTGCACTTCATGGTCCTTCTCCATACTGCATTTAAAGAATCCACTACAATTCATCAAACTAGTCCGACCAACACAGTCTGCATGGAGGGCTAAAAAGTGGGGAAACAGACAGTTTGCACATACTCTTTGTTGCAGTGTAGGTCGTAGATGGGTGTCTTGAACTGAATGGACTTGACCATCTCCCCCGTCCGTAGAGAGTACAGGTCCACACAGCAGTAGGGGGGGCTTGTTCTTTAAAACACAAACATTTTGCACATCAAACGTCAATTCGGAACACTGATCTTCCCCAGGCAATATTATCGAAAGCATGAGCTCATGTTCTTTTGCCTAGCGTAAACTCTGACACACACAGCCTTTGTGTGGCTACAAGAGGCATCTCTTCCTTTCCTTCTCCAAAGTCCCAAGAGGTTTCACACAGTGTATGTTTCCAGGCCAGAAGGGTCTTTCTGGCCTGCTTCCATAAAAATACCAACAATGAAAGGGAGAAGAGATGAAAGAGGGGAAATGCTTGGTCATGTAATGCACACAGGTTCTGGACGCTTCGCTATCAACATAGAGAGAGGGGATATTGGAGGGGCTGTCTAACACCAGTGGCTGCTGGCAGAGGGACATTCGGACGTCCATTCTCATCAAGCCTCTTTCCCTTGTCTCTAACTTTCGATCCCCACTGGCGAAGCCTGTGGGGCCTCATTGGCCAGCGCTCAATAGAGATACGAGGCTGAGATGTAGAATAGCTTTTGATTCTAAAGACATGGGGCTATTGGCTTTCAGAAGCCTATTTACTCCTCTGATTCATATTCAATCCAATTGGAATCCTCATCAGTCTCTGCCTTGGGCTCTGCAGAACATTTCAGATACAAAAAGAAATGAGCTCTGAAATGCTTTACTTTATAACATACTGGCATAAAGCATAAAGAGATTTTCCTTGATTTGAACTCTTTCTTATTGAATAATAATGGTCTGTCATCGCTGGCAATGTCAAATTGAATAAACCTTGAAGTGGTTGCAAGGTAAGCGGTTAAGGTACTATCCTAGACTCCCGACATATTGATTTGTGATGGTTACAAGATTAGTCAATAGGCAAGGAAGTCAATTGATGACTTGATCAATGGGGATCTTCTCCAACAACCACATATGCTCTCCCAACAAACCGCAATAATGACAGAGGATTGACAATTCTTAAACAGGTTCCCACTAAGGCATTTGCCACGATGAACAAGTTATCAGCATCCACCTCCTTCATGCACAGCAGCTGTGTAAGCTTAAGACAGCAGTCATAACACACGTCACCGTGCGAAGCCAGTGACCAAGTCGTCTCTTGCGGTGGCATTACGGACATCTTGTCCGTCTGCCTTCTGAAGCACTGCCGCTCCTCGTCTTTTAATGGCGGATGAAGATCTGCTAATCCCATTCAGAACTCTCCACAGACAAAAACAGTGGATGAAATACTGCGGGTGAACCTTTTTTTTATCCCTTTTTTGAAATTTGCACATATCAGGGCATAACAAAGCATCCAAGACATCTTTAAGTGGCCACAAATTGCCAGGAACATGGAAGTACTTAAGGGGAGTTCAATGTGAAAAAGCTGCGGGTCGTCACAGCCATGTGCTAAGCGATAGCCCCATGTCGCAGCAGTGATCGAGACCAGATAAAGTTTTAATTTGTTTTAATTCTCTCAAAGAAGTATTTTTGAACCTTGCCGGTGAAATGAAAGCCAGTGTTTCCCCATCTACCATTCCCTCTCACTTTCTACTGGGAATATTTCAGATTTTTTTCTCTCCAGTTTTTTTTCTCTCTGGTCAAGTAGACATGGGATTCATGTAAGTGGTGTTCATGTTCGACCCTCTGTACGCTGTATTTATTTTTGCTTTTGCCATAGCAGCAAACGCCAAACAGTATTACTGTCTGTGGCGCTGGACAGGAGGCCCCAGAAGGGCAAACAGAGGCACAGTGGCAGGAAAAAGTCCCTGGCAAAGAGAAACCAATAGAAACCAGATTGAGAGGAAATTCATCTTCCTTTGGCTGAACTTATGGAAGTTGAATATGCGTGCAACCAAACAGGCTAGGCAATTTGAAGCTAGGCTAGCTTGGCTGTTTCTTGTTGGAAAGCTTGCTCTTATTCATTAAATGGTAATGGACAGAATGTACAACTTGTGGAAAGCTTTTGGGCCATACAGGACTCAAGGCCTGCACATGTGCTTTCAGAGGGCACCATGTTAGGGTTCGCCACTCTTTGATCCTGCCAGGCCAGTGGTTCCAGTGTGTGTGTTCAGAGTGAGGCCATGACAGGATTAGTGTGTGCATGGAAGCAGCACCACAACAGGGAGCTTGGCTAGACGCCGCAGACATGAACATGCGCCACACTCCCAAAGACAGGGCCAGAAGAATCACCCAACACCCAGCTTGCTCTGTCTCTGCCTTCCTCTCTCTCTCTCTCTCTCTCTGCCTTCCTCTCTCTCTCTCTGTCTCTGCCTTCCTCTCTCTCTCTCTGTCTCTGCCTTCCTCTCTCTCTCCGTCTCTGCCTTCCTCTCTCTCTCTCTGTCTCTGCCTTCCTCTCTCTCTCTCTGTCTCTGCCTTCCTCTCTCTCTCTCTCTGTCTCTGCCTTCCTCTCTCTCTCTCTCTGTCTCTGCCTTCCTCTCTTTCTCTCTCTGCCTCTGCCTTTCTCTCTCTCTCTCTCTCTGCCTCTGCCTTTCTCTCTCTCTCTGCCTTCCTCTCTCTATCTCTCTGTCTCTGCCTTCCTCTTTCTCTCTCTCTCTCTCTGCCTTCCTCTCTCCCTCTGTCTCTGCCTTCCTCTCCCTCTGTCTCTGCCTTCCTCTCTCTCTCCCTCTGTCTCTGCCTTCCTCTCTTTCTCCCTCTGTCTCTGCCTTCCTCTCTCTCTCCCTCTGTCTCTGCCTTCCTCTCTCTCTGTCTCTGCCTTCCTCTCTCTCTCCCTCTGTCTCTGCCTTCCTCTCTCTCTCCCTCTGCCTTCCTCTCTCTCTGTCTCTGCCTTCCTCTCTCTCTCTCCCCCCTATTTATCCCACTGTCTCACTCTGTCTTTCCCTCCCCATCCTATCCTCGCTCTTGCATAAACTTCAGACACCCTACTCTGACACTCGACCCCTGGCTTTCTCACAGTAACGGATATATTGAAACACACACAAGCTCTCGCACACAAACACTCATACAATATAAACCAATTCAGCCCTGCCACAACTTCCAAACCCTGACTCAGACATACACACTCCCTGACACCGCGTATAACACACCCGCCCACGGGGCACACATGCATACTGTCCACACACTCTGGCTGTTGAAGAACGCTCCTCAAGCCAGCGGCTGGACAGCTTTCTGCAGCCAAGGCACCACAGGAGCCCTCAGATCTCTCAGTCATGCCAGAGAAATAAAACACTGTCTCGGAGCTGTGTGTGCTCACTGTGTGCGCGTGTCTGTCTGTCTGTCTGACACTGTGTGCATGTCAGTGTGAGTGCATTCCACCCTTCACTCTCTGTAAGCAGTAAGAAAGAAGATAAAAGAGGTGTCCCACAAGCAGTGTGAGCCTCCATTCAGATCTCCAAAGCAGCACACCTACTGCTGGTCCAAAGTGCTTTTTCCTGGAGACCTCACAGTGAGATAACAGCACACCGGGCTTGTGTCCCAGCAAAGCTAGGATTACCAATTCAATGCAAAACCTTGCAATTAATATATTGCACTTTTCAAAAACCTGTTTGCTGGCGGCTGCTTCATCGATTTCAGCATTATCAGGGTCGTATCAATCTAATTCAAAGCTTTTTGCAAGCAACGAACCCTGGAATTGATTCATGGGACAGTGATAGTCATCTATTATAGAATCAAAATGGCCCACAATTCCATTGTTTTGCTTTGGCAGTATTTTAATAAATGGCCCAGTTCTAATGGAAGCAACGCAGGGTCAGTGGTAATATGATTTCCTGGTGCTGGGGACTTGGAGGCGTGGGTTGAAAGCAGGGCTAAATCACAATTATCATTATGGATCATGGCTGACTGTCAGTCCTTGCACATGTTAAGGTGACACTAAGCGCCATTCCCTGGCTCAGTAATAGGACTGTTATGATGGCTATTAGATCAACGTGTCAATTACTATTACTCAAGCTGGTCTTTGGGTCTGATGGATAGAAAAGGGTCAAACACACTGCAAAATATTCATTTTCCAACTATCAGTCCATTTCCATTGTGCAATGACTGTAAATGTGATTTTCTTTGAGAAGGTGCAAAACAGGAAGAAGGAATTCCAGGTTATGTCTGGAAAAATCGTAAACACACACACACACGCCACCACACACACACACACAATACACCACACGACACACACACGGCAACACACACACAGCACACAAACATCCACACACACACTACACACACACAACACACACACACATCACAGCACACACCAACACACACACACAACCACACACACATACTCACAACACACAAGTGCTCGGAATTGAAAATGGATGACTTGGCCTTTTAAACTCACAAGTATAATAGATATGGAATTACCTAATCCTAAATTAGTATATAATTACAAAGCACTATGTTGTAAAGTAATGTAAAAAAAAACAACATCTAAAAAAGCCAGGCATTTAGCAACCTGCTAAATCCATCTCCTGTCAAAAACGGCTCACCAATAAAAAGAACCATGAATCAGGGTCAATGACTATCCAGTGCTGCTACTGTAGCTAGTAGACATCAAAAAGAAAACTGTTGACACAGAACTGTATGAGACTTTTACAACCGGGAGACCGAGCCTCTATTTTAGCAACACAAAAGCTTACAATGGTCGTTATGGCCATTATGGCAAACACATACCATTTAATCATATGGTGTTTTTTGTGTTTTTTTTAAAGAAACATTAAGCCATCTGTTATTTTAGCTGTAACACTATTACTTTGCGCTTGCGCTTCTCTGAAAGGGCGACTTCTTGTCGACCAAATTGGAAGGTTTTAAATCTGTATGATTCTTGTGTTATGAAAGTGAACCAATGAATTAAAACCCCCATCCACTTCATGTGGCACGGCAATCCGCAGGGAGAAACCTGGAAAGGGATTACATTTAGGTAAATAACTGCATTGACTAGAGAAGATTGTCATCACGTTTTCAAATGCAGACCATTTTTCACGAGCTGCCTGGATGTGAACAACGTTCACACAGTGGAAATGCAAAACAAATACAACCTTCAATCTAGGGTGTGTTGTGAGAAGGGATGAGAATGCCAACGTCAAGGATTCCATTTCATACCAACTGCGAGTATTCTTCTGCTCGTATCAACAACTGGGGGTGAACTTTGTACGATGCGTTTAGCAAAAATATATATTTAACCAAAAGTGAACAGCAACATAGAATTTGGCAGAAGTGCTGGGCAAATCACCCATCCAAATGCACCTATTTTAGCCTTATTCTGTTAGTATTGGATGTTAGGAAGATCTGTTTATTTCAAATGTAATCACATCTTGTTTTGCTTGCTTCTTTGAGACATACTTGGTCAGGAAAATCCTTTACTAAGGACATACAAATTTGCACAACTAATCTCTGGACCAAGATCAAACTCCCTGTCCTTGATTTAAAACAGTCCTTTCTACTTGCAGACAAAAAAGGTACAGATGACAACAATTACATTATTTACATAGGAATCAAGAGATGTGGGTGGCAAAAGAGACACAACATTCAGGAGGTTTGGCTAGTTCTTCCAACCCCCCAGCCCCTCCCCCCCTCCCCATCCCCCCCTCCTCGTTTTCCTCCTGTCCTCTTCCTCTTCTCGGACCCAACACACAACAAACGCAGGCCACATCAGAGGCGGCTGCGGGCCCAAGGGGGGCCACAGTGATTCCGGCACGCCGCGGGCATTAGCGGGAAAGTAATTAGGGTAAAAAGTTCAACCGCAACTTCATGTCTGCAGCCCTGCCAGAAAAAAGCTCCCTCTCCGGTCCGTACTGTACAACAGCATATTGAAAACACATTCCCCAGTGATGCAACTGGAGTCATTTGCTACAATGTCCAATGACTACACCACACAACAGAGTCACAGGTGGCACTACACAGAAGCAACTGAAAAGCGGTCTGATAAGACATCTTCTTTTTGACCACTTAGACGATAACAGAGGAGTCGCATTTTGAGACATCCATCTATATCATTTAAAGGCCTGGAATATTACAAATAACATAAGGAAACAATAGCACTGAATAAATGTGCAACAGAGATTAATGTATTAATGCAGCGTTAATATTAGGAGTTAAAATGATCTCATAAATTACAGGATTATGAGTATTTATTAATAAAAAATAACTTGCAATATAACGACTAAATGTGTAGCCATTGAAGGTAAAGTATATATATATAATATGTATATATAAAATATATTATATATTATTTTGAAAGCATAGCGAGTCATTTTGGTAATTAATAAATAGATATAGCCATCAGTGACAGAATGAAAACACACAACTGGAAAATATGGCAGACTGCTTTGCACTCTTCAAAGACACGTTTCACAGGAGATGGTCTTCCTTTCCTTAGAGACCTTGAGTTATATGGCTGTACGGTCTGCACGAAATGCACCGAGCCAAGATCTAAGGAGAAACCTGCACCTGCAGACTCTCAGAGCAACTTAAGAGGAAGGAGAATCCAGGACTTAACGACTGAGTGCTAAATATCGTTAGCTTCCCT
Organism: Plecoglossus altivelis; assembly: GCA_036571765.1. Classification (NCBI taxonomy): domain Eukaryota; kingdom Metazoa; phylum Chordata; class Actinopteri; order Osmeriformes; family Plecoglossidae; genus Plecoglossus; species Plecoglossus altivelis. The sequence continues at coordinate 10,811,317 of BROE01000005.1, forward strand.
CTGGTCCATTCCACTCTCTCATCGACAGTAACAGCTTCCAAGTTGAAAATATGTCTATGCAAAGAGCTGGACACTGCCTCAAATTCCATGTTAGAGAACTGTGTACCGGTTTCTTTCCAGGAGAGGTACTTAACCTTGGTTTCACTAAATTGGTTGTATTTCATCCACAAACATTAAATTATGAAAATGTATTAAATGAAAAGGCATGGAGAACATTGTCAGAATTACACCGACATTTTGAGGAAAAGTAGATTATGAGAGACTGTTGAGACAATAGGAGTCTGTGGCAAGCACCCAGTATGGGCTAAAAGCACCCAGTATGGGCTAAAAGCACACAGTTTGGGCTACAAGACCCTAGTATGGGCTACAAGACCCCAGTATGGGCTACAAGATTCCAGTATGGGCTACAAGACCCCAGTATGGGCTACAAGATCCCAGTATGGGCTAAAAGCACCCAGTATGGGCTAAAAGCACACAGTTTGGGCTACAAGACCCCAGTATGGGCTACAAGACCCCAGTATGGGCTACAAGACCCCAGTATGGGCTACAATACCCCAGTATGGGCTACAAGACCCCAGTATGGGCTACAATACCCCAGTATGGGCTACAATACCCCAGTATGGGCTACAATACCCCAGTATGGGCTACAAGACCCCAGTATGGGCTACAAGATCCCAGTATGGGCTACAAGATCCCAGTATGGGCTACAAGACCCCAGTATGGGCTACAAGACCTCAGTATGGGCTACAAGACCCCAGTATGGGCTACAATACCCCAGTATGGGCTACAAGACCTCAGTATGGGCTCCTCTGTCAACTGAGACGTAATTACACGTCATTCCAACAGTGGAGGAAATGTTTATGTATACCACTTCCAGTACTACTGTGTTTAATCTGACTTCCTATTTGAGGAGGGAGAACTGGTGAGGCAGAACATATTTTCGGCAGACAGAAAACAGACGTGCAAGTCAAAATAAACTCTTCAAAATGAAGGCAGAGACTGGCCAGTCTTACCAGCATGTCTTCGCCAAAAACTAGGAAGTTGGGATGAGATTACAGACATTCGCCACTCGTGAAAACACGAGGAGCACATGATTTCATCCAAAGGTTTCTTTTAAGTGAACATGACATCCACGCTGATAGATTCTTTTATAAACAAAGATCAGTATGCATTTCTAAATGTCCTGGAGTTCTGAACTGGGTCTCACTAAACACACTAATGTGTTTGAATCAACTAGGAAACATCGTAAGCACAAAGGCCACAAATATTAGAAGAGATCACACAGCTGCTCGGACTCTTGATTCATCTTGAATTATTAACAAACTTCATAGCCAATGGACCGCACACGTTGGCTGTAGTGTGTGTGTGTGTGTGTGTGTGTGTGTGTGTGTGTGTGTGTGTGTGTGTGTGTGTGTGTGTGTGTGTGTGTGTGTGTGTGTGTGTGTGAGGAGGGAGTACAAGGATCATAGTGTGCCTGAGAAAAGAACCCACGACCTCATGCTGTTTTAAAAAGCGTCACTTATCCAAATCCCTTTAATCTGGTGCTTCTTTTAATACAAACGCTTGCCGATTTCCATTTAATACACTTTGGAAAGGGGGAAACCTCCCATCTGTTTGGCTAAACCTGTCATGAAAATGCAATGAGAAGTGAGGTTTAGTATCACATTAGGCTTTCTTTTAAATGTTATGTGGAATGAGTGGGGTTTATCGCCCACAATACTGTAATTAATAAGGAGCCATTAGGTGACAACAGGACTTAACTACAGAGAGGCTTTGGATTAAGACACTGGACTGGGACATGACATGGTATCCTTTAGGATCACTCGCTTTGTTTACAGGTGGCAATTTTGATTACAAATGGGGATTTGATGCAGATAAAAGCATTGATAAAATGCGATGTTTACACTTAATTTAAACAAGTACTATTGTGAGCGTTGATTTGTGTTGTTGTGTGAAAATCCTTGACTTAGTCCTCAGTTTTATTACACTGTCAGCATCTCTAATCTGTTAGCGATGAACCATTATTTCTATTTCATCATTCTATTTATAGCTACTATACAGATTGTGGCCTCGGAATTTCAACAATAACCTAAACATTTCAATATCTTATTTCAGAAGAAAAACTGGAAATTCACTGTATTAAGTAATATGACTTGATATGACAAAAATATACTCCATCATTTGTATTTTACTTCAATACATCTAGATTTTAGCGATTGAAATTATTTTATCTTGTAAATCAAAGACACTAAATAGTCTGACAGTGGTGGCAGGTTACACTACAGCTGCTGCCCAGGGCCTTTTGGGGGGGGGGGGTCAACACAGGCTCACGTAGCCATGGTGATCACATGAGATCACTGTAAAATCTCCCATGTGTCGAGGGACCCAAAAACCTAATGATGTAGTAATCTCCATGATGACAGAAGACTATATTGGTTGGAAGAGAGAGAGAGAGAGAGAGACAGAGAGAGAGAGAGAGAGAGAGAGAGAGAGCGAGAGCGAGAGAGAACAGAGAGAAACCAAAATGCCCCCACATCCTCTGAAGCATCTGGAGGGATGAAAACGTCAGTGAACTTACTGACAGACTCCTGAGACTCCAACAGTCCAGTTCTCCCAGGCTGGAGAATAAAGGCTTCGTGTCAATGAGCATTCATCCTAGGAGAGAGCCCTCTGAGACACCCACAAAGGGTTACGCACCTCCGCATTACCCATACAACCTGCATTCATTGGGAAACGGGAGCCTTAAATCTCTCAAAATGGTAATACCTGCAGACCTTATTAGAATGAAAGAAAATAACAAGAATGACGGCAGGGGTTGGAAAACACAAATCCTTTCCAGATCTGTGAGGAGGCATACCAAGGCCTGCTATGGCACAGGCATTCTTGACTAATTCCCAAAGCCCACTGGCAACGGTGCAAAGCATGAAGGGGACGCACATGTAACTTTGCTGTCAGGAAAATCACTAGATCCATACATTGTTGGGACTTAAAGTATAATCCTTTCCATTGATAAAATGATGTTGAGTGTGTCTGGCTGGAAGTCCACAAATAGAGGGATCGGCACACTTTTTTCCCCCTTCTCTGGTTTTCCTTTAATTTGCAGATCTTGTAATCTAAGCCTAGAGCTGACTGAACCAACTCCTAAACCAGCGCTCCTGTAGCGGCCAAGACTCCAATCTGTTTTCCATTTCAGTGTCAAAACGGCATCCTTTTTGGTGGTTGACAAAAGCTGTTATTTCAAAATGATTATATGCTAAAAACTGTGTGAGGACCTTAGTAAGTGTACGACCCAGCCCAATGGAAAGTACTGTGCCCTTAGGGGGTTTTCCTGCCTATTAATGTAGTGTTCTTTACCAAACACTTCTCTACAAGACGCCACGGGCCTTGCCATTCAGCCAAAGGTCAGGGTTTCTGCCTTTCAACACAGTGCATGTTTTCAGCATTATCGCCAAGCGGCGCTTGGGTGCTCAGCCAAACCGTCAAAACCCTCCCTGTGTCTGCGTCAGTGAAGACATGGCAAAGGGCCGCAGCGGTGGCGGCGGCAGTCCCTGGAAAACATCGGGAAGGTGGTCCTCATCAAAGTCCAGCCGAAGACAGACTTCCTTATTTCATTTCCCGGGGAGGAAATATCGAGTTAAATTTTGTGCTGTTCTGGAAGAGGAGCAGGGAAAATGGGAGGGGCCTGGGTTAGGATGGTGGGAGGGAGACCAGGGGCTGTGCATGTAGAGACGAAAGCAGCACACCCAGAGTTCTCTGCATTTCACTCCCACACTTTGGTTCCCTCTCTCCCCCCTTCCCCAGGTCAGGACATGGTGTGCCCACTCCCCACTCCCCAAGTGGCCACATGTCTGCTTCATCTTCTCCTCTTTCTGTCTCTCCTTCTCCCTCTAGAAAGGGAGGCTCGGAGACTGCTTCAGTTGCTCCAAGACCCAGCTTTAGTCAGCCTGATCACCGATCCCCAAAGGCTGGTTCCATCCCAGATGATCACACCCTGGGCCCTGACAGCGTCCGCAAGGGTGGGGGTGGGGGTCCTTTGATGCTTCTTATTACACACTGAAAATTACAGGCTTTCAAACGTACTTAAGATTTGTACCTCATAACATCTGAATGTCATGGACAACAGTCAAAACACTCCCCCCTTTCCACACATTTTAAAAGGGAAAATGGCATAAAGACAACAGTGACAGGACACTCCATTAGTTCAAGGGAGTAAGTTTACCTCCATGTTGAGTTTCAAAAAGTCTCTGGTACTATGTACTCCCCTAAGTCAGGGCTTTATTCAACTGCATTTTGTCATTCACAAAGTAAGTCTACACTTATAAAATCAGGATAAACCTGCCAATAGCCAACAGCACTTCTTGTTCACAATGTTGTAATGCTATATGACTTGGGTCCGCTTCCATAAAGTCCATATTCTGTACTTTATGGACAACGTTCAAGCACATGTCGGTTCATGTCGGAGTCAAAACCGAGATGTCAGACATGTTGCCGACAACAGCAATGTTGCCGTCACATTCTCAGGGTTGTACCTGATTATGCAAAGGGACTAAATGATCAAGCAGAAACCAAGGAAGGCCAGGGAGGTAGAATGACTAGAGCAGACACGGCTCCTCTCATCGTGCAACAGACAAGTCAAAAAGGGGCAACCAATAAAAAAAAGAGGCTGCTTCAACGCCAACTGACGCACATCACCACCGCCCAATGGTCATGGTTAGCACATATGGAAACTGAATTACCAGTGAGTGAGTGAGCAGGATTCAACTTTGACCTCCTTCAAAAAGGCCATTTGGTTACAGCTAATGGACTGTAGCTCTGTTTAATTGACGTCAGTAAAACCCACTTTCCTACGATGGGGGAAAGTCTTCTACAAAGGTTTTAGTTCCAGGTTACTATAAGACTCATTCCTGAATCCAAACTCATTTTAAGGATTGGACATGTTTGGGCACTGTGAATTTGACAGTACTTAAACTGGAATGAGGAAAGACATAATCCACTTCCAGTTGACCTAGGCGGTGACGTCACAGGCGTCAGCTTCAGAGTCAGAACTTACCCCGAGGACCCGGTACTCTTGCAGACACCAAGCAGCGGCCTCTTGTCTGCAAACCCGTCCACATTCTGAGGGTCTAGAAAGCACAAGAGGAAGAGGATGAGGGACTGAAGAGCTGTACAACGGAGTGACACAACAAAGAGAGATGTTCTTGAAAGAGGCCGCGGGGAGGTCTGCTACCAGGCCAGGAAGTGTGTTGATTACATTAGAACAACTGCCCACAAATCATAGTCTGAGTGGAGTTAAACTAACCATAAAGAACGATCAAAGTTTAACATATAACATATAACATATATATATCTATATATCTATGTATAGATATATATATACACACACACACACACTTTCCTAATTGTTTTCCCTCTGCTCCCTCATGTTGTATCTGCTAACTTGGTAGGGTCTCATCAACACTGAACATCAAATAATGCCCAGTGTGCCTGAAGATTTATGGGGGATCAAATAAAATGATTTTTACATTTAAAAGGAGACTTTGGTATGTCATCTTAGCAATGTGATGAATTCCCGTGTTTCCCCAGTACGGCACACTAGGGAAGAGAGGAAAGAGAAGAGGACTGAAAGCAACAACAGAGAAGGGGGAGGATTCCCTGTTGTCCCTCTGTGTTTAGTTCGTAGGCGAAAACTTGTAACATTAAGAATATAGATCACTGATTTTCCTTCGTTAGTCCAGTTTTAAAGACTGAAAATGGGGGTATGGGGGCTGGAGGAAGATGTTAGCCTTCCTAGGGCTGTAATTTGGGCTTGACAGTAATCAGTGTAAGTTCCTGTGGTGTGGCGTGGGAGCCCAAAATGTTGCTCCTCCAACCCTTCACACTCCAGAACCTTCTGCGCTCGTATTTCTGTCATCAGACATTACAAGCAGTTACGATATTCAGCCGTTTTACAAATGAGATGGCTCATAAAAGACAAAATGGTTTCCATTTTGTCAATCAAGCGTTTAGGAAATATAACGTTTTCGGTCTTTTATACAAAGAAAATTGAAAGTAGGTCTAGTAGCTGAGGACAAGAGTGAATTTGCATTAATTGCAGGTAAATCTCGGTTTTGTTCATATGTCAATAAATCTATGTGTGAGCGATAGTTGGTTATAATCTTATTTAAAATAGAATTAGGTTTAGGACCGTTATTGCTGTCAGTTAGTTTCAGTTTCAGAAACTTCAACAGTTTAAATGCTGGCTTTGCAGGGTAGATATATACGTCAGAGACGACCGTGTTCAACAAGCTAAAAGGAGCACCAGCTGACTACAGCATATTCCAAACATCTTCAAAGATCAGCTATTGTATCTGAGGACACTTAGAGGGTCAGTTGTCCAAAAGGAGGGAGGATACTAAACCAGGGAGGGTGGATAAACGGATTTGTTCCTCTTCGGAAAACCGCTGTTTCCTCCTCTATTCTGGGAAAAGGAACCTTGCCTTATTAGAATCAACACCTATTTTGGGGACTTTTCCAAAGTCCGCCCACCCAGGCTCCACATCCCAAACAATTGGCCTTTTAACGGCCGGCCACAGTGCAACACTGTTTGCGCCCTGGCAGATTGCAATCAGTGTCCTTCCCTCCGCTAGTACAATCCATGTCTATATTCCACCGAGAGAATCGCTCCCCTCATGTGTCGGGTATCTGCTGCTTCTTATTACTGTAGTTAGCTTTCATCCCCTTCCAGAACCCCCTTTCAATGCTGTCATTGTGCATTGTTGAAATCTGCCAAAGGACCGGAACATGGACCAAGAACAAAAAGCTGATTTTCTCACCAAGAAATGCCACATGCTAACAGTTCATGGTGCTTCTCACAGCGCTGAATGATACCTGCAGTGACAGCAGATTCAAACTTCATGGCTGGAGAAGAACAAATTGGCGGAACAAAGGAAATCCAATTGAATCTGGGTTTTAGAAAAGTGAAAGCTTTACGCAAGATAGAATCAGGTGCGTTGCCAGGGAATAGGTCCATTTATCACCACAGCAATAGTTAAAAATAAACTTGGATCCAGATGTATGTTCTATCTGTGTGGATGGGACTATGGGGATGAATAAACCAAAGAAATATCTACAGGCTTGTTTGGTTTTTACTTTACTCTTGTACCAGTTACCCCACTATTAGAAGGAAAAAGAAGCCCAACCCCATAGTAAAAACCCTGCTGGCCCGTGGCGTGCAGAGGTAATCCCTCACCTTCTCTTCCCTTTTATTTGTGGTCTGATTGAAAATGATTAGATAAAAACCCTGAGTATGTTCTTTGGGCTGTTTCTCTTCCTTGGCTAACCTTTAATAAATGCAATTACTCTCCATAATACAATATGGCTGATGAGACAGTTGTGATCCGAGATTCAAGGAGGTACGGGGGGGGGGGGGAGGAAATGGAAGGATGAATAAACAAAAGGGTAGAGGGAGAAAATAGGTAGGAGGAGAAAAATAAACAAGGGAAAAGAGAGGAAGAAAAAGGGAACTTGAGCAGAGGGACAGAGAGATCGTTAGATAAAGGTAGCGAAACGATCGATCGATAGATCAAGAGAGGTTTACTAGCAGTTGGCCAGCAAAGTCTGTCACTTCAGAGGCAGCCAGAGCCAGCTGAGGCCGCGCCAACACTAATCTTCAAGGACTGACTTTAATATTAAGATGAGAGCATGGAAGAGAGAGAGAGAGAGGGAGGGCTCTGGCAAGAGGCTCGAGTAAGAAACACAGGGCAGCAGTCTTTAATTTCACCATGATGTATCGCTGTGAAAAAAAACTTTGCAACCCCAAACTGCTTGAATTATGACACACTTAACTTAATTTCAAGCATCGTCCTTGAACACTGACAACAGATTTCAAAATATCCAAGCGATTCCTTTTTTGGAAAAAGAAGATTCTTTGTGGCATTGCAAAACGCACAAAGGAGGAAAAAAAAACAAGGCAAATGTGCTTTGATGTGCATAAATTCAACTACAGCACATTTCCACCACTTCTGCATATTTGGTGGATAAATATTGCAGAGAAACCGGCGGACAGAGGAGTGGTGAAGCAGTTCATGTGACATGACAAGGTGAAAACAGCTGAGCTCTCCTCTCAATTCCGGAACGACAGCGTCTTGGGACAGCGTCTCTTGAAAGTGCAGTCGTAAACGATGTGCATCACAGTCAAAGGATATGGGATATGACCTCAAATATAACTAACTCTAAGACGGAAAGCTGGTCTGCTTTTGCTCGGGGCTAGATTGAGTCCTCAACTAGAAAAGTGCTCGACTAAATCAGGAGCTAAAACGAACTACTAGCAAACTTCCAAGGGATAACTAGGCTAAATTTCGAGTACGTTTACCAGGCCAGTGTGGGCCTGTATTGACTGTGGCGTGTTGGCAGCGAAGCCTGAATCGTGGGGACACGACGGCAGGGAATAGAATTAGAATATTGTTATTGTACCATTATATATCCGTCTCTAAGGTACTTACTGATGAGGGGAGCTGGCAGGATGCGGGCCGCTCGCACTGGCCCGTGGCGCACAGAGAACAGCTCCTGGGCCTCGCCACTCAACTGAGGAGAAACACAAACACATACTGGGGTACAAAAACACCCTCACAGACACAAGGGGCACAAACACACATTGTAACACACTGCATAAACGCTCGTGGTGAAAGCCAGCACATCCTATCCACTGAGGCCAACACACACGTCAGGACTTTCATGCTGTACCAGACTGTACACTAGTGACCCCATCATCATAAACCAACGATAAACTCAGATTCAACCACAAGACAATGTATAGCTTCCAAACCACATCAATGGCTGGAAAGTCAGACATGGGCGAAGGAGACAATGCTGGCTCCAAGTGAGAACCCTGCTTGGTTAGTCTGATGGCTTTCGAATTGTGTGAAAGGGCTCTGGAAGATATGATCCTGATGATGAAGAAGAGGTAACTGTTTCGATGGTCACACCAGTGGATAAGAGCTGCTTTTATTGCCGACCTGGCATTGAAGGGCGTTATAATGCTTGTTTGGAGCATTATATTATTATTATATATATTAAGTTTGGAGGGATTAGTAAGTCAAAATGGGGAGGCTGTGTATAAATAATTTTGATGGAAAAAGGATGTTTAAAAATGACTAGGAAAAAAGGGTTGATTTCTTTTCAGCCTTTATATACCATGTATACCAGTCCACCCGTTGACAAATCCAATGAGCAGAGAGCAGTCCAACAATCATCCCATAACATTCTGCACATTTTACCTATGTGACAAAGAATCAAATGAAACAGTCCTATAATCTGATTCTTCTCATTAGCTGCATCTTCACTATAATAACCAAGCCAATCCTTGGTGGAGTCACCAGTTTAGCCTGCTCTGAGGAGCGCTCCTGCAGTCAACAGGCGCATCCTTCCAATCATTCTATTCCATCCTGAGGCCAGGGCCAGCAAACTCGGCAATACATCCTAATAGAATTATCGACCTCAGCAGGGTGACCAAGCGGCATCGGTTGGAAGGATGAAAGTCAGGCCAGGGGGAGGACGGGAGGGGTGTGGGACTGCGGCAGGGACAAAGACGAAAGACAATGTTGCAGGGGGTGGGGGGGGGATACAATGAGAGATTTGTTCACACTGTAAGAAAAATAATCTATTCCTACTGCGTGGAATGGGTTTCTCATGGTGGAGGCGGGAGGGGCACGGGGGGCACAGAGAAGGGAAGCAGGAAGGGGAGGTCAGGGTCGGTGGTTAAAGTGCCAGCCAAACCGCAGAGTAAAAGCTACCAAGCTCAGAATAATGCCCCCCACCCCTCACCCCCATAGCATTGCAATGCAAAGGAGCACCCTACTCTTCCTGTGGCAGGCCCTGAGGGGAGGGTGACAAGCAGGTGACTCAGCACACTGCTACCACTGGCACTACACACATTTAACCTCAACCAGTGTTGACCCTTTGACCTTCGAGAAGCTATGGTAGAGGAAAGGAAATCTGTTTTCCATACTGTTTTACAGAGGATACAGACATGCTAGCAGGACGCTTGTTACCAAATCTAGTCTTGTCAGTAAACTGTACATACAAAAGGATTATGGTTAGTGGCAGAAACGAAGAGTGTGTTTGTCCATCGTGTGTGTCATGTCTGAATGCTTGGATATGCAGGGTCAAGCCCCTGGATAGCTTCAACTGAGGCTTGACGCATGGAACGGCACATTGTTTTAAGAGCTAAAGCCCTACTTTTGTGATTCTTTTTTCTCTTTTTTCTCTTCTTTGCGTTAAATTACAGTGAAACATGCATTATCACATTACCGGTGCCTTAATCCGCGTGTTTTAAGACCATAAACCCATCCGAGGGGATGATCGCTCTTTTGCGCAATTAGTAGTCTTTTCAAAGTGGCGGATTTGGAGCCTGTGTTTTTATTAAAAGTGCTCGGGTCCAAGCGCTGGCCCGGAGATTACCCAGAGCATGGGACCCACTGGGTGGGTTCAAAAGAAACACAGATACTAGGAAAATCTAGAGAGGGAGGTGGTGGGGTTGGTGGGAGATGGAGAGAGTAATGGAATTTGCTGGATTGTGTGTGGAGGTTTAAGGATAATGCCACGAAGGCTATTGTGCATTACCCTGCCGCTCATCCTGGCCTTATGAGGCTCTGTGGGACATTCACGGCCATCAACAACATTTGTGACATTACATTAGCAGCTCATGGCAGGCCACAAGCTAGGCACTGTGCCAAATTGCTCATTTTGTTAAAAAAAAAACTAAATAAAAAGTTTATATATATATAATCTATTTTTGTATTCTCATAGCATTTGTGGGTCAGAGATGTTGTGGAAATGGGTGTTTTGAATCTCTGCCCTGAGCAATCATTCACTGTGACATATTTTCTGTTTGGGTCACCTTCAATACTTAACTGAATTGATCGTTTGTTTTATTAAGTGTACTGAAACTGAATTATGCCAGATAAGATCATTGATATGCAGACCATTCTCAGTGCTGGGACGCAGAGCAGACAGCGTTAACAAGACCTTCTCTTTGAAGCTGATGAAACAGTGTGTCCACGCGACTGTGAATATCGGTCGGCTTCTATCAGAGACTGTAGCTGTGCAAGTTTTATTAATAACTCTTCCGCCCAACACATCAGTCTTCAAAGTGGGTCATTACCCTCCCAACACCTCTTCAGTCCAACAATTAGCTCACGCTAGTCTGCATCTTATCAGCCTATGGCGGCCGACACCTCTCCAGTCAAAGATCCTGGTCTGAGGGGGCGGTTATGCGTGAGCACAGCAGCAGATCAAAGCAGATGAAGATGTGTGCGAGTGTGTGTGTGTTTTCACTGTCTTGTTTCTCGTTTCTAGGCCATTATAGAAGGTGTCAGTTTAGCAACTGTCAGAAACACTTCACAAGCACTGAGCGCCAGAAACAAAAAACATTTTCATCTCTTGTCTTGGAACCCAAGGCCAAACCAGATACCTACTCTCCATAACCTGCCAGGGAAATAAAACTCAAGCGGGGCGATAGTGGGATAGAAGTGATAGCTGATGAAAGTTCAACTCGGTGAAGCGAATAGCAATGGAAGCAAAAACCCTCTGTTCACAGGGTACTATACGTCATAACACTGGTCTTATGGTCTCCTTCTCAGTTCCTGCAGTAGAGCAATGAACAGCACACAGGTTGTTCAATGCCACACCAAACATGGTGGCCAACCTCTGCCAGTCAGAATGCGTGGGTGCGTGTGGGTGTGCGTACGTGCGTGCGGACCTGTGTGTGTGCGTCTGAGGGTGAAAGTGTGTGTCGTTTCCCTTGTGGCCAGTGGATGTTTATAAAAGGGACTGATTAAGGACTTTAGTCTGTTTAGATCTCACAGGATGTATGCGAAGTTTGCGTGTTTCGGTGACAGGCTATGCGTGTAACTCGATAGCGCTCATGTGAGGCCTTTGCTAAAGTTGTGGCTTATTTGTTAATTCATGAAGCTGACAAAACCCTGTAATGATTTTCCAAAACTTTCCAAAAAGGAATTCCATAATTATACATTTCAAATATTTCCTGGAAGAGAATCTGACACTGCAAATGTCATTAGAAACAACTTTCCAACATTATAGGCTTTGTCCATCTCACATCTGCACACAGAAGAAACTAAATGGAAAGATGAAGTTAATTAAATAACACTGTCAGAAGTACTGAACCTCTTTCTGATTATTCAACTTCAACACTTTCAGGGATTAATCCATCAACCTCCAGCCAAAACACAACCATTCAGACAACAAACATCAAGTCTGCAGGAATCTCCTAACTGTATAAAACAGCCACCTTCTCTATGATTCTCCTGCTGAGCATGTCAAGCAGCCACCATCTTCTCGCAGGGTCTATTTCCTCAGTGACATAGAGAGGAACGGCGTTAGTACTGAGGCAAGTAGGCTGTCTGCATATCAACGTGAGAAGCTCCATCTATAACAGAGGCCTGTTTGCGTGTGTCACTTGCAGCATTCCAGTAAATGAGGTTCCTGATGAGTTGTGGAGGCAAGTGAACGTCTCTGCTTCTAAGCTCTAGCGTTACTGTAGTACTGTTGTTTAGTTTGAACCCACATCAGTCGCAGATAACGTCTGGTCGGTTCAGTCGAAAATGATGCAGAATTGTAGGTTCCAGTTGTCATAGAATATCAACAATAGAAAACTAAATTGTAAGCCATTTTGGGGAAAATCCTCTGACTAAGAACTTTAGGTCATTCATAGAGATCCGTAAATGTATACACGTTCAAAGACTAAATTGATTTTGGAGTGAATAAAAAACAATGGCCTTGCACAAGTCAACACTGACACCTAGTGGTTAAAAACATATGCACATTAGACACCCAGATATTCGTTCTAACTATAAAAACACTAAGGTTGGTCTCCAGAAAAAAACCATACCACCTGAAAACACTAATAAAGGGGGTGTCCCTGGTGGTTTATTGGACTAATGCAGGCACCATGTAAACTGAGGTCTCATGGCAGTCTGGTACAGGCCCTCACACTCGTCACCACGTCTCTCTTTCCTGTCCTCTCAAAACACACTGCCAACATTAATCTATATTTCAGAAAAAGACTCAAAAATAAAACCAATTCGTATCTACCTGCTGCTTAAAGAGCAGAAATAGTTTTTTTTTATGTAAACATTAAAAAGGTTTCAAAGAGCTACTCACCGATATGCTCCAGACTTGCATCCCATCAGAGTAGCCAATCATCAGGCAGAGAGGGGGTTCGCTGCTGCTGCTATGCATCTCCATGAACTCTGGAGAACGAGCCGTGTCTGCACACAGGGAGACAGAGCAGAGGTTAGACATCTGACTGGCTGCTGCTTTGGCCACAGCAATTATCAACATGCATCATCTACATAGAGAGACAATTACATCCGTCTAACACTAACTTCACCTGTGAGAAATAAAAGTGTTGTTAGACACTAACAGAGACCGGACACCTCCAAGACACAAGGGTTCAAAATGATGAGTTTTTAGAAATTCAGAATGACTGAGACAGGATATTTACCAAAATAACACCCTCAAACATGCATTTAACACACTGAATTGAAGTCACTACATTCATCTGAAGATTTTGTATGTTTTACTCTGGTGACGGTCTAAATCTAAAGTAGCCAAATATGTCATAGAAATATAGACCGAGTTTTATAGACCGAGTATAATAGCATGTCTAATTTACACAGCTGTCAGACTGAATGTAAGATCTGACTGGCTGGCAAACAAAGTGATATTACCAAGAGACTTCACAAATCTGTCACAGAATTGAATCATCAGCTGTTTGAAGAATGTCTATCAAATTTACTTACCATTGATGTCAGCTTTTTCAAATCGAACCCAGATAATTTTCTCTTTCTCATCAGTAGGGGGTGCTCCAGTATACGCCTTTAAAGAGAAGACATGAAAAGGACATGACTACAAAGGCAAAATGTGGAATTTGTCACCATTCCATTTGAATTTGATTTCTTAACTGGACATAATAAATCAAGTCTCTTGTGTAATTTATCCACTCTTCCAGGACAACATCATTCATCCAGTACAATAGAAAGTAATGTAATACTTGCTAGCAGAATTACCATATAAAAACCTACCTGTGGAACCACATCTTGCAGGAATGTCACAACACTTTCCATATATGACTGCTCCCTGAAATGTAAATTTTGGTAAATGTTATCTATCTTTGTAGATATTCAACATGGAAAGACTGTTTGAGGCAGTGACTGCAAGAGTGTCTGAAACAATTCAAATAAGGGAGTGACAAACAAGTACAAATTCTTTCTCCATGTAATATTATATTTACATATTATATTCTTGGGGGTCTCTGAAGACAAAAACAACAACCAAACAACAAACAGCCTTGAAGAATTAAGATTACCAATAGCTGATAAAAATGTGTCAACTACAGCAATCAATAATTCAAACCCATCACATGATGAACTCTGGTTGTTCCGTTTAGGAAATGTGTGTATGTGTGTGTAGGATTCCTTACGTGGCAGCCTGTGCTCGTACCACAACCCCTCCAGCACAGCGACTTGGTCTGCGCGGAGAGTCTGAGGCCATGATGTTTTTATTCTGTTGAAACAAAGACAGGGAGATGACTGTTACTTTAGAAAACACATTATTGAGGTCAATGTATTGGGATAGTATTAGTCAGAATGCCCACAGTCATCCTTTGAACAATGTTCTAAGAACAAAGAGAAAAGACTCTTATCTCATGAACATTACACTGCAGGCCTGCGTTACCTTGCATGGATACCCCATATTTTTAACTTGTCAATGTTCTGGTTTAAACATATTCAAACTTCACCAAGACATGATTGAGAGACTTTGTTGCTAGCATCAAGACATGATTGAGAGACTTTGTTGCTAGCATCAAGACATGACAGAGACTTTGTTGCTAGCATCGATGTGGAAGTTTGGGCAACTAGCACTGCATTATCTTTCTCCAGCAACTCTGCCCTTCAGCAACTCTGCACTCTGCACAGTAACTAAGGAGACAAGCTAACGTCCATTCTATCTACTTACCAACAAAGGTGCAGACAACCTGCAATTTAAATGACTAATCACTAGCTATTCCCAAGGTTCAACATATTAAGACTAAGCACTTGTCCGAGTACACAGTACATGATGGGTACGCTGTCAGTTGAATTTGTCTATTTAACTGTTGAAGAGTAACAGCGTTACCACTGTAAATGTCAAGATGTACTATGTGCAGATACAGCAGCGATTGGAAAACAGTCTGTTGTTGCTTGCTTTTTGCCTAAAATCAATTAGAAATGAGCTAGCCAGCTCGTGTTAGCATGTATGCTAGCTATGATAAAAACTAAACTCTTCTGACTTTAACCACACCAAAATAACATTTATTGGAAATAATGTTGTATACCACCAAGAAATAAATCATGAATCATAAAAACGCATAACGATTTAGCAATTCCACACTAACCCCAAGACGTTTTCGTTTGGAAGTTGTCTTGTTTGGCTAGGACTATGCTAGTTGAACGAAGCTCTTTATTCAACATCAAAACAGTGTAGCAGAACTGTGTAGCGACCCAATCAGATAAAAAGTAAATTTTTATTCAGCGAATCGGCGAACAAAAAAGGCGGGCTCTTTAAATGTGTTGGCCAATCAGAAGCGGAAATCATGTCAGGGAAAAAAAACCTTACGTCATCGCGATTTCACGATTCTTCGAAACATTTCTTATGGTTGTCAAATTAATGAACCATTATTTTTTTTGTTCATCATTTTAAGATTACTTACATAAGTCATTATATCTGTCGATTCCAATAAGGCTGTCATTACTTGTGATGTGCAGTACACTCAACTGAACCCAGAATAAGCTATTTGTTTACATTGGCTTCTCGCGAGAATTACACGTTGCCACGTGTTTTGGTGATGAAACTGATGTCATGCTCGAGTAGCATCTGGGCAGTATAATTGGAAAATATTTAAATTACCTTCGCCCTGGTAGATTTTACACATTTCTGCCAAGAAGTAAAGGGTGGGCTATAGTTCAGAATTGTTCTGGGCTTTGTGCAGATGACACGGATTAATCAAAATGCAAAAGTACTGGCTTCTGCTTTGACTCTGCTCATGACAGTTTTTAATGTAATTACGTGCATCAGACTTGGGGGTGCTTGCTGGGGATTGGCTGAAGAGAACTGTCTGCACTCGTAACAGTGTGAGTTCTAGAATGGTTATCAGAAGAAGTGGGCCAAGTCCAGGATGCTGTGATCCTGCTGCCCATCGATCATCGGAGTTTCGGCTTATTGTTACTGAGCGTTCATACAAAAGAGGAAGCCTCTCAACCTAGGTGTGTGGTGAGGTTAGGTCTCTGCTTATGTGCATTAATAAAGACGCATCGTGTTATTTAAGTCTTGTCTCAGACCCACCTTTCTGAGGTATGGTCCTACCTAGTGGGGGTTATATCCACCTCACCGTCACTACATCATGTGGAACATCCATCTCAACCTGAACCCTGAACCCTATAGGCTGTCTAATGTATGCATAGTTTACTGCTTTTGTCACAAAATCCCCTCTTGCTTATAGGTGTCAGACAAATGATTAAATAACGAAAGTTCTACTCACATGATGGAGCCGATGAAGTATCTTTGTGGTTCAGTATACAAGGAACAGTGCATGTGTCGCTATTTCAATAAAGACTACTTGCAGAGTTGATAGTAAGAATGTTTCGTGAAGTTCGTTTATATTAACTTAGTCGTATGAGAAAATTACAAAGATATTTTCACTATATTAATCATGACATTATGACAAGGGACATTTTCATCTTAAATTGCAATTTACATTTAAGTAATTTAGAGTAATGAATATGTTTCGGTTTTTGCAGTGACGAAACATGACTCACTTCATGACCTCTACCTGAAGTGGCAATTGACACCGGACATGGTGGCGCGTGCCTATAATCCAAGCCACCGGGAGTTTGATGTCGGATCGAATGACCGGGGAACTCTGGGCTATAGTACACTACGTCGACTGGGTGTTCTAACTAGGATCGGTATCGACATGGTGCTCCTGGGAGAGTCCAGGACTACCAGGCCGTCTAAGGAGGGCTGTATCGACCCAGGTCGGGAACAGTGCAGGTCAAAGCCCGCGTGTCGAACAGTAGTGGATTAACACCTGTGAGTAGAGGCAGTAGTTCAGCCTAGTAGAGAATTCGGAATGCAACCTTTCATTGATTTTCACAAAACATGTATTTTCCAAAAAATAAATAAATCATTCAGTCACGTTTATTTCTCAGATTTAAGACACATCAATAAATCATAAATCATAACGGATTTTATAGCACCTCCCATTGAAAACTAAAATGTTTTTTATTCTATGTATTCTACACCGGACACACACACACTGTGTGTGTGTGTGTCCGGTGTCTGGTTAATCACACGTTATCTTAATGAGTCTGTCAGTGTCACCGGGTAGAAGAAAGATTTATTAAAAATACATAAAAAGTATAATTGAAATTTCCACTAAATCCATACGCCCATTTTCATATGCATTCATAAACGTAGGTTAATGCAACTAAAACATGGTGTATAATTGGTAGTACATGTAGTTTAGTTACAATATTTTGTCCAGTCAAAATAACTTTGCATTCAAGTAAATTCAGTAAAGCCTTTATTGAGAAAACATATCTTTATTTCATATAGTTTCCAAGTGTTTTTGTTGTTTTGTTGTTCACATTTACACTGTACAAATGACATGCACTAAATGCTGTAAGCACAATCTTATTCAGACAAAGCAAAAAAGAATGCCATGATTTATCAAGGTGAATAACTTCCCCCTAATAACACTGTTAGGGAATCATCTACACAATACCCCCAGAACCAAAACCTGTATTAGCTTAATATGTCCAAGTTCAGAGTGAGGTGATTTAGTCAAACTTGGAAATGTAGTTAAAAAAAACACTACAATTTGTCCAGTTGAAATTGCACTTTGGCCATTAAACAACTTTATGAGCTCAACTAATCAAAGGTTTACTAGCATGTACTGGGGAAAACCATAGCACACAAATACCATAACCCCAAATATCACAGACCCAGCAACATTACTGGTGGGAAGGGTTGTATTTTACTTCCTGCCAACTTTATTGGGCAACACATATAGATTATCTTTTCAAGAGCAAAATGGAAACAGACCAGTTCAACATAAGGCATGAAGTAAATAAGGACAAATGATATAACACAACCTGGAATTTAGGCAGATTTGGAGAATGGAACCTCACCAAGCACAATTCCTAAAACCTCACCTGTGGCAATGTCACAGCAAACATAGAGTGGTACTGATCTAACTCAAACCCAATTGTTTTCATAGTTAAAGGCTGGTGAAAGACTCCCTTGGATTGATTTTACAAAACAGTGTCGTTTCAGAGAACATCCACTAGGTGGCCCCTTTTGTCACATATTGGTAACGTTTTCAACTGTGCATGTACAGGTAACCATCAATAACAAATGAACATTGAGTTAATTTTAATTAACGTTTAGTTACTTGTTAGTTTACTGGAATTTACTGTTGCAGCATCATCAGTTTCAAATGACTATCCAAACAAACTAATCCAATGATTACATAAAAAAGAATCAGAAAAGTGTATATGACAGTGAAAATCTAAAAACGGTATGTTTTGTTTTCTCATAGTAAAATAAAACAATGTATAAAAAATATATTGCTTTACATGAAGTAAAACATGTCCTCACTTGCACAACTACCAAATACTCCGAATATTTACACAAGTTAATATTTAATTGTTTGCATCACAAAGTAAAACATTTTACAAGTTCAAATAACATACTGCTTAAAAGAAATTCCCCATCATTCTGGATGAGAAAAAGTAGTAAATAAGGTGAAACTGAGCTCTTGTTAATCTCAGGGAAGTAAACTGAAGGTCAACATTAGACTGGACATCAGCTGACTTCATTGTAGACTAATTTATGGAAGGACCCACAACACTTGTAATGGTCTTTTAGAAAGGGGTGTGGAGGAGGCAGCATGTGTGTATGTGTGTATGTGTTTGTGTGTGTGTGTGTGTGTGTGTGCCCGCACGTTCATAGTTCGTAAGTGTGTCTCAACACACACAGACAGTGGTTTTGCTGTGTGGCTGGAGGAGAACTGGAACCGTGGATGACTGTTTCTGGTCTTTTCCACTGCTGCGCCTCAAAGATATTTTCTCGCCGTTGTTCCTGCGCCGAGCTCTCTTTGCCGCTGATGTTGCTGACGGAGAAGACTCCTGGTGACTCCGTTTCCCGCCGGGTGCTCTGGTGGCATCTCCCTCCCCCATGTCATCGGTGTCCATCTGGGGAGTTCCAGGGAGATCCTCGTCTGAGTCTGAGTGGAGAGGCGGTGGGGCAAAGGGGTCTGCCAGGGACAGGGCATACAGGCTGCTGCCTGACAGGCCGCTCCGCCGCTCCAGGGTGGGGAGGAGCTCACACACAGCTGAGGGCATGTCCACTTCAGGGACCTGCAGAAAATGAAGCAGAAGCAGTCAGGAAAGGATTGGATGGACAACAGCCAATCATGTCGTGTCAGGAATGAGAAGGAGGTGCTGACTCCACAGCAGGTACATGTTTAGCAGGTACATAACTAATGTAATAACCTTTATTGAAGCGATGACAAGAATGTTGATGAAGGACTTAGAAACTGTTAGATAGTAAACACTGCCATAACTGACATGTGCTGCAAAAGTCAAACCTTTGCTACACTGTGTGAAAAGGTCCTACTCAATCACACGACATCAGCCATAAACAAAACAATCTGAAGGATTTTGACACCACTGATGTCCAGTGGCCTTTTTCATTGGCGAGTGTATAAATGTTTGCGTAGGGATGAGGAGACTATTCTACTCACCTTGATGATGGGTGTGTTGGAGCGGGAGTCTGTGGTTGGTCCACACTGAGACACCTTGGCTAGGTTGAGCAGCACCTCCTCGTGGTGAAGGGACTCCTGGGGCGCCCCAGGCTCCTGCAGAGCGATGACGATGGCACTTGTGTTGTCCGCACGAAGCATGCGCTGGCGCCATCTCAACAAGGCGTGGCTCACAAGCTGCCGGGCGCTGGAGACACCGCATGGAGCCTGCGGGCAAACAACAACGAGTTTCAGGTCAAGTGACATAGGATGGCAGAGACGATCAGAAGCCCCATGGGGGGCCACGCTCACCATAGCCTCGTCGTTGTCCTGACACATGGATACAGCGTCCTGAGGCGGCACCATGTTCCACAAGCCGTCGCTGCCTAAGATGACGTAACGATGTTTGCTAGGGTCAAGGGTTACCACACAAGTGTCTGGCTCAGGGGAAACCACAAACTCCCCACTGTAGAAGTCATAGCTCCACAGGTCTCCTGTGGACAGAGACACATAAATAATATACCTGAGTTTAAACTCAGGTGGAACTGGAAAATCAAGATGCATGAACGGTTTAGCAATGTTACATGTTAACATTTGAGCCATGAAGATATGTGTTAAAGCAGTGGTGTGCTGTTACCTAGAGCTCTGGCCACAGCTAGGAATGGGATCTGGTCAATCACAGTACTTCTACGGACTGGACCATTATGGGTCAGCCTGGGTCTTTTCCACACCACTCGGTTCACCCCTGACTTCTTGATCACACTTTAGAAGGAGGGGTGTGGGTTCATTACATAATCATAGAAGGATTAAGACCGTTAGTGTATCACATCCAACCAATTATTGAAGTCGTCAGTATAGGCAAAACCAAAAAACAACTCTTAAGGAAAACACAGCCTACTGGCATTGTTACAGCAATGTTGCATCAGAGGTCTTATTGGGTGAAAATGGTGTTATCGCCCATGACATAGATAAGTCTTTTTTCTTGCTTATCATAGGGCATGATTCTATAGTGTTGAGATCTTGTTATCCATCTTACCTGCCTCCCAAGCCCTCGATGCGTTCTCTCTCCTTGGGCAGCTCAGGCTTGTGGTCTTGAGTGACCTCCACAGCTCTGATAAACTGATCTGAAGGATCATCCTGGACCCCCAGGACCACTGCTGAGTCCCCTACATGGGCCACATACATGCGGTTCCCCCGGATGACCACAACACTGGCTGTAGTGCCTGATGTACTAGGCAGACCAGTTAATGTCTTTGGCCATTCCGCTACAAAGTGATGAAAATAACATGTGAACATGTTGCAATGACCCAAGCTTTAGTCACAAATGTCAAGTAACTACATCTGGATGTGTAACATTAAGAAAGCTATTTGCCTATCATAACAGATTTGATAAAGCTACACCTGCAGTCACAAAATCAATTAAAAGCGATCTAAATTCTAAATTAATATGATTAATTAAGAGTATTAATATGACAGCCTTAATGAGCACAATTACTTGTATTGAATTTGATAGGTGTATGTGAGCAGAGAATTTATATGAGTAGAATGTCGAGTCTGCAAGCTGAGCTGGTTAGCAATGGCTGGTTGATAAATGCAATCTATTTTTAAGGGGATCATGTCTTTAACGTGGCCAAATAATTCAGCCATGTGAACTGAAGATGTGGAAAATTACATCAAAACAACTTGACAACTTGGCAAAACAACAGTGGTATGTTAGCAACGGGTAGCTGTTGTGCTGCACATGGGCCATGTCAATCGCTTGTCAAGTGCTTGAAAATGCGCTAGAATGCTAAGCTAACATTAGCTAATGCTAGCTTTCCATCAACTTACGCAGCTTTTTCCACATGGCATGGTGGCAAGCAACGAACCCCTTCCGAATGGCTGAACACACTTCATCGTCATCCTTGGACCAAAAACCTCGTTGTTTCTTGATAAATTCCCACAAATAGTCTCGTGCAAATTGCGCCGCTTCGCGGCCTCCATGGCCATCGAACACGGCAAAGAACGCCACAGAGCGATGGGGGAGGTTCTTCTCGGTCTCGCTCTCTGCCGGCGAGTTTTCTTCAGTCAATGGTGTTGCAGTGGAAGCACAACTTCGATTCTCATTTGGTACAAATTGTGTGCATTGTACTGTGGTGGATGCAGACGCAGACAGAGCGTCGTTCAATGCATTCTTAATAGTCCACTGTGGATGCACGCCGTCTTCTACCGAGGTGACCGCCAAGCTATCCCCTTTGGTTTCGCATTTTTCGTCCGCGTTCAGCTCGTCCTCTCCCGGCTCCGGCTCTACTACAACCTCGGTAACATCCTCCATGTATTTTCTGCCTCCCTGATCGGAAAATACACTCACTCGCATCAACAATGAGTTGTCCATGTTTAAATACACGTCCTGTATTAGCTGTGGTGTATAAATATGACATTAAATCGCCCAATAAGTATTTAAAATTAAGTTTATGGCAGGTTGTGATCAATTGTCCCCTTTTCGGTCTTTGTTTATTTTCGAGCCTTGTAGGCATGCTCAGGAACGCACTGACGTCAGAGCGATAGCAACTGGAGAAGGGGGAAAGCTACTCCAGTGCGTCACCTGCTGGACATTTGTATTTCTACAGTTCACTGGTAAAAATGAAATAAAAATAACACATGAAATAAATGGATACGATAAACGTTGTTGGAAATATCTCAGGCTTCTGACTCCCGACATTATCAAAGTTGTGTTTCAAGCCGTGTGAGAACAAAAGCTGCAACGTCATTAGAAGAGATATGTCAAATCCTGTAATAATTTACAAAATCTTCCAAAGCAATTAATGCAGTTTCACACTAAAAGCAAGGCCACACCAAATAGGTTATTTTCTTAAATGATTATCTACTGAAATATCCTTCAAATTACGTGATTGCTAATGTCATTTTATAATGTGCCATTAATAATACAATTAAGAAATTAACTCAAGAACTAACTAATAGTTATCGCCACATTTTGATCACTTTAAATTTGATAATGTTGGTATTTTTCGTGTTTCTTTGCAGACATTACTAATGACGTTGATAAGTGCAATCTTCCAGTCGTAAGGTGAACTTCTTGAATTGTTAGTGATAACAGAATCATGTGAGTACGTTACCAATCCAAGTATTTGCGTGATTGCGTCATTGCAATAACCCCCCGCCCCCACCCCCTGATGATTGTTTGGGGTCGGGAGCAGAAGACAGGGGGACATGCTGATGGAGATGAGACATAAATATGGAAATATGACAGTTAGCTAGAGTTTTAACTGTAGCACAGTGGACCCTCTTTGTTCACAAAGGTTTAAGCGTGGTGTTCATGAAGACTTGCAGTGAAAGTGTTTTCTTTTCCAATTAGGTAGCTAGGAAGGTTAGTGTGAGTTAGAGGGGGTCTATTGCTGGATTTGGAGAAAGGAAAACAATATGGCCGCGGTGGAGCTAGAATGGATCCCAGAGACACTGTACAACACTGCAATCTCAGCAGTGGTGGACAATTACAGTCGATCGCGAAGGGACATTCGCTCCCTTCCTGAAAATATACAGTTTGATGTGTACTATAAGGTAAGTTCCGTCACTCTCTAGATCAGGGTTACCACAACTTGCCTTATTGAATAATGTGTTCACTATTGAAGCGCTATGTTCCCCAAGTTATATATCCTAGCTTCTAGTCAGAGCATAAAGGCTAGGTTCTTGTTGACGTTTACTCTCCTCAACCAGTTCCTTAACATTAGAACTGTCTAGACTGTCTTCAATAAACAAAATCCTTACCAATATACGTGTTTCCTGTTGCATTTACGGTATGAATGGCCACCTAACCAGCAAGCTAGCTAGCTTTGGAAAGGAATAGGGGTGGGGGGGACTTCGCTAACTCTGCTCAAGCAAAGTAGAAAACTTTGTTTTTAACGGCGTAATTAAACCATTGAACGATTTTATCATTTGACTCAAGTCACCAGCTTGAACGTACAGAACTAAGTTCATATTCACTGTACATTTTAGCACAATGTTGGCTCAAACTGAAGTTATAGCCATACGTTTGTATAGCCTACCTGACCAAGTTTTTACCAAGCAATTTTCCTAGGGGGTGTAATTGAATTTCACCACACCCTGGCCTTTCACACACTTTCATGGTCTATGTGGGAGAATGGTTATTTTGGAATTTGGCAGTGTATAGTTGGGCTGTTTGTCACTGACTTGGGGATAACATATTTCATCATTCATGTTTCAGTGTCCTAGGCATGAGTCTGTACACAGCTGGAGTTATAGTATTTACTGTCCATGTGGCACCTGTAACCCTCTTAGAACGGCTAGCTGTGTGTACGGATCAAGATGAATTTGTGGTGTTAATCAATGATTGATTACGCTTTCCAATCAACAATAATCAGATTGAAAATTACCGTGATCTATGTGACCAATATAGTCCTAATCAATAACATTTGCATCATATTTTAGTCCCGACATAGATACATTTGAAAACTTTCTATTCAACTTGACATCTTTTCAGTTACCAATGTTCTGTCATGGAAAAAAGGAAAATCTGGCTGAATATTTTATCAATACCATTAGTGACTAATGATTATTTTGCTTTAGCAAAGTTGCCTGTCAACAGCTTTGTCAGTTCAATGTACAACAGTGGACATTGTATGCAGATGGCTCTGTATACCCCAAATTATAGATACATAAAGGCCCTTGCAGAAGCTTTAACCATCTATTTCTCATCCAATGTTTGATCAGTGCTATATTGAGCAATGATATGACGATCAATACAACCAAAGAGGAAGATTTGAGAAATGTCACATTTGCATCATTGCACGAGTAATAACCTGTTTGGGCAGAGTGTGTTTCACCCAGCACTCTCTCACACAGCCATTATTTTGCACTTTTCATCCTTTGTGTTGTCAGTGAGTGAATCTCCTATTGTGTCAGTGACTGAATATGCTATGCTGTCTCTCCCCACCCCTCTCTGTCTCTCTTTCCCCCCCCCCGCTCTCTCTCTCTCTCACTCCCACTTTCAGCTTTACCAGCAGGGCAGACTCTGCCAGCTGGGAGGGGAGTTCTGCGAGCTGGAGGTCTTTGCCAAAGTCCTGCGTGCCTCAGACAAAAGGTAGGACAGAATGGGTCAGCGCCTGGGGTGTAATCTCACACCACACCCACTAGCAGCATTTCACCCCATGTCTCCTCCCAAGCTGTTACGACCACAAAGCAATCCAGTGCCACTGCGAACACAAACATCTACATGAGAAGTTTGTGAGGGATGCATCAGTTAGGCTTTTAATGGGAGTACAGACAAAATAAGTTACTTTGTTATTATCATTCCGCCTTCCCTTTATCACAAACGCTGTTCTCTGTCCTCTTGGGACATCATGTGAGCAAAGGTGCCTTGCTGTTCTGAGTGGGATATGTTTCAGCAAGTGGTGTGTGAGATAGGAAGTGTGCTTTGAATGGATGTGAATGAGCTTATATCTATGGTGGCAAGATCAGATCTCAAGATCACATATCCAATGTGGCTATTAACTAACTAATATAAGTCAAATATTTTGTCCAAAACGTTTTTAGTGTATTTAAGTTGCAGGCTATGGGAAATGGACCATTTTGGTTTTGTTACCACATCATTGCTTGTACCTCTACAACAGTGTCAGCACTCTTTTTGGTTGCCTTGTGTTGGCTTTCACACTCCCAACCATGTCAATTGACAGTTTGCTTGATTGACTTAATCAATAGTCTCAGTGATTTGTTTGCAGCAATCTACTGGTAGTACATCTTGTCAGTGTTTTAGAAGAATTGTATGAATACTTGATCAAGGAGTGATAACACTATCTTGTTGAGCAAGTTGCAAAACTAGGACAATAGGTAAGATATTTCTACTGGATAAGTATCACCCATTGTAGGGTTAGGGTTTGTAGGGCCTATTTAAGGTTCAGGTGATTGGAATTTGACAGACCTTTCAGTGGATTCATTTTAGCGGTGCTTGTGAACCAGAGAGACAGACTGATCCCTGTGCCTCTTGTTCTCCTTCTCGCCATCTTCTTGGCAGACACCTCCTTCACCATTGCTTCCAGGCTCTGATGGACCACGGCGTGAAGGTGGCCTCTGTGCTGGCCAACTCCTTCAGCCGCCGCTGCTCCTACATTGCAGAGTCCAATGACCATGTCAAGGAGAAGGCTATCCAGTTTGGCTTTGTTTTGGGTGAGTCAAGAGATGGGAAAAGGGCGTCTTTGACATCACGCTTGTTTTTGGAACATTGGGCAGTTGTGCAATTTGGGTGAACGGTCAATGAAGGCCATATCAGTTGGATTTTTCCTTTGTATTTTGAGCGTTCGTGGGGAGGGGGGGGGGGGGGGGGGGGGGGGGGGGGGGGGCAAAGCACTGAGATGTTTGTTGAAGACAATGTGCTGTTTGTTTTTCAGGTGGCTTCTTGTCGGATGCGGGCTGGTATGGTGAGGCAGAGAAGGTGTTCCTGTCATGCCTGCAGCTGTGCATGCTACATGATGAGGTCCTTCACTGGTACCGTGCTGTTGAGTGTTGCGTCAGGTTAGTCTAGGTGTTCACCATCCTGCCTGTCTATAAAATATTGTTATACCACAATGTAAGCTTTATTTAAGTCCCCCAATTTTGCCTTTTATGTTGGTATAATATATCATACAAGGCTTGAACTATTCCTTTCTTACTACAAATTCTATCTTGATTTTTAAGGTGATTTCTGCAACAGTGTAGTTTTCGATTAAAAACTAATTGCAGTTAGAAGGCATATGTCCACACTTTGCCAGAGTTCTAATATCATACCCCTTCCCATGTTCTCTAAAACTTCTTGGTTTTCTCAGGTTACTCCATGTCCGCAACGGCAACTGCAAATACTACCTGGGAGAGGAGACTTTCAAGCTGGCACAGTCGTACATGGATAAACTGGCCAAACACGGCCACCAGGCCAACAAGGCAGCGCTGTATGGAGAGCTTTGTGCCTTGCTCTTTGCCAAGAGTCACTATGATGAGGTAGAACAATGCTGGGGGTGACACCGACCTTCTCTGAGATGCAGTTTATTAGAATGGCCTCTTGAAATCGTCATTTGAAATAACACGGCCCTCCTCTATGATGTTTCAGGCCTACCGGTGGTGTATAGAGGCCATGAAGGAGATCACCCCAGGCCTGCCTGTTAAAGTAGTGGTAGATGTCCTCAGACAAGCCTCAAAGGTTGGTTGAATGAGATTGAGATGTTATTCTGGGATTGTGAAGTATGACGATGTCCCTAGCTACTTTTGACCCCAGTACGTTTTTTACTGGCCCTTCTGGTAGAAGAGTCCTTAACCAGGAGAAACGGTTCCAGCTGTGTAACAGGTGTCTGTCAGAGTGCAGCAGTGTGGGCCCATTCAGTGGGATTGTTCAGGCCGGTCTTTGTTTCTGGGGGCGCACAAACAAAGACCCTGGTGACTCATGGTGTTTATCTGTCTCTGAAGGCTTGTGTGGTGAAGAGGGAGTTCAGAAAGGCAGAACAGCTGATCAAACATGCCGTATTTCTGGCAAGGTAGGAGAGACGGCTCATTCCTGCTTTTATTTCAACATCATTAATCAAACTTTTGGAACTTAGATGTCTTCATATGTTCAACTGCTGTCTGTTTCAGGGAAAACTTTGGACACAAGCATCCTAAATACTCTGACACCCTTCTAGACTACGGATTTTACTTATTAAATGTTGATAACATCTGTCAATCGGTTGCCATTTACCAGGTGAGTTCATCAACAGCATTATATTTGTGTTATTTTGTGATTTGTCATATTTTCCTTTATATGGAAGGTCTTTTGTGAAATAATCCCAACAGATCCATAAAATGAATATATTTCCCTCCACCTCAGACGGCCTTGGATATCCGGCAGTCTGTTTTCGGGGGAAAGAACATCCACGTAGCAACGGCGCACGAGGACTTAGCCTATTCCTCCTACGTGCACCAGTACAGCTCGGGGAAATTCGACAATGCTCTGTGAGTAGCTTGCTGCTGCTATTCCTGGCCTGACCCGCTAATTACATTACTGAGATGGGTTCCCTGTCAGACATCGCAGAAGATGATGAATCATGTCCATACTTTAGCTTTTACTCTAATACAATTTGGCATGTAGGGGTATGCTTTGGATGGTTGCCATTTGATTTTGAAGGATAGCAGAAGAGTGCATGGAATACTAAGCAGTTTTCTGTGTATTGGTCACATCAGTACTTGAGTAAATTGGGGTGAAAGGAGATAAACAATATCATTGACGCAATAGTGTACTGTACAACTGTCCTCTGCCAGCCTGTCAAATCTATCTACGTCTAGTTGGTCAACCATTCAAATGTCAGAGAGCTGGACTAGACACACTGTAAATATGAAAATAAATCAAGATTCTTGACATGTTTGGTTCTGGTGGTTTTCAGAGGTAATATTGCCTTACTCGAGCATTTGTGTTCTGTGTGGGTCTATAGATTCCATGCTGAGCGTGCCATAGACATCATAACTCACATCCTTCCAGAGGACCATCTGCTGCTTGCCTCATCCAAGAGGGTCAAAGGTAAACCTGCTACTGGTGCTGTGTTACACGCTCACAACTTTGGCTGGCTGGCACAGGAATAAATGAAGCAAGAAGCGATATTTTTGGGTGCAGCTGTGTGTTTGTGTGTGTAATGTGGGGGTGTGAAAGGGAGGGTGTATCTAAAGGAACACTTAATTTCACTTAATCGATACGAAAAGATATGTTTTATTGTGTTTTTGTGTTGTTTTTTTGCTCAAGGAGTAGGCACCGTGTTAGATCTATCCAGCAGAGAGATATCAGTTCAGAGAGATTTTCCCCTCTTCTTAGAACGTGTCCCCAGTTTCTTGCGACTTTCCACTTGGCTGTCTGCACTATTTTGGACCTGGGTAAAGAACACGTCATATCAATCAATACCGTTATCAAGCTACAGTCACAATTCTTGTTCAACCTCCTCCGTCTTATCTACTGGGACCCGGAGGTGGCCTGTGCTACCTGGCAGACAGCTCTGGCAGTCAGTAGAAACAGCAGAGCTGTTCCACATGCAAGGCAGGAGAACACTTTCAGGAGCTTTTTTCCTGGCACTGAAGTGGATTCGGTCACAGTGTTTTCATCCTTCTTCAGGGTCTGTTGATGTCTCTCATTGTTGGTGACAAGACTTTCTCCTGTCTTCTGGTGGGATTCATCTGTGGTCGTGAGGTGCATCAGAGTCATGTTCAGGAAGCGGAGGAAGTCATATAGGTCAGGGTCCATATTGCTAGTCTCCATTTTGATGGGGACCTTGGCAGCCTTGTCCACCATGGAAGGCTTCAGCTGGTTTGTTAGCGTGTCGATAGCAGCAGTATTTAGGGTCAGCGAATGACTGAAGGTAGAGAGCAGGGCTGATCTGGTCCTTAAATGAATCTCTGTTTTAGTAAGAAGGCTTGTCATAGAGTGAAAGTGGTTCTAGTGAAAGCTCAGATGATTTGTTGATGGGGTGGCAGCCCAGCGTTTGGTCTTCAGAGACATGGTTTGGTTGTCTGTGAGGACCAGCAAGCCTGGAGGGTCTGTTTTCATCACGCCCAATAGAATGGCGACCGTCACCAGGATAACCATTGTGTAAAATCTTTATCAAATGTAGAACTGACTGCAGCGGATTCTGCATTCACACCCGGAATCTGAAAACCTCTGTTCTATTTTCTCTGCTCATCGTTGACGAGTGTTACACATGGAGTAGCCTGCTGGAGCAGAAGTTTAAAATGAATGCTTTTATTGGACTGCATAACTTTTATTTATTTCAATGGTTGCTTGTGTTATAAAAATTTAAAATAAAACCATGTAATTTAATCACAGAAAAACAATTACAATTTGGAAGTGACTCACATGTTACTCAATGTTATTACTGGCCTAACATGTCCATATTCTACTGAAGCATATCTTACCAGCGGATGATCCTCCGTACCTCACAGTATTATGAATGTCACATCTTACTGTCACTACTAAATAACACTCGAAACAAATAACTTGGAAAACACATCCAGCATGCGTGTGTGTGTGTGTATATGCATATACATGCATGACTGCTCTTGAGTCTGAACGAGTAAAGAAATAACAATACAATCTATATTACGTCATACGTGTGTTTCATTATGCTGACGAGCGCATCCAGATGTGTGGGCCTGTGTACAAGAGTGATCTGTAACTGGTGTTCCATTTGGTCTCTTCCCCCTCAGCTCTGATCCTAGAGGAGATCGCCATCGACTGCCACAACAAGGAGACAGAGGAGCGACTCCTGCAGGAGGCTCACGACCTCCACCTCTCCTCCCTGCAACTGGCCAAGAAGGCCTTCGGAGAGTTCAATGTCCAGACGGCCAAGCACTACGGCAACCTAGGGCGTCTCTACCAGTCGATGAGGAAGTTCAAGGTCAGAATGTGGCATCCTGTTTTTTTAGGTCATAGACAAAGACGTTATTACCTCACTGCTTGAATGTGTACATGAGTTACCACTGTGTGGAGAGAATAGTAGCTACGTAAAAAATGGTTTGGTACAAATAAGAGTCATACCATAAAGCAGAATGCATGCAATGCATGCAATAAAGAATAGATGTTGAAAAAAGCCATGTTCTAAGCTTGTTTGAAGAACTGGGAGTGGGACTTATGCACATATGATATGTGCATACCGTATATGGATTTATTCATTACAGTCATATCAAGTTGTCCACATCATCTTCAAATTCGTATCGCTTCCATTTGTGTTGGCCATCCAGGAGGCTGAGGAGATGCACATCAAGGCGATCCAGATCAAGGAGCAGCTGCTGGGCCAGGAGGACTACGAGGTGGCCCTGTCTGTGGGCCACCTGGCCTCCCTCTACAACTACGACATGAACCAGTACGAGGACGCAGAGAGGCTGTACCTGCGCTCCATCGCTATTGGTGAGACATGCGCATGAAAACACAGGCCATTAGCATGCCAGGTGTGTCATCCAGGTCATATAGCTAGGCTGAGGCCTAACATGGTGCTGTCTTTACCAACACATGCAGTCTGCTTCAATTTAGCCACGTCCACTAGATTTGAGATGTTTCTTGTTACTGTAGTTAAATTACAGAGAGGTTTTCATTCTTTTTTGCACGTTATACTGAACAGATCAGTGTGTTTTTATGTTTTGCTCACATGCCCTTTTTGGTCTCGCTCAGGCAAGAAGCTGTTTGGGGAAGGCTACAGTGGCCTGGAGTATGACTACCGTGGACTGATCAAGCTTTACAACTCAGTGGCGAACTATGAGAAAGTGTTTGAGTACCACAATGTGCTGTCCAATTGGAACCGACTGAGGGACAGACAGTTTGCTGTGGCCGACGCCCTCGAGGACGTCAACACCTCCCCTCAGCAGACCCAGGAAGTGGTGCAGGCTTTCCTATTGGCCCAGAGCCTTGGACCAACTCGCCCATGTCTTGGCTGAAGGATATAGACATGGACATCCACTAAACACACACATGTATAACTGCTGCAACACACATGAACACACAATCAACAGCCTCACATGCCACCTCTTCCAGCATCACAAATTCTATTTTGGCACCTAGTTTTGGACAAAACCATACAAGACAGTCCAATTTGGAGAAAATACTATTATACAAAACAAAGTTAAATGCACACACAGTCAAGTGCATGCATACATGTGGCAGCTTGCCATGTTGATGGGACCTTCAATCCGCCTGCTTGTACCAGTCCGGAGAGCCTCCTATTTATTTGACTATTTTCAACAGAAGGAGGAAGAGAGCTCGTGGGAGGACAAAAAGACGAGGGCATTCTTTACAGGCCTCTTTTTTCTGTTCTTTTCTTGGTTGGGATGTTTTGGGTTTCTGAATCAAGTGCAGCTGACCAGACTGTCAGGTCCTCCACTCTCTGAGACCCCACAGACCATGGAACACCCACAGGGCTTTTTTTTCTGTGGCCTGTCATAAACACTCTGTGACTTCTGGACCACGCACACAACACTACTAGCTAGATTCTAACCACTGTGGGAGACCAGGGATGACGACAGAAGTGCCACATGCCTTTGGTCACTTGTACAGTCAAATATGTTGGTTTCAGCTGAGCAGTTCCCAGTCCTTCAGAAAGTATTCGTGGTCCTTAATTAGGCCCGCTTATGATGTCAGGCCAAACAAAGAAGTACTTTTGACACAATCTGGCAGTTATTTTAATCAGTGAATTGTATTGGACCAGTGTAATCATTATGACTTGATATATACTGGCTGGATACATACTGACATTTTCTTTGGTCTTTTTTTTTTTCTTCCATTTGATAATGCCTTTAAGCTTAGTACTGACAGTTTAATTTAAATGCCAATAATTTATATGCAAAGTCTATGTAACGTAGCCCTGTTTAAACTTTGAAGAAGTATGGGTAAAATGATTTGGGACTCAAACTGGCCTTTAGGGCATGGATGGAACCACAGCAGAGAGGACAGAGTGGGTGCAGTGTCCTGAAGTGCAAGCAGTTTTGGATTCACCTCTTATGTGCGTGCTGTACTTGGACGCTCGTGTGTGCATCTGTGCAGGCCATCAGCATACATATAGATCTGTGTAAACCAGGGCTATGTTGATGGTTACCAGCCTTACACAAGTCTGCCTGTCAGATATTCTTTCAGCCGACCCATGCAAAGGTGCTGTACTACGTTTTTCTGAAACAAGCACTGAAATTGGGGACCTAGGATGTGTATGTCTGACTGATATGTGACTTCTCTGCACTTGACCCTTAAGCAATGCTTTCCTTTTACAGTCTGAACTTAGTTTGTTGGAAACGTGTATTTTTGGAATCATTTTCTCAGCCTCTCTGTATTTGTGCCTCAATCAAATGTTGCAAAAAAAACAACCTGTTCTTTCCAAATTGGTCTTGGGCAAGCATGGAGTTTTGTCACAGTGCTCTTACATTTACATTATGTCACAACTTTCTTCGACTTGTGAAGTTAGCATTGTGGTTTTGTGTTAACTGGGGTGGGGAGCATTGCCTTGCTCTCTCCTCAGTGCTACAGTGGACTGCTCTGCACTTTGTCGCTCGGTAGCTGTTGGACATCCCTCAGCGGTGCGTTTGTCTCTGCAGCGCCAGAGGGCTGACTCCTATATCTAGTCCAAACTGATGTCCAAGCCTTAGCCCTTAAAGGTTGCTCAGCTACAACACAACGCTCTTCTCCCTAGCAGGCTTGCATACTCCTGATATCCCTCAGCTCTAACTGCAACCATTGGTTGACTGTTACAGAACATAACATAGATTCCCCCCAAAAAAACTGCCAATGATGTTTTTCGGTAGTTTGCTGAAAATGCTACTTTCAGACCATTCTCCTTAAATCGAATGACTGACCCTACCATCTGTCTAGAACTGGGTCGGAACCGGCTTCCAAATAGCTTGCTGATACGAATGTTACCTTTTGAATGTAGCAAGGCAACTCAATGGGGACGTTTGAATGTGACAATAAAATGGTGGTCAGCTTTGAGAGCCATGTGAGAAAGGGAACAGGGACATCTATGTCACGGGGGACCACCTTGCAAATATGGATAAGCGGATGATGCTAAATAAAGCTGTGATCTCTCCAAACACAAGATGTGAATGCTTCTTTGTGAGTTGTGGTGTTGTGGTATGCATTGCGTACCGTCGTGCTCTGTGGTATTTCTGATAAAAAATAACTGATGAAACAATGCAGAAAGAGCACTGCAAACCTTATTAGTAAGACCTTAAGATTAGGGTGTGGAGGAAGAGAAAATTGTATCAACAGTCATGCTTTGAAAAAATTTAAGAGCGATCTCATTACATGTAGCAGTCATGGAAAGGGATAACATTCCTCCAAAGTCAACCAACAGGTAGGTTTTCAGATCCTGTCATACTGATTGTAATTATGTTTCAAGGAGAAACGAGAGTAGATATTGAAAATTGAATCAGATACAGTAGTATGGTGATTACTTTCTACAGTAAGGATAGATGTAAAATTATGTATTAATGAACAATATATTAATATTTAATATGTTGTCATTAATAAACACATATGAAGCATATTCTTAATCCAATACTGAAATATTTAGGGGCAAACAGAACAGGTCCTTGACACAAACTAAGTCACTCAGTACTTCATAACTTTATTGTTACAGTATCATTTAATGAATACAATTCAATGATCAAGATTGCTTAGCCAATAAGCTTCCCCTAGAATAAATAATTAGCTGTTACATTAAAGAAATTCTTGCTTTGAGGTCCTTACACTGTTGTCTTCTTTGGTAATTGTAAGGGCACTCACATCGCCTTCTTAGGCTTTCTTATGTATCAAACCAACAGCAGTAATTATATACCATAAGCATTGTATTTTCTCATAGTGCTTTCATATGCATAAATAGTCATTTAGAATACTGGATACCAGTATGAGTACATTTTATCATGAGGATTCTTAAAGTAGAAATCCATAGGAGCCAAACACCATGTGTCCAGCAATTTAACATCGATTAACCCTTTGCAGTCAGAAAAAAAGGCCTGGCGTATTTAACTCATGAATGAATATAATGTATATACTATCTTCACGTCCACTGGGATCCTGAAGGTTGAGTAGCGTCCGTGTAGTTAACCAGTTATAGGGTTGACAGCCACAGTCCCTTTCACTCCTGTTTCTCCTCTGCCTCATCTCTGGTAAGGTACATTATATGACACCATATACACCAGATCTAAGAAAGATGAATCATCAAGATTACAAAGTTGCCATGAGGCCAAACATAATCAGCAAGATGATCCTTAGTGTCTATGAGGATCACAGAATATATCAGTGTGTGCGTGTGTGTGTTGTTTCTTTCAGACAAGCATCTTTGGAATCCCAGCATGCAGCAGTCTATTACCTCCACTGACAGACCCAAGAGCCTCCCCAGAGTCAGGACCACTGTCCCTAAAGCCTGGAGCCAGGGAGGGAAACAGAGGGAGTAGGAAAGGACTCCCCACTGCAGACCATACAGCCACAAGGGTAGGCCATGAATACCTGCAATCACCCACACTCCCAGGGGTGTCCAGAAGCCTGGGAACAAAGTATTTTCTTTATCAGTGTACGTCATACTGTAATTCTTTTGCATTACTAGAATACAATACAAATACTGTTGCTTTTAATAACAATGTGAGGAAAACAACACCGTTTGCCATGATAGCCTGTATCCAGCTTGGACTGTCTGTGAAGCTGCTCTTCCAAAGGGCCCCTCTGGAGTTGTGGTTACATACAAGAACACACCACTCCACTGTAGACACCAGCCAACCACACTACAACGATGAAAAAAGATGCACTAGTAGAGAATAACAGGAGAAAGATATACTCATTGTTGTGCAGGCATTGAAAGCATGTTCATCACCATTGTTAGTACCTTAAAAACCATAGTCCACAACATCCCCCTGCCGAGATTATCCACAACTACATCTAACCAGGCTCCAAACCTGGAGGTCTGTCCAAGCCTCCTTGCAATCCAACCATCAAAAGCTGCAACATCATAAAGAAAGAAATAGATAAATATGATGTAAACATACAAATTACCCTTATGTTCGAGCGAATAGAGAGCGTTCATGGGTATTGTTTTATTTGGATTAAAATGATCACTTAAAAGAACTACTAAAATATCCTAGTTGTTGCTTACCATCTAGAATGACAGAGGTTGAGTAGAGGAAGAGGAAAATCGATGGTTTATTGGGGACGGTTGCAGAGGCAAATAGAAGCGCAACCCGAACGTAACCTGTATGATCAAAATAAACTCGTCACGATTTCAAATGTTTTATTATCAAATATATTGCTTAATTTCTTCCTCATGCGTCAGTTTTGAGAAATCTCAAGTTTTTGTAAGTTTGTGTTCATTTCGATACAATACACCGGTGACATTGACGTAGTTTTGAATAGGCTGGTTGAGTATCCTACGACCCTATCTCCCTCATGGGCGCTAGTAACGTTATCGGTGATAACGTAAGAATTGAGCGACAGAGGATCTGTGCTATTAAAGAGACAGCTCACACAAACATTAATTTTTCTTACCAATAATGTTAGGCCAATATAGCAAAACCTCTCGTCCCATTCCAGTTATTTATAACTGAGAAGAGGCAATCGTCCCTTTTTCTTTGCTATTGTAAATTACAAATTTGATAACGTGATCATTCAGCAATGAACAGACGCAACACAGTCCCACGAAAGCTCCAAATGTACGCGCACTTCACTCATGTTCACGATGTTTCGTAGAATTAAGTTCCCTTGTTCCTCATTCCATACGCGTGCGCGAAATCATGACGTTGTAACTTGGTTGTTGCTTGGTTGTTGCTTGGTTGAGCCAGACAATTACTAAATTGAACAATTACTAAAGGTATGAAGACTTACTAATACTAAGGGGCTAAACATGTAAAACATTTAGAATAATATAAAATAGCAATAACATACAAATGTGAATAGGGCAACACTGCGTTTTGTCAAGGTGTCTGATGATTAAGCGATTAAAGTGTGTGAGTCCTTGTATTGACCTTGTTGAAGAGACCAGTAGCTGATGACAGAACTACCCCAAACAATATTTGAAGTCCAGCTTAATTAAGTCCTTTATTAAACAGTTACCGTGGGGCCACATATTCTGACAACTTACCCAAAGTGCTGAACCATAACATATTTAGTTCTTTCGTTTCTTTGAAATGGAATATGATTATTTGAAATAGGCCTGAAGTGGTTAATATGATCGCCAGCGGTTTTCTCTTTCTCCCTAGGAAGCAATAACAAACTGCGAATAATCATGCAGGTTGCACACGCCTTGCACATCTTGTTAGACATTCTAATGGGACGGTCTCTGATGCAATGTATCAACAGAGCCTGTCTACACCTGCATTCTCTGGTATCAATGTTTACGCCGTTTACGTAGACGCTCTTCTTCACCCTCCATTGTTCTACCCTACACGGGCAGACGATGCGCAGCAGCGTCCTCTGCGGTCAAACTTTCTATTTGGTCACAGCTTCCGTTTATAGAATGTCGAATATGCAGACGTAGACGAGCCCTTTTTCGGTGCAATACCGGAACTAAGGTGATGCAACGTGACAGCGACCTCTAGGCAATAATAGTGAAAGTGGCTGTGCACTACGTTACACAATGGACTGGCAATAATGGAAATCGGAATCTTATGTATATTTTCTTGAGTCATATAAAAAAAATTGTTATTCAATTGAGACGTGTTTCTTGTTATGATACTATCTCTCTCCAGACAGCAGATGGAGCTATGCCCACACAAAACGTAAAATAAGGCGCCAAATCCGTTTCTCTCAGTTCGCATTGTTTGCCTACGATGCGGAGTTACAATTCATCACATGAAAAGCTAACCGTCTTTCCAAATGTGTCTAACCAGTATGTCACTAATCCAAAGTGTTTGTATTTTTCTGTTGTGGAACTCTGTGTGTTGTACTTTCAGAATTCACAAACAAGCTGATCAGGTGACTTGTGGTACCCTAGTCACGTGACTAGAATGGAGGCGTCGGCGACCAGAAGCGTCATTCGTTGAAAACACAGCAACAAGACTCACAGACACTAGCTGCTGCATACGGAACGGATTTCACAAGAAACGAACAGGGCAACAGGCTTCCCTTCGTCACTGAACATTCTATTTCTCACATCGCCATGAAATGAGGGCAAGATGGGGGCCAAAGAGTCAAGGATAGGTTTCCTGTCGTATGAAGAGGCCGTCAAGAGAGGTAAAACGTGGGTTAGCTTTAATCCATCACGTTAGCTACTGTACCTAGATGAACAGTATAGTCTGGGTTTCAGCACAGCTGCAGCTAAGCTATCTTGGCTAGAGCTGCCCACATGACTAACGCAGGTTGTATTGCCAGCCATGGTATAGTAGTGGCTAACTGACAAGGTTATTCGGTAAATTGAGAAAACACACTCTGTTGAAGCCAGAAGAACTGACAACTAGTCACAGTCTAATATATATATAATTTTGAATTAATAAGTTTTCTGACAATTGGCTATTTACTTAATAGCTGACTGACAACCTAGTGCTTGCATTAAAATGCAGGTGCTAGACTAGTTTCGTTGTTAACACTCCAACTTCTGATTGAAGCAAGACAAAATTCTCTACTGTTTTAGATACCCTTGGCTGTCCTCTCTAACTGAGTTATTCCATTCCGCTATTTGTTCTCAAACTAGGTAGTGTAGACTGCTACCACCTGGTTGTTAGCTAACCAGTTAAATGACTGTCAACCTAAGACATCTACACCACCACCTGTCTGTCATGTCCATTCGGCATATTTTTTTGGTCCTAACTTGGCAGGTATGAACGCAAGGTGTAATCCTAGCTGGTGATACTTATTTGTTTCTGGTGCTTGAGTCTGTCCCGCTGTTAGTGATCCAAGGCTTGGAAGGCTAAGGTATCGTGCAGATTTGCAAGCAGTCGTCTTTTAACCTACCATTGCAAACATAAAGGCAGGGTCGGTAGTGTTGTTGAGACGTCCTTTTGTTTATTTGTTCCAGCTAGCAACAAATAAATCTAATGGTTTGAGAGTGAAATGTATGAATTCCGATATATGTGGTCACAGACCGTCTGTAATATGCACAACCAATCATTAAGGTCTGACCTGCACTAATACATTCATACCGAATGCAATGATTGGACGGGGTACTTGCTTGTCTGTCTGGCAGTAGTTCAAGTGTTTTGGAGTGGTTTCTAAGGCAGGGGATGGGATATTTTGTCTTGAATCCTTTGAACTCAAGCCAAAATTGCTAGGTTTGAACAACGTACATACCTGCCTTTAAGCTATCAGGAAGCCATATTTTTAGATTGCCATTGTACTGTACATAGGCTCCTGCAGTTTCGACTGAACTTTGACTACTTAGATGCCAGTGCTTTGCACTGAGTTGTGGGTCATCTTCTGTTTCGGTGTTTGCTGTTTCTGTTTGGTTTTTATGGCTGTAATATGAAGAGATCAAGACTGTTTATTTAGAAAGTATATTATGCTGTCAATAATGGCAATCTAATGTAATGCTTTGGACATCACTACATTAAAATAAATAGTGAAATCTATACCATGTTGTTTTTTCGTTTTGTTTTTACAATTTAATTCATGAAGGCTTCGCCTTAAATAGCTGAGATCTTAAAATGGACCATCCTGATTTCAGAACAATCAGGCTTTCTTTCTGTATTGTTAGTGATCCTTTCCTTTCTATCTCGTTTGTCTTACTTTACATTGACTGACTTTAAGGAATGTGAGTAGATCTGAATTCATTTCCCTCTCTTTCTCATGACCACATGTGACCGAGTACACTGGGCCCACGGAATTAACAAACCAAATGTCTTGCTGGTCACATGACTGCGTTCCATGTCACATCTGAAATTAGCAGAGAGATGTCAACAGAGATTACAAGGGAGTTCCTAGAAGGATTAGGACCGTGTGACACAGCGGTGTATGTCAACAATACACACATCCTCACTATTGTAGCCCAGAGGCCTTTTCATTCTCTACCTTCCGATGTCTCCATTCCTTTTGAACTTTATTGATCGACAATCTAAA
Source organism: Plecoglossus altivelis (assembly GCA_036571765.1). Taxonomy (NCBI): domain Eukaryota; kingdom Metazoa; phylum Chordata; class Actinopteri; order Osmeriformes; family Plecoglossidae; genus Plecoglossus; species Plecoglossus altivelis. Next base: position 10,850,664 of record BROE01000005.1, read on the forward strand.
AAAAACCTTGGAAGTTGGCCAGTAATGATGAACAGTAAAAAAAGAAGTATATTGCAGTTTGCTGGTGTAGGCTGTAACCTATTTCTTGTTACCAGGAAGGTGATGAGGGAAATTCCACCTAGTCTTCCCACATTAGTGACGCTGTCATTGTGGTCACCTCAGTAGCTTCTGAACATGGCAAACTAGAACATGCCAGTGCCCCCCTGCCTTAGCCATGTGGCTAGGCTAGTGCAGATCCGTCCTTTGAATCAGTTATAACTGGCATATTAAAGATTCAAATAGTTTGTTAGCTCTGTTCATTGTTGATGCCTTTATTCCTTTATTTCCCTGTGGTAGTGCTCTGTTGTCCCATTCTAGTTACTCAGTGGGATTACACTGTGATGATGTAGCTGAGCACTTGAGTGGTTTGCTGTTTGAACATTCAGACCTGGAGTCTTTTCTTGTCTGGTCTCCACATGGGAGATCCGTCGGTGTCAGTGTCACTCCTTTAACTAGCCACCTTCAGTCATGTTTGGCTGCTGACCGTGTTCCCTCACCTGAAACGCAGCCACTTCCTGGAACTGGCAGCTGTTAGTCCCAATGTCTGCAGGCCTTATCTCTTTCCCTGGTCCTTAATAAATAAGCACAGTCGCCCAATGCTTTGCATGCAGTTACACCTTCCCTTACCTGCCCTTCCAGTCTGCGGTGGTTTAGGAAATATTTGCCTACTGCCGTCACTAAGGTTTTAATAAAATACTGGCGTTTTGTGTAGATTGTGTCTGGTGGTGGTGGTGGGGGCAGTTACAGTTTGGCTTGGTGGTAGAGCATTTGACAAGAGATTAAGAGATTGCAGGTTTGAATCTCACCCCAAAAATGACAGCAAATTAACACGTAATGTTAAGTGAACTTTCCATGGGCTATTTGGGAATAGGGTTATTCACAGGAGGTGGATTGATATCGTTGTCCTTCAGCAGGAGTCATGTAGTAATGTTAAGGCTCAGTCCTTGCTGTGCCCTTCCAGTGAGTCATTGGCAATGTACAGGCTACTTTATCTGGTCTAAAAAGATACGGTCTGACACACAGATCATGGTTCACCTGCTCACTTGCCTGGGCAGCATGTAGGCTGGGAAGGAAGCATAATGACAGAGTATGGCACTTGAACTTATGTGACCTATCGAAGCTAGACTACATGCAGGCAGAGACACTGCTCTCCAGTGTTTCATTTCAGCCTAGCCTCGCCGTCCATGGCAGTCTACTAGGCCTGTGTTATTTCAGGGTAACATGGCAAGCTGCATTGATAGAGTTGCCGTGGGAGAGCGTGCCTGGTGTCTGCCTCTTTGTCGCTTTCATTGTGGAGCGTGTGGACTGTATAGATGGGTGTGCTTACACACACAACTTGTGTGAGTGCGTGACTGTGGTAAACACTGTGTTGTAGTTGAGTTACTGTATGTGTGTGTGTGCGTGTGGCCATGGAAAGAAGTCCTTTGGTCTATTGTGAAGAATCAGATCCATTGTTTCTCCAGTGCTGAATGGTAGCTATTGCAAAAAAAACGAGCCCAATGTCTCAGAATTACAACCATTACGTCACATCATCACAATACAATCAGTGTTCCCCTATAATGTGAACTGCCTTTGTTATTGCTGGTTATTATTTCTTTCACTTCATTGCAAACATGTTTCCATTATCTTGTAAAGTCATAAATCATAGGTCTATTCTTAAACTGTCACTCTTCTGTAGGCCTTTATAAAGGACTTGGAATGAAAAGTTATTTGCCAGATATAGAATAGCAAAAGCCTTGATTTAAAATGTGATTGTAGCTTGATTCAAAATGTCAGCTCAGTTCAAGAAATGTGAGCCAGAGGACAGAGGCTTTGACCTATGAAATCCAGCCTTTTCTCTGAGTAACAACCTTATAGTCAGTGGGTTTTCACAGGTTGCAGTTCATTTGCTCAGTATAGCCTAGTAGTTATAGTATGGCGTCAAAACCAAAGCAACACCATAACATCCTGTTGGACTATGTTCAAGTTCAGTGCATCAGAAACTGAGTAAGTAAGCCAATGGACATTCAACTTAACCTACGTAGGAGACGCCATGCCCTTCCCCCATCGCTACGCATGTGGACTTTGGGCCGATGATTGAAGGTTGTGTTATGGATCAGCTGTCAGTTGCAGTGCTGATAGAGGCACCAGCAGAAGCTATTTATTAAGTGCAGTGGCACCGTCGAGATGGAGCAAGACAGGGTGCACCAGGGTGAAGGTGCATGCAGTACAGGCAAGATGAGGAGCTCTCTAATGCTACAGCAACATCAATGCTCATTATTTCTATTGCTTGGAATTACATTCGAAACCTTGTAGTATCCAATCTTGAAATGTTTTTGCATGGTTAGGCTCTATATAGTTCATCGTTCATTTTGACCACTTCACAAGCATTGACACAGTTGGTGATTGAGAATCAAGAATATTTTTAACATCAGGAAAAGGGAAGGCTGGGGTCAGTTTCTACTTCCGACCAACACTGCCCCTTACTTTTGTGGAAAAACCTTGTAAAGGACCTAAAGACTTCCGAAAGAGAAAAGTAAAAGCAAGCAATCAAATCTACATGTACAAATCTTTTATAACCTCCCCCCTCCCTGCCCCCTTTTCCCCCAAGGAGTGTATGGCTTAGCTCTGAGTGGTAAATGTTTATGGGAGAGAGACATTGACAGTCTACCCCACCATGTCAAAGCACCATTGTAATGATTGGAAGAAGTGGGGAGTGTGTGCATGACTGTTTAGGGATTATGAGTACAATTGATCTGTGCTTTTGAGTGAGGCAGTTAAGTTAGGATTTTTCTCCTTAGGTTATGTGGAGGTATGTCGCTGGGCAATTCAATAAGTGAGGTTGTGTATCATTCTGGACTTCTTAGCTGTTGGACTTGTGAGCTTGAGAGCTTTTGGCTTTTAATTCCAGTCACATACACATTCACTATACATCCTGATATGACAACGTTTTGACCCTGAGTAATAAACGGTTTAACCTCAGTTGAATTAGTATGAGAGCGGATGTGTTGTGATGTAGAATACTGCTGCTGCTGTCCTGTAAGGGAGGGACTGAGCATATGTCTGCTGAAGCAGACCCTTTACCATAGGCTCAGGACAAACTGAAAGCAGAGGTGTGTGTGTGTGTGTGTGCGCGCGTGCGTGTGTGTGCATGCGCGTGCGTGCGTGTGTGTGCGCGCGTGCGTGCGTGTGTGTGTGTGTGTGTGTGTGCGCGCGTGCGCGCGTGCGTGCGTGTGTGTGTGTGTGTGCGCGTGCAAGCTGGCAAGAGTACTAAGCCCTGTGTGTGTGTGCACGCTGAGTCCAGCATCCTGCCTGCAGTCGTAAGTCACCTGCTTTAACTGGAGCAGGAAGAAGTGTAGAGGTGTGAATGACCTTTCTAGCAGCCCTGTAATGGGCCCTTCCTCAACACAGGCCCTATAGTGGTGGATGTTACTGCCTCCACTGGCCTCTCATTGACGTCTCTTCATGTTTAGCCTCTAATTTGTCCCTTGCGGTCTTCCTCTTTTTCATACCTTTTGACCTTCTTTCATCTCTCTCTCTGTCTCTCTCTCTCTCCACCTCTCTCTCTCTCTCTCTCTCTCCACCTCTCTCTCTCTCTCTCTCCACCTCTCTTTTGCTCCCTCACTCCCTTCCGTCTCTCTCCAGTTACTGATGTGGAACTCAAACGACTGAAGGATGCCTTCAAGAGGACCAGTGGCCTGTCCTGCTACATGACCCAGCAATGCTTCTACCGTGAAGTTCTGGGAGATGGAGTCCCTCCTAAGGTTACCGAGGTAAGGTGGACCCACAGTCACACACCCTCACCTTTGAAGGCTCGTTCAAGTCTCCCTCTCTCTCTTTCTCTTTCTCTCTCTGTTCTCACTCTCTCTCTCACTCTCTCTCTTTCTCTCTCTCTCTTTGTCTCGCTCCTTCTCTCTCAGACACACCCTCATTCTGCAGCTAGAACCCTATTGCACTTTGAGTCTGTCTGACTTTGGCTGCTTTCCTGTCTTTCCGCCTTCGTTTGTGTATGTTGTTAGAACCTAGGGTCAGAAAACAGGCTTTCGTTCAGATTTGAAAGCTGACTATCAGTTCCCATGAATCACAACTCCACAACCTGATAGGCCAGAGCACACAGACTGGCAGCTCTGTAGCACTGGACAAGCTGTGGGATGAGTCAAACAGGAGGCTAGACGCTGGATGCTTGATCCACGACCAGGCAGATCATTTGAAGGAAATGATGTTCTTATCCTGGTGTCAGAGATCTGTGTTGCATGGTTTGATTACAGTTATGGTTCATTTGATCTGAAGCATCATACAAACAGTATGTTCTAACAGTATTTCTGTGATCACAGTCAAGACACGGCCTGTGTAACTAGTTACAGCACAAAATTTGTCTTTGAATCAAAACATTGTTTTCAATTTTTTCTGACTAGACGTTTTGCTCACATGCTATCGGACAACCTCTATATGCCTTAATAAAGAAAATCACTTACAAGTGTACTTGATTGATCTCAGCGATCATTTAAAGGCCAAGAATGCCAAAACCACTTTCCATAAAGTAGACAGCCTCCATCTGCTCAACTACATAAACACTGTTAAAACTGTTTACTGAGCCCTGCGGTCTCATTCTCTCTTTCTTCATCTTGTCTCTCTGTCTCTGTCCGTTAATGCTCTTCTCTGTCTGGTGGATTTTCCTTCTTTTTCTCATGCCTTATCCTGTGTCTCTCTATCTCTCTTCCCACCCCAACTTCTCCCTTTACTTGCATCTGAGCTGGTTGCCATGGGAGCAGTAAGGCCATTGGACAGCCAAGAAGATGATTCTGAAATGGCAATGGCAGTAGCCGGAGAGTTCAAAGGAGTCTAGAGTCTCAATTAGTCCGAGATGTGACCCTGGCTGTACTGATGTCAAAATTGGCATTGAAATCTCTGTCCAGACAAAACGCTATCTAGTTGTGTCAGATTTAACTGTTTTCGTTTTTTTACTCAAGACCTGATGTAAAGATGAAAGGGGGGTGAAATGGTGGCTTTAAGATAATGATTTCCCTCATTAGAACATCAGAAATGAGGCCTTCCATTTTAAAATGGGACTGGCTTCATCCACGGCCTCAAAATCTTTTGAGCTACTGAAAAAATGCCCGTCTTGATGATCCTACTTTTATGAAATAAGGAAGAGATGGAAAAATCTCTGTTCCATTTCCACACCTTCCATTTCAATTGGTTTCATCTTTGTCCTCTGTGGGAAAACGATTGTACAAGACTTCAAGTTCAATAATCAGACCATCAGTGTCTACAATCAAGAAACATTCTTTGACCTTGCCCTTTGACCTGAAAGAGACTCAAAGAATAACTTTTTTTACAACATAAGTGAGTGAAAAGAGGAAGTGAGAAGTCATCGTAAAGTAGTGCGCTCAGCACAGCATTCCCATGACTTGCAAGAGGAGTTCTGATGGGGGTCATGTAACGCACTATTGTTCCTTATGTTTGTGGAAGCTATATTTAGCGGTTTGATGTTCAGCATTTCTAGTTCTACTTTCCCCTGCCCTGGTTTCCTGCTCTTGGTACTGCCCACTTATTCCAACACAACCAGCAATTGTGTTAATGGGCTGCTCTAAATCATTTGTCACATTTTCTGTGGTGTCCTATTGTGTTTTCTAGTTAGCCCCTTAGTCAGTGACGTAAGATCGGTGGCTAGACCTGTCATAACATCGTTGACCATATGTTTGTGTTGGAGTATTTGTTCTACTGTCAGGGTAGTGACTGTGTTGTTCATCAGGCAACATTACTAGTTGAGTTCCTCAGAACTATAAGTTTACTCTGCAATACTCACACAAGCAGATACCCAACTCTAGGATAGTCAGAGAAAATATAACTTGAGCAAAATCCAGGGCTGTACAATTACTGACATTAAGAACGCTGCAGGAAGTGTTAGCATTGATGCTAACTCAAGTTCAATGAAGGTTTATGAAATAAAAAGGGAACTGCTCTGGGTGGAAGTAGCAAACTCTCCCTTTACATCAGTCAAATTGAATTTGGGTCCCTACTAAACTAGTTATGATTTTATAGTCAAACAGCTTTACTATTTCCTCATTATATTTTGATAAGACTCTGTAAACAACTTAATTGCACACAGCATCTTCCCAGGTGTCTAGAGAGCATTTAGACATTGAGGTATTTTTGACTTTCAGTAGCATGGCAGCAAGTCAAATTCACTGAGGGAAATTGCAAGTGCCACTCAAACAGATATAATGTTGTTGCATTCTGAGGGCTAACAGCTATTCCTCTCAGCTCCAGCAGGTTTATTTATACATGTTCCTTCAATAAATAAGGGGATTTTAGAGAGAAACATACATGCACACAGACTGTGTGGAGCCAGTGCTAATTTATATTAGGATGTTTGCATGTTGATTTGGATGTGTGAGAGAAAGAGCTCCATGTTCTGTGCATGGAGGATCAGAAAAATAGGCACCATTTTCTAGAAATGGGTATCTGTGTGTGTGCATCTGTGCGTGTGCATCTGTGCGTGTGCATCTGTGCGTGTGCGTGTATGTGTGTACATTTTAACTCTGCTGTATGCAGTGTGTGTGTGTGCGTGTGCGTATGTGTTTTAGCTCTGCTTCTGTATGCAGTGTGTGTGTGTGTGTGTGTGTGTGTGTGTGTGTTTTAACTCTGCTGTATGCAGTTTGTGTGTGTGCGTATGTGTTTTAGCTCTACTTCTGTATGCGGTGTGTGTGTGTGCAATGAGTGTGTTGGTTGATCTGGAGGTAGTACGTACTACCATGTTTTACCCTGTCAGCCTGTGTTGCACGTACCTTACATCAGAACTCCATGCCTACCAATCATTATAGAAGCACACATCCATACTAACATACATACCGACGGGAGGAGGGGGGGGGGGGGGGGGGGGGCGGAGACTGGAGCCAGGCGCCAGGCTGTGTCCATCATCAGACCGTGACAGCTATGAGGAGCCCTCTCCACCCATGGGACCACACCATACTGTTCATGATGGGGGCGATTGATTAGTGGGTCCTGTGGGCTAAGCTGGGGAACAGGTGCACACATGCAGGATAGACATAGAGGTAGTGTTGTTTAACTGTTCATCAGTGCAGGTAGGCTAGAGCAAAGCAACCTCACAAGGACACACATACAACCTCCCACAGACCTGTTATGGATTGATAGAGACTCTAGTCCTTCAGGTTCAAGGTCATGGGAACTACAGGTCAACCTTTTGATCAGCCTGTAGTTTAGTCCATTGATTATCTGAGCTAGGCTTGGCTATCCTGCATGGCTACCGCAATAGCAATTTTTTTTTAGAGTGGGAGTGGATTCATACATATTGCATGAATTTACCTCATGTCAAGCGCTGGATCGACCTTATCCAAATAGCAATCAATTTATAACCAGCTTTCTCTATGTAAAGTAGCAATGTCCCCTAAATAAGTGGGAAAAGCTGTATTAAAAATGACACATTTCAGCAGGATGTATAATTTTCTGTTATGATTTTTTTTGCTGAGCCATTTCCAAAAGTAATGTGTTTTGAAAGCTGTGGCTGTCAAGTTCAGGTGAAATGTGTCAGCTAGCAGAACGATGAAGCGGCTAGCAGAACGATGAAGCGGCTAGCAGAACGATGAAGCGGCTAGCAGAACGATGAAGCGGCTAGCATCACACAGTCACACCCTCCACTTCTCCGTCTGCCTCTTCCTCTTTTTAGATTCCTGTCTCTGCCCATCTTCTCTAACTTCCTCTCACATTTGCCTCCATTCATCTTCACATCTGCTCTCTCTCTCTTCATCTTGTGCTCCAGTTCTGTCTCTGCATTGATTTCCCCCCCCCCCCAGTTTGTCTGTCTGTCAAAACTGCATATACTTGATGGACCATATTGACATTGTACATCCTCACCTTGACTGAAGCATGAAGGTGGATGAAAGGGTTTTTTATATGGTTTCACAATTTTAACTGATGAAAATTGTGTTTGACGTCCTGTTCCACACACTCAAAAGAGCAAACACGTGCTCATCACATTGGCTTCTTAACTTAACACACTAGCTTAGAGTGAAGAACACTATGTCTAGCCCTGCAGTGGGTAGATGAATAGCTTGTGGATTTAGCAAAAACTGGATTTTCCTGTATTCTTAATTACTGGAAAGGACCATGCAGTGTTGGTTGGAAGGCCAGGAGGAAGGTCATAACTGGAGGTTGGCAAATGTTGTCACTGCTTCTCACTATGCACACAAGATTGTTATATGCCACAAAACCTCAATCCCTTTTCACAACATTCTCTTCTACATTCTCTCCTCTTTGCTCCCTGCTTTCCATGGTTTTTCTGCTGAAAGAGCAGTGAGGTGGGCCATGTCTTGTAACAGTTGAGGAAAGCATGGACTTGTGTCGACAAAGCACCACTCCACACAATCTCAGCTTGGCAGCACACTTCACCACCATGGTTGAAACCTCCATGTAGAAGATGCTGTGCTAAAACAGCGCAAGTTCATTTGACTAGTTAGACATTTATTTTACCGTAGAACTGCAAACACAAAAGGATTGCACTCAAAAGTTACACAGTCCATAAGAATGTGCATTAAGGGGAACCAAATATCAATCGATCCATCAGTTCTACAGTTTTTAAATCCCATACAATCCCATTTGTTGTCATTTTGATTGGTTGATCAAGTGAAGTGCCGACCAAACCATAACCATAATATATGACATACCTGGAATCAGGAATTGAACCTTGTCTGTTGTCCATTTCTCACCTGTCCTTCCAGGTGATCTATAATTCTTTTGGAGGCACCTCCAAGGGTCTGCACTTTAACAACCTGATCGTGGGGCTGGTTCTGCTGACACGAGGACGAGATGAAGAGAAGGCCAAGTGTAAGTCTAGACCCTCCATGTGTCTTTGCCTGCTATTTTTTCCCCTACATCTACATTCCCCCCCCCCCTTTGTTTTATACATCTTTACTTTAATGTGTCAATCTATTTGATTACGTGTTTGAATTGAATGATTAGTGTGAACTCACTGCTCTCAGATCCAGTGAACCACTTATTCTGGAACTGAACAGCCCTCAGTCTCCCCTTACTGGCTTCACACAACCACTGACTGATCTCTAGTGACATTCTCTTCCACTCCTCCCTGTCCTCCCTCCATCTCCTCGTTTGACTGATGGTTTGTGCTGCTGCAGTGGAGAGACAAGGCCATGACTAGAACAGACCTGCCTCTGTTACTACCACTCAGTCTGACTGCCTCTGATAAGACTTCTACCCAGAATTAACTGTGTGTGTGTGTGTGTGTGTGTGTGTGTGTGTGTGTGTGTGTTGGATGGATGGATGGATGGGTGTGTGTGTGTGTGTTTGATGGGTGGGTGTGTGTGTGTGTGTGTGTGTGTTCGTGATCCCCACAGACCTCTTCAGCCTCTTCGCCAGCGAGTCGGGTGGCTATGCGGCACGTGATGACATGGAGGCCATGCTACGGGCCGTGGACGGGGAAGTCCCTCCCTCCCTCAGGAAGTGCTTCAGCGAGGTCAGCCCTGCCCCTCGCAGTCAGTCACTCGTCAGATGCTCTGATGGACATTTGTCGTCCTATTAGATCCTCTGATCTACTCCGTCTAGACCTTAGCTGCACTGGGTCTCTCTTATTGGCTTTCCACAACCTTTATTTGGATATGCACTCACGCTTACATTCACACACATGCCCATCCACACAAACCCTAAACACACACTACTCAAAGCCACTATCGTACCTACACAAACAAACAAATGAGTGTTTAATAGTTATTAATAATGTGGAGACATTAATGTAATTACCCTGAAACACACCATCTCCCCCATCACAGACATGCACTGCTCTTCAGAGAAGGGAAAGAGGAAGACAGTGTTTTTCCTCCCTGTACAGAATAACAAAAACATTGGGGTGTGGAGAGCTGTTGGGTCCTGGGTAGTCCCTTAACTGGATTACCTGGGGCTTTTCAGCTTTTAAATAAGATATATCTGCCATCAGTGGAACACACAGACAGACACACACACAGACACACCCTGTTCAGCTTAATGTTGTTCTGACACACTTGAAGTCATCCCCGTTGAGTCACATTTGGAACTCATCTTTTGGGGCCTTTCCCTTGTTTGTTTGGTTTTTGAAAGGAAACCACATAGTAACCAAATGAATAGTTAAGTTACCATCTGCACAAGGCGTTGGATGATTGTGGAAATGCAACAACATCAGTTGCTTTTTAAACAAGGATTGTGCGCATTTTACAGCTGTTTGAAAATAGTCTGACCTGGGGTAATTATGAGTACGCCCTGACATTTTGGTAGACGGCTTGTCCATCCATTATTGTACTTGACAATCAGTGCCTTTGCCAAGGCACTGATTGTCAAGTACAGTCAGTGGGAATGTAGACAAATGCATTTTTCTATATCTTCTCATCTTAATAAGCAGACCCTCTCACATCAAATGCACAACACACTATTACCACCCTGTTTCCTGCCCTGATAGCCCAGCATCACCATCTCCTTGTCTGCTTCCCCTTCCCCACTTATTGATGCTCTCATATGAAATGGTTTGTTGTGGTTGTTTTGACAGGGAGAGAAGGTGAACTATGAGCGATTCAGGAACTGGCTTCTTCAGAACAAAGAGGCCTTCGCCTTCTCCCGTTGGCTGCTCTCTGGTGGCGTGTGTGTGACCCTTACGGATGACAGCGACACGCCCACCTTCTACCAGACCCTTGCCGGGGTCACACACTGTGAGTGCCTGTGCCTATGTACCAAGTCTATCACTATACATGCTTCTATGAATGTACTGTTGATAGAAATACAGATGGAACTGTGCAGGTTAAAAAGTGTGTTTGACCACCTGGTTTATTTAGACAGACTGATAGGACTGGATTTGTGCATATGTATAAGCTAAGAGGTGTAGCTCTTCAATTCAGTCAGCAATTCCGAAGGACATTTTAGACATCTCAGAATGCACAGTTATAGAGTAAGTAAGATCGAGGTATAGTAATAATAATAATAATAATAATAGTTATTTGTGTACATGAGACTTTATCCTTAGATTATCTCTCTCTATCTAAAATGGGAGGCGCCCTTGTGGTTCAGCAGACTAATGTGCCCACCATGTAGGGGGTCTCGCAGAAGGCTGGGTTGCAATTCAAACACAAAATACAATTCAAACACGTATATAGTAAAGGCAGAAATGCCATACAAAATATATCTAAGAAAAAAGATGATGAAAGAAATGATTATAAAAAAGGAATTGGGGTTCATTAACAAACAAATCTAAAGAAATACTCTTCCACTCTTTCAGATTTCAGGAAATCTGTTTCCTCCTTCCCCTTCTGTCCATCAATAAAGCCACATCTCTCTTGTCTTTGCCTATGTGACATGAAGCAGATAATTGCATCCTGCTCCTCCATCTCTCCTCTCCTCCCTTATTGTATGTTTGCCACCCTCCCCTCCTTACTGCATGATAGTGCAGATGTCTGCACAAGTGCTACATCATCATCACATACTGTGTGAAAAGGCTGGCAACCCCCCCCCCCTCCCCCAGGCAGACACTGAGATAATTACAAGAGACTGGCTTCACTTATCACTTTGGCACTCTGGTTTACTCTGGTGAGGTCTCACTCTTTCTGTAGCATTTGAATCTCACTCCCTCTTTCTTCTTCTTTACACTGCCCTCCCTTGTCACAGCCCGCTAGTGTTGTCCTCTCCTTACACCATGAAGGAGGTTTTTCTAGCGACCCCGGTGATGGAGGGGAGGGGGGGGTTACGACAGCTCCAGAGCTCTCATCCCAGCCTCCAGTCCTTTAGCATGACAGAGGGATGAGCACAGCCTGTCACCCTCATCCCTCACTTCTGTCTACCACGACCTTGTTTACATGCTGGTCAATTTTAAGTGATCTTAATATAAGACTCTCATAGTCTCCCTTGTCTACTGGTTCACTTGTTTCAGTCCAGTTCCAGACTCAAGGGGCAGGCTATCAGTTAAAAGTAAGAAGTCTAGTGTAACACTATTGTGTTACAGCAGATTAGTCATTTAGATGGTTACTTTCCTATGGATATACTTTCCTATATAGAGGATTTATTCATAATAGAAGGAGATGCTCTCAATGGAAACAAAGCTACTTGTCACAGCTTCATGTGGTTTTAGCTGTGTTTAGCAGTACGTGACTGGGTCCTTACCCCCCCCCCCCACACACACACACACACACACACACTGTGACATGACAGTAAATGGCAAAAAGTGTACCTCAGTTAGGCAAGTAACCAGAGTAAATTTAGCCAAGCTTTGTTTTGTCAGTTGAGGACAGAGACCTGGAAAGATCTTAGCTGATGCCTGTCCCAAGACCAATCAGTAAGAGAACCTGGAGACTGCTTGTAATCTGCTGCTCACTCCTGGATTATCCTCTCAGCTCCCTGCTAGAACTGTGTGTGTGTGTGTGTGTGTGTGTGTGTGTGTGTGTGTGTGTGTGTGTGTGTGTGTGTGTGTGTGTGTGTGTGTGTGTGTGTGTGTGTGTGTGTGTGTGTGTGTGTGTGTGTGTGTGTGTGTGTTAGAGAGAGAGAGAGAGAGAGAGTAAGAGAGCGAGAGAGAGATGGGAAGAGAGAGTGAGCTCTGTTCATGTCTCTTCCTAGGATATAGTCTTGACTCCTGTTTAAGACGCGCATGAATTGGCTTATCACTACAAACATGGCTAACTAACCATGAAAACTCTTGGTGGATATCTATGAATATAACCATGAGACAACCGGGAGAACAAACGGAAGTACCAACGAAGAAATCTGGAGAATTGCTCTCCGGCAGGGCGACGCATGGGTCATGGGTTCTCGGAGTTTAAAGGTTTAGATACTATGGTACACACCAGCCCTGGTACCGCATCCCCTGCCACATGCGGTAGAATATGGTATGGTACCTCTGCTGCCACTCTGACAGAGTCGCTCCTCTAGGTGGGTACCAGGCAGCGGGCACACACACACACACACACACACACACACTTACAGACAGACCTGTGGAGCATTTCTGTCTTGAATTCCACAGTGTGAGATGTTGTGAGTGAACAGAATGCTGTGTGTTAGTGATCTTATCCTCTCCAGCTCTAGTGTTGGTAGTCACAGCTCCAAGAGAAAGTGTGAAGAGGTCAGTTCTCTTCCAATAAATACATGTTGTCTAGTTTTGAGGTCTTACATAAGCTCGTTTGGCCTTCCATTGCCCATCATCTATGTGTCACATTTCTTGATGATTATTCACTGCTATACCACGTCTTCATCATCTGTAGCCTAGTTGTAGAAGTTGATTCTGCAGTGCGCTGTCCTGAGCAATGCTTGTTGCTACCACAGATACACCTCAGATATGACCTATCTAGGGCTCTTTGGCTAGTGTTCCAACCAGCTGTTTTTAATGGCAGTAGAATGTCTTTTGGTTTAAATTCATTTGAAATGTTTTAGCTCTTGTCATTTGCAAGCACAATTGTCATGCTAGACGTAGACAACAACCTAGATACTAAGAGCCAGAGGAAATTGACAGGTAGCAATATAGCTTAGCGTGCTAAACTAAGGTGTTAGGTGAATCACAACTCTTGGCTAGATGAAAGATGGCTGAGACGATCCATACTGCAGGTAATGAATTTTATAGATTATTGGTCAGAGGCTGGCGCTGCAGCCATGAGTGATAGCCAACCAATTGAGCAAGTTTTCAGCCCTCCTTCCCCCTGAAATACACAGCAAGCTACGGGCGCTAATCACCGTTCGCCCACCCTGCACTCAATAAGCATAACTATTATTCACTTTTGGCATTTGGGTTTGATACAGTCACATTTGTATGGCCTTCGAGTTGGTTTAAGACCTAGTGGACGATCGATTTTGGTTGTTATATAGATATTGCGGAGCCAGAAGTGCCAGTATTTTGTATTATTGGATTCCATGCTTTTTTTATGATCACTTTTAAGAGTGGGTGTTGTCAACATTCCTATCCCACATAAACATATGTACACGTTCTCCCTGCTCTTAAGTAATGGATCTGTCTTTTATCAATTCCGCCATTTCATCTTCCTGCTGCCTTCTAGAACTAACATTTGATATCATTGATTACCTGCACTTGTTTCTAAACGCTTCAGACTCTTATTCTATTCGCTGTAGCGACCCTCCTGGCATTTCAGTGATGGGTGCATCAGATCTCCACCGGAGGTCACGAACTGCATGTATCCTCTGTCTGTTTTTAAATTGACCTCAGAGTTCAGGTAGACTCAACATTCAAGAGTTTGTGAGGGAAAGGATCCAGGACCTGGAATATGGGAAAGCCTCTCTTGATCCACAATCTTAGCTTTAGCTGCTAGCCTACCTGCTACATAGCCCCACTGTTGTCTTTGGTTCATTGTACTGGTCCGTACGGATGGCAAACAGTCTGAACAAGACAGCCTGTTATCTGCCCTAAGAGGACAGTTTTTTTTTGTGTGTTTTCTTTTGTCTGCAGCAAGTATACGTTGTTCCTATATGTTTAGACGCGTCATACAGTATGACTGGTTGGAATAGTAGAGCTTTCCAGCGTCTGAATCCTATTAGCCTAAGCTGCGAATTAGCGTGATGAGCGGGTGTGTGCTCTGTTGACCCAGGATCTTTGGGCCTGGCAGGGCCCAGGGAGCTATATTAGGGAGCACCTCTCAGCCACCTTTTTTTTTTTGAGGTTGAGTCATGGTCTCCTGTTAAATGGAGCTTTCTTGCCAATTACATAACTGTGTAAAGGGCAGGTCATGGAATCCAGAATAGAAAACATGTTGTCAACGTAGTTCATTATGCCTGTTACGTTCATACTGTTCAAATTCAGCAACTGGAGATCTATGTTAGACTATATAAAACTAAATAAAATGATCCTCTTTTTTTTGTCTTTTCCACAAGAAAATATCTCAGACAGTCATGACTCATGACCTAATTTTAGAGCTCAGGTTGTTATTGGATGAATACCATCCTCCGTTTGAAGTATTCTATCTTTCCTGTTTCTGGTCTTCCATCCTGCAGTAGAAGAATCAGATATCATTGACTTGGAGAAACGCTACTGGCTGTTGAAAGCTCAATCCAGAACAGGCCGCTTTGACTTGGAAACCTTCGTCCCTTTGGTCTCACCTCCTATCCACACATCGCTTAGTGAAGGTAATACAACATTATGACTACAGACGTTGGGCCATTTGATCAAATCCCCATTACTATAAAACAGTCAATAAAGTGCATTTGTTTTACTTGCATTACTTAGATTGTGAGTAATGTAAGCACAATCATTTAGAAACATATCAGATGCTAGCATGAGCAGAAATGAAAGCCATCCTATTAAGAATCGCCAACTTTTTTCATCTCATTGCTCTTCACTAATCCCTTATGCAGCTTGTAAAGGTGTATTGATCTCATTCCAGGCTTGTTCCATGCCTTTGATGAGAATCGGGACAATCACATCGACTTCAAGGAGATCTCCTGCGGTCTGTCTGCATGTTGCCGTGGCCCTGAGGCAGAAAGGCAAAAGTGTAAGCAATGTCATCCAGTCTAATAGGAAGACATTTTTTCCTTTTTGTGGAAAGGATTTCCATTTTATTTCCCTGCTGCTTTTGTTTTTTGAGTAACTTACAGCCCTACCTTGGAAATTTAATTTCAGTCTCAGTTGATGAAACATTGCAACTTAAGACTTGATTGTCTAAGCTATATACTGCAGAAACCTGCAGATAAATGTACAGTAGTTTAAGAATGTATTTTGGTACACATAGCACATACTTAATTGTTGGATTGAATCCATGTAACTTGGAACATTTGTATTTTTTTGTAGAAATTCTTTTTTTTTTGCCCTCACAGTTTGTTTTAAAGTATTTGATGTAGACCGGGATGGAGTTCTTTGTCGAGATGAACTCCATGAGATGGTCGTGGCACTTCTGGAAGTGTGGAAGGACAATCGCACTGACACACTAAATGTAAGCTCTTGAGTTAGTCGCCAGGATTGCTTTTATTACTTAGAGATGATGAAGTCATCTGTGAACATGTAATACTTGTCTCATTTATGACGGATCATTTTCCACCTTGATCTGTCTGTTGTGTTAAATTTGATATTCCCACATATTTGTATTAGATCCTTTGTGGGGATCATAAGTCCAGTGGGATCTTTACCTGCTTGATGGTTATTGTTGGATTGTTGTTTCGGATTTCCTGACCTTCCTGAATCACCACTCAACCTAATTTAGCATTAGTCACATAATAAGCCAAGGGAAGATAATGATGCCTCTGAAGTAGATACTCCCTGCATTTTAAACAGGTACCAAGTGGTTTATGCTATACCCTTGCTTAGGCTCTATTGCGACTGTATATTTGTGCTCTAATCGTTTCAGGAGTTGCATATGAACGTGTGGGATATTGTGGAGGGCATTCTGAAGACGCATGACACAACCAAGGTGATGGGAACCTTTTCAAAGATCTGATGTGTATTTTCATGTTTGGGTAACACGCATAGTAATCATGAAGGCACATCTGGAAGCAATATACCAATGATGATGTTGTTAATGAACTAATGAGGGGGAGAATCAGACAGTTGAATGTGTAGTTTTAGTCCCAAACCACAATATATGAAGATAAATGAATGTGGGTGGCAACTAAAACCCTTTATGTGTATGTGACTCCCACAGATGGGTCATTTGACCCTGGAGGACTACCAGATATGGAGTGTGAAGAGCGCTCTTGCCAATGAGTTCCTTAACCTGCTCTTCCAGGTCAGGGGACACACACATCCACAGACACACTGTCCTCGTGTGTTCCTCAGGTGTTACAGTACCCTAGTGTACACGCTTTAGTTGAAGTGTTCAAGGGTGTTGATGATGTTACCCTTCGCTGCTCTTTCTTCTCTGCAGGTATGCCACATAGTCTTAGGACTGAGACCTGCCACCCCGGAAGAGGAGGGCCAAATCATTAGGTATGAATGCTCGTCTATGGAGATTTCCGGTTTCAGGTTCATGATCAGCATGGTGAGCCAGGCCTGTGTGTGTCTTTCCAGGGGGTGGCTGGAGAGGGAGAGCAGACATGGGCTCCAGCCAGGCCAGAATTGGTTCCTCATCTCCATGCAATGGTGGCAGCTGTGGAAGGACTACGTCAAATATGTGAGTGGAGCCTGGCGCTCTCTGAAAAGTCTTTCACTGTGAAGTGTGTGACACTTCTACTGCACAGTGTTAGACGGATTCAGCTTTGGTTGCAAATTAAAAGTTCTTGGTGCATGTTTTTGGCAAGACTACAGCTTTGACTATATGAAAAGCTTTGAATGTATTCGATGGTTAACAGAAGCAACAGATCCAAAGCTTACAAAGCTTGTGGGGTAATATACAAACTTCAGGAGTAGGACGTGAAGGAGAGGTTTGTGCAAGGGTGCACATGTGAGAGAGAAAGGAAGAGAGAGACTATTACTGCATTCGTAGTTCAAAATCCACTTCAGCTCTCGTCTTGTCTAGAACATGGGACTGAGGGTCTACTCTCTGTTCCATGCAGGAGCAGAAAGCCATAGTAGTGGAGCAGCCCTCCATCTTCAGCTCTCTGAGGAGCCCCCAGGCCACTGCCACCGTGGAGCCAGCCCCTCTGGAGCCAGGTGAGGGGATGGTGGGAGCTCCTCTGGTCCACAGCCCCATCAGCCCCCCTAAGGAGAGGTCCCCAGATGCAATCTCCAGTGCTTCAGAGGCCACAGAGAACACCAGCACTGGTAAGTGAGGGACTGCTGGTTAGGACAACTTCACTGAATGTCAGCAGGCATTTACTGTGCAGCAAAATGTTGGTTTCTGTTTGCGGAACCAAGTCACTCGGTGGACACTGTAAACAGTGTAAAATGTGTTTTATAAGGCTTCATCTTTACCTAGGCGATAACAGATGCGGGACATTTATGTAATCTTTCTCAATGGTGTCTCTTCCTAGTTTTAACTCCTCACACTACTCCGTCGGCCACCGAGGGATGTTTTGCCCGGCAACACAACGTGTCAGACAACAACAACCAGTGCTTCTCTGGCGCCAATGGCCACATCCCCTGTCTCCTGGCAGCTCAGAGACCCGGAGCTATCGACAACCAGTCTTTGGTCTCAACAGACCCCATGAAGGTAGTTTGCATATATGTGTGTGTGAATAAGACAGCCAGCACTTGTCTCTGTGTGAGTTTGCTATTTGTGTGTGCAAATCCCCTATAATGTAGTATGTGCTGCCTTTTTCAGGTGTGTTTAGTTAGAAATGGGAGTGTGGAAATGGTTGAACTGTGAGACTAGCTATTTATAGCAGTCTGGTTGATTTTATACGAATTATGTATCTAATTCAACTATTCTCCGTGTATTATTTATCTTGAAAACTGACTGCGTACAGAACCATTCAACTGTAACTGAGAAACGGTTTGTTCAAGTAGTCCACCTGACATTTCTGTTGAAAAGTTCTAATTCTGTCTGATCACTTCCACCCACTACTCTGGCAAGGCTCTCAGTGGACAGATGGTGCCTGTCTCTCCCCCTCCTGTGTGTCCATTGTCTAATCTCTCTAACACTGCCATGAGTGGGTTTGGCAGAGCACAGTATCAGGACACGCTCTCTATCTCTGTCATCAGTAATGTGAGACAGCAGTCAAGAGGGTGTGTGACTGAGCGTGTGTGTGTGTGTGTGTGTGTGTGTGCGTGCGCACAAATAGATCTGTGTGTGTGGATTGGCAGTCCATCAAGCCTGTGTTTGGTTGGTTCCATCAACATCCATGGGGCCATTTGTGTCCCCCTCTCTGCAACACCTCTTGACCCTCTGTCCCCCCGCACCAGGCCCCCACCTTGACCATGGAGGGTGGCAGACTGAAGCGGACACTACACCTGATGGCGGGCAGGGATTTCGAGACGGTACCCGAGCCTGTGTGGAGGGCACTGTACCACTGGTACGGTGCCAACCTCAGCCTGCCACGACCGGTACGGACTGCCACCAGCTGGTCTTAACGCATGGAAAACACTGTAAACATTCATAAAATCAATAAGTAAAGAATTGAGACTGTCCACCCCCAGGTGATCCAGCAGACCAAGACAGGCCGGGCTGAGCTGGAGCTCTTCCCCCGATACCTCCTCTTCCTCCGGCAGCAGCAGGCCTCGCGCACCCCTCAGTCCAACATCTGGGTCAATATGGGTATGACCAGCCTGCGAATGTTCCCCCAGCACTTGCCCCGAGGTAACGTAAGCCTGCAGCAAGAGAGAAAGAGGCTAGCACAGCCATAACTAAGCTCACGGAAAGCTCATCGGCCCAGCTCAACCCCTCCCATCTAATTCAACCACAATAATTGACTGATCCACCCTTAATAATGTGGATGATTGTCAGTGGAACTTTAAAATAACAACATTCCAACACTCCTTTTCTGTTTTCACTGTCCTGATTTGTCCCAGCTGCTATAGCTGAGTTCTAGTTCTGTACTACAAGTTCCGTGCATACTTCTGACAACCCACAGGAATGGGGTTGTAATGATTTAAGATTGGGATTATTAACAACCGAGCTAACTCAGTCATTGGCCAGTTGTACAGTACTTCACCTAAACGGTATAGGTGCCAAGTAAGATGGCACATGATTTAGCATGGCACAAACAGATCACATCTATTTATAGCTTGTCTCGTCTCTCGTTTGGGCCAAGCAGACAGCTGTACGTTACAAAAGAGATGCAGAACTACGTTGCTGTATGATGGTCCGACTGCTAACAGGCTGAGAGGTGCAGTGTGGCTCTCAGAGTGCTGATCTAATCTGAGGCAGCTATTAGTCTGGCTGGAGCAGATCCTCTACACACAGTAGACTTAAGGTCCAATGACCAGTTGCGATGCGCTCACAATGCACCATCATCCCCTGTTGAAAGACGCTATGCAACTAAATAGGCTGAAGATGTAGTTCAGCAACATTTGGTCTCCACTTATATAATCCTAGGGCTCAGTGTTAACCTCACTACAACAGTATTTGAAAGGAATGTTGACAGAAAAGAAGTGTTAGAGTTTAAGGGGTGGATTTTTATGACACCTAGCATTCACAGTAAAATCATGTTCAATGATGTAATCAGTAACTATAATAAAGAAATGTTTCCTTGATAGCTCTCATTAACTAGACTAATATGAATTGATTTAGCATTGTATTGAATCAGTATCTGATTTCAATTTGTGCACTAATGAGTTGATTGATCAGTCACAGTGAATCACTTTGAATGGCCTTTCTTGCTGCTTCCTTACAACTAATCCTCAACGAGCAGATTGTGTGGTGTTGCTATCAATTCTGTTTGATTCTGTTAACTCTGTGTGTGATAGGTGCTTGTGTTTGGCAAAGAATGGATGCGTTTCGGTCTGCTTGTTTGTCTGCCTGTCTTTCGGTTCAGCGCTTGGTTTTGGGTGTGCATCAGGCCCTAATGTAAAGGTATTATCTTACACTTTTGTATGACAGAATGTTGAGCACACTTGTTTTGCTAATGCGACGAACTGTTGGTGATAAATGGCTTTAGTCGGACAGTTTCACAAAGCACTGCTCCCAACCACGTGCTAGCAATGCTGTATACAGTGACCTCACAGGTCTTTCCCCCACCCACCACAACCTGCCCGATAAGCCACATCCATTGTGTCCTGAGAGAGACCCATACAGCAGATCTGTCATTAGATACTCTTTTTCCCTCAGACATTAACAAATCCTTTTTAAGTGTAGTTGCAACCTGTCAACAACAACAACACAAAAGCAACACATAAGCTTGCTTTGCAACGTCTGATTGACTTTGAATCTATAAGATGGATACAATGTTTCTGGTTTGGCAGATGAGGTTTTAGATTAACTGTGCTGTTACTGACTGTTGGATTTCCCTAGTGGGTTGTGTCTGTGTGTGTCTGATACAAGGCGTGAAAGTGCGGTGTACAATCCCGAACTCTAAATGAGCTTTAAGGCCTTTTGAGACTAGCCAGTCCACTGAAGCCCAGAGCCCCTCTCCCTGCCCTCCTCAGGCAACGTCCCGTCCCCCAGCGCTCCCCTGAAGAGGGTGTTGGCCTACACGGGATGCTTCAGCCGCATGGGCACCATCAAGGACATCCACCTGTACCTGTCTCAGAGGCTGCGGATCAAGGAGGAGGACATGAGGCTCTGGCTCTACAACAGTGAGGTAGGTCTGCATCCGGCTTGGAGCAGGACTCAAGACATGGCTTCTGACTAGCTACATAAACAGCACGCTTGTACCTTAACTTACCTGCAACATTGTAAACCACAATTCCTCTTCCTAGAACTACCTGACTCTTCTGGATGACGAGGACCACACCCTGGAGAGCCTGAAGATCCAGGACGAGCAGCACTTGGTTATCGAGGGTACGTCATCAGAAAGGACTGGCGGCTCGCCTCAATTCATTACGTTATCTCAGCTCATCTTTGTCGAGTCAGTGGAAATACTTGTGAAAATCAGCAGACTTGTACTAAGAAAAAGACTGGAAAGAAATCTCATCAGAGTTAATCACAAGAATCTTAAACTTGGTTTGTCTTCTCTTTGTGTAGTCCGAAACAAAGACATGAGTTGGCCGGAGGAGATGTCCTTCATAGCAAACAGCAGTAAAATGGA
This sequence comes from Plecoglossus altivelis, assembly GCA_036571765.1. NCBI lineage: Eukaryota > Metazoa > Chordata > Actinopteri > Osmeriformes > Plecoglossidae > Plecoglossus > Plecoglossus altivelis. The sequence goes on from BROE01000005.1 coordinate 10,872,222, forward strand.
TAGACACAAAGGTATGGCATTGTCTCAATAAATTAGACCTTTACCAATGTTATCTTGATTTAGCAGAAGTGTTGCATCCTTAAAGCCCCTGTTTTCTGCGTTGGAAGGGGTTGAGTCAGGTGTTGGGGAATGTTAGGCCACTGAAGTATAAAGCAAGGACAGCGAGTTATGACAATAACACAATCTGACGCCAAACTGTGTAACAATCAATGACAGTGTGTATGTGTCAGATTCACCTTCAGGGTGTATATCTGCCATTGATAGCTTCCATGGTAATTCCCACAGGCACAAAAGTATTGTTTGCAGAGGCCATTACGACAAGTCTCATTTTGTTAACTGCATCCTAGCTCCTCTATTGATTTAGCATGATTAGGGCACAGACAGAAGAGTGGGGCCCATGTCCAGGGAGATACTGTTCAAGTCACCTGACCACATCCTAGTGTTTTTCTGTTATATGATATGGAACGGCTCCTGTCCCTAGTTCGATCCTGTAGATGAGATCCACTATTTCCATGATACTGATTCTGTAATGTCTTGGCCCTCATCCCCCTCCACCTTTCCAGTCCCAACAGAGAAAGGGGCCACAGGCCTCAGTAACCTCGGCAACACATGCTTCATGAACTCCAGTATCCAGTGTGTGAGCAACACTAAGCCCCTAACAGAGTATTTCATATCAGGAAGACACCTCTACGAGCTCAACAGGTAGGTGTGTGGGCGTGCCTGCGTTTCCTAATGTGTGTTTCTATCTTGGCTGGGTAGAGTTTGGAGACGATGTATCTCGAAACTTCACGTTCCTCATATCTTTTCAGAACCAATCCCATTGGGATGCGCGGTCACATGGCCAAGTGCTATGGCGACCTGGTGATGGAGCTGTGGAGTGGGACGCAGAAGAATGTTGCTCCTCTCAAACTCAGGGTGGGTTCAGAGGCCTCCATTTCTACTTTAACTTCGTCTCCTCTGACAGTTTAGTCTGTACAGTAGATTAATATAAAACATTTTTTGACCTCTACAATAATCTAATTGAAATCCAACCCCATTGACGACAGCTCAAGTCTGTGTCCAGTTCATGAACTTGTTTTTGCCTGGTCGTTCTCCTCCCATTTAGTGGACGATAGCGAAATACGCCCCCAGATTCAATGGCTTCCAGCAGCAGGACTCCCAGGAGCTGCTGGCCTTCCTGCTGGACGGCCTTCATGAGGACCTGAACCGCGTCCACGAGAAGCCCTACGTGGAGCTGAAGGACAGCGACCTGCGGCCTGACTGGGAGGTGGCTTCTGAGGTCAGAGGTCACTCCCCTGCCATGTTGATGTCTGTCATGTTAGGCTGAACTGCAGGGAGGTTCGAGACAGTCTGGCATTTACACGTGACTGACCTCCCCCCCCAAAAAAGAGAAAACTCTACTTACATGACATCATTGGAAACTGCTGTCTCTTTATAGGAAAGTAACAGTGAATATCAAGTGAAAGAAATGTGGTTTTGTCCAGTACTTTATGAGGGCTTCAAAACTGAGATTTAAAAACATTTCTGAATCAGGACAAGTCATATTAGCAACATTCCAAGCAGTTGTAGTATCTGACTTCTGTCTATTCTCTACTGATCTAAAGTGTTTGCTGTATTGGCTCAGAAGCTACCGTCCTCTCGTGGCCTTTTCTAAAGTCAAAGGACAAGTAGGGAGGTGAACTAGTCGATGACTCTATAAACAGTGAAGCACTTCATAAGACTCTAATGATTGAGAATGTGCATTAAAAGCCTTTAATGGCCAGGTGGACACAGCTTTGCATGTGTGCTCTGTAGGTGTATCCATGGGAGATGATCTCTAGTGGTTTTTACTGATCTGCGCGTGTGTGTGTGTGTGTGTGTGTGCGCGCGCGCGCTACAGGCGTGGGAGAACCACTTGCGCAGGAACAGGTCCATCGTGGTCGACCTCTTCCACGGCCAGCTGAAGTCGCAGGTCAAGTGCAAGACGTGCGGCCACATCAGCGCCCGCTTCGACCCCTTCAACTTCCTGTCCCTGCCGCTGCCCATGGACAGCTCCATGCACCTGGAGATCACAGGTGAGGGCTGGACGCCTTCATCACCTCTGACCGCACCTCTAGACCAGTGTGCTTTCACGCTTCAGCGCATGAGAAGTCCAGTCTTGTATGAGCATTCATTCTGAAACAAGAGTTGTGTTTATGGATTCTTATTGTGTGTGTGTGTGCGTGTGCGCGCGTGTGCGTGCGCGTGTGTGTGTTGACAGTCATCAAGCTGGATGGGTCCACTCCAGTGCGGTACGGCCTGAGGCTCAACATGGATGAGAAGTACACAGGTTTGAAGAAGCAGCTGAGTGATCTTTGCAGCCTGAAGCCAGAGCAGATCCTCCTGGCAGAGGTGCACACCTCTAACATCAAGGTACAGCACAGGGACACGCACAGCATCATCCTAGCTCACTTCTCCTGGCTCGCTTCTGGGAAAGCAGCCAAAGCTGCATGTATGAATCTATGTATAGGTGTGATTTATCTGCCAATGCAACATATGTGCTCTGTTTTCCATTTCTGTGTGCGTGTGCGTGCGTGTGTGTGCGTGTGTGCGTGCGTGTGCATGCGTGCAGAATTTCCCTCAGGATAACCAGAAGGTGCGTCTGTCAGTGAACGGCTTCCTGTGCGCGTTTGAAATCCCTGTGCCTGGCTCCCCTACCTCCCTCACCTCTCCCACGCAGACAGGTAGATGATCTGATGCTCAGACACTCTCCCTTTCATCTCACATTAAAAAGGAATTAATAGAAGCAGAACACTCACAGCACTCTGCACATGCAGAGCAAGCAGCTGCATAGGAGAAGAGCGCCTCACCTAGGCCAGTCTGAGAATTGAACACACACTAAAAAACCCACACCAAAATTGACTCTTAAAAAAGCTAAACATATTCCCTTTTTACAGACATCCCCCCCCTGGCGAATGGGTCTGCAATGAACGGGCACCCTGGCAGGCCAGGCCTCATCCCTAACGGCATGCCCAGTACAGTGGTACCCTGCACCCTGGAGAAGCCCCTGGCCAACGGGCTACCCAACGGCCACGTCACACCAGTCCAGGACAGCCCCTTCATCGGCTACATCATCGCCATGCACCGCAAGATGGTGGGTGGCGTTAAAAGTGCTTGATCAGTAGGCGCCGTGACGGACATTGGCGATTGGTCGGCTTTACAAAATCAGGACGGCCTGGGGACAAATATATAATGATCAACTGAGCATCGGGAGGTCAAAGATACTTGTCAAGTATGAGAGAACAATTTCTTTACAAGTTTTGTGTGTGTGTGTGTGTGTGTGCACATGCGTGTGCGTGTTTCTCTTATTCAGATGCGGTCGGAGCTGTACTTCCTCTCATCCCAGAAGAATCGTCCCAGTCTGTTTGGCATGCCTCTGATCGTGCCCTGCACCATCCACACCAGCAAGAAGGACCTGTACGATGCTGTGTGGGTGCAGGTGTCCCGTCTGGCCAGCCCACTGCCCCCACAGGAGGCCAGCAACCACGCCCAGGACTGGTCAGCACACTCATTCACACATGTAGTCCCACAGTCTTTTCTCTCTCTCTGTCTGGGTCATCTATTTGTCGCGCTCTTGTTCACTCATTTGCATAAAGCCATAAACCATGAACTCTTAATCTGAACATTGTCTGAAAAACGGTTCTTTTGCTTGGTGTATCGTAGCTGTCGACATGTCAGTAAAGGCAAGAAAATTAGCTGCGCCAATCTGAAGGTCACATTGTTGGAATGATAAATGCTGAGTCAAGTTCTGCCTGACCTTACAGTGATGACAGTATGGGCTACCAGTACCCCTTCACGTTGCGGGTTGTGGGCAAGGATGGCAACTCATGTGCCTGGTGCCCCTGGTACAGGTAAGACATCCATCATTCTGTCTCATACACTGAACCACACCCTTTATCACACACATTCACCCTCACACAGCTGGGCTCCAGGAATCCCTCAGGGTAGGGAGGACATGACCAGGTGTGTGTGTGTGTGTGTGTGAATGGAGCCTTACACACAGGTATTTTAAGCTTAGAGACTGAAGCCATATCTGCCTGCTCATGCGTGTGTGTGTGTGCGTGTGTGTGTGTGTGTATGTGCGTGTCCAGGTTCTGCAGAGGCTGTGCAGTGGAGTGCTCAGAGGACAGGGCGTCTGTAGGGAATGCCTACATTTCAGTAGACTGGGACCCTACAGCGCTGCACCTCCGCTACCAGACCTCCCAGGAGAGGGTGAGACACCTCTACCTAACTGCCCGTGTTGCTTCAAGCGAATCGTTTCACATAGCATTCAGCTGATGTACTGCCTCTGTCATGCCGGGGCATTAGGACTGCAGGTGGCTCTTGATGATCCAAATGGAACTGGGTTCAAGTTTATGCCTCCTTGGCAATTTGATCACCACTCAACACCACCTGGTACCTACACTTCAGCTTATTGTTTTCAGGGTCTGAGTGCCAGCGTCAGGGTTTCTACCCAGAGCCATGTATATAGCTGCCATGTGTATGGCTGCCATGTATATAACTCTACTTAGACCTATAAAGCTTCAAGGACAGAGAGAAGGCAGTCGGTTCCTGGACTGGAGCGTGGCCAGCTACTTTTTATCAGGGTTCCTGCGATATTCATGTCTGATAAGACTGACCCTGACCATGGGTGTTACGTCATTTCCAAAGAACAAGACGGCGACAGCCGTGTTAATGATCAAACCGCTGCTCTGTTGACCTCTACCAGAGGGTAAAGGGTTCAAACACTAAACCACGGGTGCAGTTGTGTTTACTTTGGAGTTGACAAGGTCATTTGGTAGGACTGTTTTTACTCAATTGAAGTGTTACTCAATGTATTTATATGTTTAAAATTGCACATAACATTGCACTAAATAATTGGATGAACCATGTGTTGGCCACTCTGTTGAAGGATGTAATATAATCCTTTAGATCAGGGGTCTCCAATCCTGGTCCTCGAGGGCCGCTGTCCTCAAGGTTTTCGATGTTTCCCTGCTCCAGAACACCTGATTCTAATGAATGAGCCATTACCAAGCTCTGTGGAAGCTTCATAATGACCCTTTATTAGAGTCAGGTGTGCTGGAGCTTTAGATTATATTCACAATGTGTTTTAGTACTGATGTTGTTGTGGTGACGGTGCTGCGATTCAGGGTGGCTGTGTTCTCTGTGGTACCACTCCTTAAAAAGTCCTGCTTGTCTGCTGGAGTGACAGTAGTGTGTGCGTGATAGCGGTTTGTCTCTGTGTAACTGTCCTGCCTGACGTGTCCACCTCCCTCTCTAGATAGTGGAGGAGCACAGCAGCGTGGAGCAGAGTCGAAGGGCCCAGGCGGAGCCCATCAGCCTGGACAGCTGCCTGAAGGCCTTCACCAGCGAGGAGGAGCTGGGAGAGGACGAGCTGTACTACTGCTCCAAGTGTCAGACCCACCGCCTGGCTACCAAGAAGCTGGAACTGTGGAGACTGCCTCCTGTCCTGGTAAGGCACCCTGGGGAACAGTAAACCATCAACTGCTAGCATGATTAAAACAATCTGCTTCTCATAGACGGGTGCTTTGTTGTAGCGCTTTGTTTCGGGGAAGATGATAAGTCCATTTCAGCACTGAAAAAAGATGTGCATGTAGCCTTCTGTATCTTGGGCTTTTGCCTCACAGATTGTCCACCTGAAGCGCTTCCAGTTTGTAAACGGGCGTTGGATCAAGTCCCAGAAGATCGTCAAGTTCCCCCGGGAGAATTTCGACCCCAGTGCCTTCCTGGCTCCCAGGGAGGCAGAGCACTGTCTGCACTCCCACAGCGAGGGGGAGGGCTTTCTGAGGACGGGGGGCGGAGACAACATCTCTTCTATCTCTGCCCCGGCTGGACTCTCCAGCGCGTTCAAAGGTCCGTACCACAGTGACACGGTGGTTCAAGTAACCTGCTGCTTTTCAACAGTGTTTTATCTAGAAGGAAGTCTTAATATTATTAATGATTGGCAGCATATTAAAGATGAGATACTGAAGATACTATATTAAGATGTGAAATTGTAAAGCTCTTGTGTGTACATGCCATTGTGGGTTTCCTGTTCTCAAAGTGAAGCTGTGTTCAGCTGTCTCTGAGAGAGTATGCCCCAGTACATAGCTTCCCCGAAGGTAGAATGGTAATGTACTATGAGTGCTCATTGCGGCCAGACCAGGTTTAGGGTTTGAGTTAGGAGTCAAATCATTTCAACACACCGCACACCACATGGCCCCATTTGAACAGGAAGTGTGTTTTCTCATGGTCCTCTTTTGTAAGCAAGCTGCTCTTCTGGGGGGGGTTATCTCTGCAGCCTCCCCAGCATCTGGCAGGAAGTCTGCCCCCCCACTCAGCCGAAACAGCAGCCCTGCCAGCAGTCCCAAAAGTGGCGGAGGAGGGGGGGGGCGGCGCCAAGGCCGGCTCCGCCTTCCCCAGCTGGGGAGCCGCCACCGCCTCTCTAACAGCAAGGAGAACCTGGAGGGAAGCACAAAGGATGGGGCCGCCGAGCCCGACGCAGAGCCCAAGGAGGGGCCCCTGCAGGCCAACCCAGACGCCACTGGGGCAGAGACCCCAGGCACAGGCAGCAGTGCAGGCGATGTTGCCCCTAACCCCCTGGAGTCGTCCACGGCAACCGAGGCATCCAGCAGCCACTGTGATGTCATTTTGATGAATGGCGAGAGCGTCCAAAGCAACGGTATAGAGGCCAGCACGGAGCCTGGCTCGGACCTTGACACTTCCCAGTTGCACCAAAGAGATAACATCTGTTTGGAGCCCATGTACAATTTATATGCAATCTCAGTAAGTTCATTCATATTATACAATATACAACAACTGCCTGAAGGTTTTTTTTTAACTCTAGAGCTGGCACTCATACTGTGTCATTTTTTTCTGTGCTCATTTGAGGTATAGAAAATGTATAGAAAATATAGCGTCTTGCGTTAGTGTATTTATGTACTGTCTTTCTCTATAAAAACAATGTGTTTCTTTCTCTCTCAGTGTCATTCAGGGATCATGGGAGGAGGCCACTATGTGACCTACGCCAAAAACCCGAATGATAAATGGTACTGTTACAATGACAGCAGCTGTAAGGTAAGGAAGCCATTTCCCTTCTCTGTCCCTGCCTGCTTTAACCTTACAATGTACAGAAGCAGTTTGGTCAGTCAGATTCAGCTCAAAACAGAAGCTCTTTCGGAGCTCTGAAAGAGTCAAGGCTCACTTAACCCTAATCATTAGCACATGTCATTATACCAAGAAGCTTTTATTCTTTGAATGATGCCTTCTGCGTTTTTAGGAGGTGCATTCTGAGGAGATCGACACAGACTCAGCGTACATCCTCTTCTATGAGCAGCAAGGAGTGGACTACTCCCAGTTCCTTCCAAAAACTGATGGGAAAAAGATGGCCGACACCAGTAGCATGGATGAAGACTTTGAGTCTGACTACAAGAAGTACTGCGTCCTCCAGTGATCGTACTGTCTTCCATTCCTAGATTCAACCTACACTTGTCCTTCAGGACTAACCGCTGCAGCTGGGTTGGGACAAAGACTATATTTCAGTGGATGCCAGGAAGCACAAAATGGTGGCATTTTGCAGAGTCATCACAAACTGACCCATAAGGATGTCTTAAGACATACTGAATACCGGTACCCTATTTGTGACGGGGTGCGTTCCAGCACTTTCTCCATATAGAGACATTGAACGAGAAAACATTGGGCAAGTGTCAGTGTTGCCAAGGGAACAAAATAGCCCCAATTAAAAAGCACTAAATTGGCACACTGCAGTGCACATCAAGCCCACTGAAACGATTCCCTTTTGCATCATACCAGTGTGGAGCCCATGCCACTGAACAACTGGATCATCACAAAAGTCAAACCCTACGCTACATTAGTTTGTGTATTGGAGGTTTTGCACACAGAGACTGCTTCCCCTGTTGTGTGTTCATCACAAGGCAACGTCTCAGTTAGGTGAGCTGAAACTCTCCCTGCAGCTCTTAGCTTCTACACTCTATAGTCATCCTTTCCACCATTGGTTTCCGTATTTGAGGATGTGTTCGACTCCTGTTTTGGACTATTGACAGTCATTGAAAATGTCAATTCAAACGATTAGCGCCCCCTCTCTCCACACATCTCAGGTGGAGTCAGTAGATTAAGACCTTCATGCTACCTCACCATTGTTTGCATTTGTGACAGTATTACAAGTACAAGGTACATTCGCACGTTTAAGTTTTCCTATTATGAACAACTCGATCTTTGTGAGGACCTTGGCTTTCAATTTGGCTTTTTCCCACCCCAAAATGTAAGAAACATCCACAAAACCCAAAGAAAATGACAGAAGCACCAAACCTTCAAGGTTATTTGTGCAACGTTGGTTCACTTAGTTTCTGGGTTTGGGTTCAATTCTCAAGTCTACTGTTCAATACAACAAATCCCTTTCTGAATGAATACACAATCAAACCCACCCATTTCATTTGAGGATTTTTCATCTTTGTTGATTTTAGCCTAAAACTGCTTGAGTGTAAATCTGGGTTATTTTCAGGACAGGTGCCATAGATCATGATTCTACGAGATGCTTTAAGTATACGGTATTTGCATATATATTTTTATTTATTTATTTTTATCCAAATACTTATTTTATAGTAATTTAATTTGTATTGTTGGTGCTGTAAGCACACTTGCTTTATTAGGGGTATTCCAATCACTACTGTTTCTACGGAGATACAGTTTGATACTGTAATTAATAGGGCTGCCTTTCAAGTCTTTATGCTATCGCTAAGCACAGTGCCCAAAGGCTGTCATTTTGCTATCATCTGCATGATGTATTTGCTGCTAGTTAAAAAACAATCTGTGGCTCCGTCAAACCAGTTTCCCATGACTTAACATTTCTGCATGTGGATTGCAGTTTATAGCCACAGCTAGCCAGAGAAGCTAAAGCACTTGTTCCATCATGACACAGCGCGTCACCTTACTTCTGGTTCATCAACGGTGTGTCTAGGACAGTTCAGGCAGGACGAATATTACAAGTATAGCTACTTGTTGATGACTGTAGCCAAGTCAATAGCCAAATGCATTGAAAATGTCTGCGTCTCTGATGTCATGTTGTATTCCATGTTGAGTTGGAAGAGACGTTCATGGTCAAGCCAAAGTCCTTCACAGATTGTACTAGCCAACACAAGGCCCCACAAGCAGGTGGTATGTATGTATTCTGAAACATGTATTTGTATATGAATGTTGTTAGCGGAAGACTTGTCGCGCTGCTTGTTCCTTTGACAGGTCTCAGAGGAGACTGGATTGGAAACGCACGTCTAGGGTTTAGTGTTCTTTTCCTCTCAAGTCTTCAGTAAGTCACAGATGTGTACATCTGGTTAGTAGGAGCATTTGGAAAAAGCTCTTCTGTGGAGTCGCATCTTAAATCACCACTGTGAACCGATTTTAGTTTATTAGAAAAATGATGAACTGTCAACAGTTCGCAGTATTTATTGTTGCTATTCAACAAATCTCATTGCTTTGCTTGCCTTTAGCTGTCAAAATCATTGAGAGAATTGTAAGCGAATACACCTTCTAACCTCCTTTTTGAACTGGTTAGTTTTTTAGCTGCTGAATCTTGGGAGGTTGTCATCATGGATGTATTTGATAAATGTCTGTCCTTGAAGTCAAATTTCAGAAAATGATGTCCGTAAAACAAATGTAAGTGTATTGAGCCGCGTGCATGCGTGTGCGTGTGCGCGTGTGTATGTGTGTGTGTGTGCGTGCGTGTGCACGTGTGTGTGTGTGTGTGTGTGTGTGTGCGTGTGTGGTCACCTTAGTCAAATGTTCGTCCCCAATTTGTCAATGATGTCAAATGAATGTTAGAGAGTGTCAAGGTCTGGCTTATTTTGTGCAAAGTGACGAGGACTATAAAACCCGTCTCCAATTAAATCAACACTTTTTCCTCATATTCTTTTAACTTCTTTGTTTTGATACATTTGATAGCTGGTGACTGGCTTGTGTTGTAGATGAGGTTTAGTCACCTCTAGGGTGACCAAGATCATTTTGTGTCACCAAGATCAAGATAGCATCATTAGCTTTTTCTTCAGATTTTTTGTTCCGTCTTGCACAAAGCTTTAGACTGTTCAATAAAAGTGGCTACAGTCAACTCCCAGTGTTGGAATTGGAGTAACTAAATGTCCAGTTCAAGACCCCTTTCTCTTTTTTGGAGACCCCCCCCCCCCTCCAGATTGCTATGTATAGCTTTGGCATGTAGTGCAATCTACTACTGAACATGTTCTTCTCATTCTTTGTCTAATATTTGTTGTGTTAAGTTAATTTCAGTGGAACGTCAAGAGAGATGTTAATTTAATGAACTTTATTTTGTTGAGAGTAAATATGACATTGCACTGACATTGAAAATGTACATACGTGTTTTGTAAATAAGCCAATAATACTGTATGTATTTGAATATGAACTGTAAAAAAATGATTGTACTTGTAGTTGTATATGGAGTGATTATGTTGATCTGTAACAAAAATATTCAAGCAACAAATTAAATTCTGCAGATGCAATTCAATTGTCTGTTGTGTGAGTTTTTAATTCCTTTGCATTTTGCAGCCATGTCTGCTTGCATCTTTAGTGGAGTCCCAGACCAGGCCTGTGACTGTGTGAGAGGAAACCACAGCTCCGTGTAAAGCAGGGGTCTCTGCAGACCAGCCTGCCTCTGCAGTGGAACTGGAGCTGCAGCTTGTCACGTCAACCTCTTCCCTGAAACAATGACGTTTACTGTAGATCTACCCTAGTTACAAGAGGGGGGCTTTCCTTACTCCAGCTCTGCTTTCACCATCAAGTCAGATTACGGACATGATAGATTATGCTCTGTTTTATCAACACACTCTCAATGTTGTTTTCATCTAAACAGTATTCACAGGTATAAGGAATAATAGCGTAGGCCTGCAAGTGGTGAATGGAAACCCTAAACAATAAACTCAATCTTATTGGCTAGTTAAGTATGTAAGAAAACAACACAGCACTCAGGCAGTAGTTTGTTTATTTGCCAACATGAGCTGTTCTGTCAGTGAAAAGCCCTTTTGATGCTACTGTTTATTTCCCCCACTCCATGCGGTTGGAAGCTCCTCCTACGACAAAAATAAGAGGTCATCTTTTTTTTTCTTTTTCCTCTCACAATTGCTTTCTCAGCCTATATGCAGTAGTATGACAGATTCATTATGTTACGTTTTAAAGGCGTGGATTGTCGTGGATTGTAGATTACTCTAATTTGAATGGTCATCACAACAAAAGTAAGGCTTTTTGACTAAATGTTGTTTTTTCTTGTCTTTAGGCTAGTTACATGATATGAGACTTACTTTCACATAATAATCATGGTTTTTGTGCTAATTTCATTTGAATTAAATTCATTTTCATTCTGCTGTGTCTGTTCCTGTAGATATGAAGACCTTAGACATCACACACTACATCCTCATTGGTGTCTCCACGGTTACCGTCCTTGCTCTTATATTACTGGGGATTCTGTGGTTCAGAAAGTAAGATATGTTAAGATCGAGCTTTTGATTCAGATAGGAAATTATAAAAGAGTAATACAACTCTGAAGGTGTTTATTGTGTGTGGTCATTTGTGGTTTACAGTTTTCATAGATTACATTTCATAGCTTAATGAATTGGAGATGATACAGTCTTACTTGAAAATCTCCTGTTCAACTTCTTTTGATAGACCTTTTGTTTGGTATGCGGAAGACCTACTGTACATGTTAGCCAAATGACTTGATCCATATCTCCATTGTCAGGTATCGCTCCTTGGTTCAGGTCATTCGCGACCTACAGGGTTCCAAGTCAGTGGTAAACATCCCCCTCCACGACTCTCCTGTCGTCTCACCCAGACCTGTGTTGCCCTTTGTGGAGGGTCTGGAAGAGGAAACCCCAGAGCAGAGGCCACTGCAAAGGAACCAGAACAGGTCTGTTTCAAGACTACCATGGAGGCAAGAGCAACAGGTATGGCTAAAACAGCAAACATTTGATTGTGCCACTAGAACAACGACGGTTTTACCTCACTTTTATTCTTGTTGGGACATATTTTCTGTGTTTGAAAATCTAGGAATACTCTATTGGGACAGGGTATATAGTGTTCCACTGGATACATTGAAATATTTGTTTCCAGTTCTCTCTACTGTCACACATCATATTAACAAAGAGAAAGCAGATAGAATATCAGACAAGAGTGAGGATGATATCAGGATATATGAAAGAGCTTGTGTGTTAACAGAACAACCAATAATTATTGTAATCAGGATTTTGAGATTTTACCTAAGGTCCTTTTTAAATGGAAAATACATTAGAACATAGTACAGTGAAGTTCATTGAATACCTTTGAACTCTTTATGGGCCAGTGAGCGCCACAAGATCTTGGTAATAGCCTAATTGGTTATTTCATGTCTGGTCTACATTTTGAAATTGTCCATCTGTGGTAGGGCTGGCAAGATTTATGTCCAAAATCAGCTTCAAATCAATTATGTTCGTAACATGTTGTGTTTGCCTTATTGTTTTGCTGTGCTATTTTAAATAGAGGATTTGTGACGCATTTTCATTTCATGCAAAAGTCATTCTGTTCAATTGTACTATATAATTGAATGTATTTCTAGTATCACATTTAATGCATCATAAGTGTCTGCTTTGACCCAGATCTGGTTCTAAACATTCCAGAATCCGAGCTTTAGCAAGTCAGACTTGAGCTTGCTGCAACTTATAAAAGCAGGCAAGGAGGGCATTTTCTACAAGGCCAAGATGACCCGTGGAACCTGCAAAGGGCATACCATGTTTATCTGCAAGATCGCCAAAGAGGGTACAGGACCGACTTAGAACTTAGACACAAACAATGATACATGATAATAATATGTACAAGTATATGTTACTGAAACGGCTTACAAATAACTTATATTGCTCATTCAGTCAAAGTCTCAAGTCTGTTTTAGGTGTTATATTGTTGGTCTAGTTTGACACATAGTGCTCATTGTGTTCACAAGGAGTAACCGCCAAACGTGTGGAAATGGAGGTGACGATCATGAAGAAGCTGGTACACCACAAGAATGTCCTCCAACTGCTGGACTGGAACATCACAGAAGGTGAAAAAGATGTCATATCTTTTGCTTTGCACGACAGGGTTCGCGCTGTGTTTGTGACGATGGCCGACGCTACATCGAATCACTTCTACTCAAAATCCATCTTGAACTTGATTGTTTATCTAATTAGAATGTATTTGTGTGTGTGGATCTTTGCATGTAAAGTGTCTCATAGTTTTGTTATGTTATTCCAGAGCCCTATGTGATGATCATGGAGTACATGTCCCATGGTACCCTGCGTAGCTTCTTGCAGAGCCACAAAGAGTGTCTGAACTCTGACCCTGAGCTGCAGAGCCTACTCACCATCACCTCCTATCACATTGCGTTAGCCATGGAGTTCCTGCACTCCAAGAGGGTACCTCTACGATACCCTCCACACTCACACACTTATTCCTCATAATACCTACCTGCCATCTAAGTTAAACACTCACAAAGGGAGATCCATGCAGTCATACACTTTCACAGATATGAGGAAAGACAGATTCGGGGTGTGTTCCAGGTGGTGCACTGTGACCTGGCCCTGCGAAACATCTTGGTGGGCAAGTTCCCCTGGGAGGTGAAGGTGGCTGAGTTTGGGCTGGCCAGAAACCTGACCCGTATGAGGAGCCGACAGAGCAGCCACAAGAAAACCTCACAGGTCAGAAAATGTGTCACGTATCTATATTAAACTCTACGCTATGTGGTGGCTATCTGTTTGTTCAGTCTGCTCACATTTCATCCAGTTGGATATTTATGAGTCTGAATTCAGAAATGTTTCCACATGCATTGTGTTAACTGACTTGTCCATATCTGTGTAGGACCGTGTACCCTTGCGCTGGTACCCCCCTGAATACTTTCGAAACCACTATTACAGCTTCATGGGGGACGTGTGGGCATTTGGCATTGTGATGTGGGAGATGCAGACATTTGGTAAGTTAATAACATTAGCTGCAAAAGGGTCACCACAATCTTTGAACAAATGACAAAGATGAAGTAATTACATTTTTGTCATACCCTGTGATCTTTAGGCACCTTGCCCTACCCAAATCTGGAGACTTCAGAGTCGGTGGTGTATTACATATGTGCAGGACACAGGAACACACCACCTGATGGCTGCAGGCCTGAAATGTGAGTGTCATGAACAGACTGGAGAAACAGCAAACACCAAACAGTAAATCTTGCAAAGGTTGGATTTCTGTTCAGTGGTAAAATGCGCTAGTTAATAATGCAAAGTAGACACAGCTAATTATCCTGTGAAATACTTAGTCCAGTTTATTTGCTAGTGTACACGTGTGTTAATAAGGGGATGTCCAGGCTGATCAGTCCTCCCACATGGTTTTCCTGGTATTGTAACCCTCTAATGGAAATATTCCAGACTCCACATAATGCATGACTGCTGGTTGGAACCCTACACAAACAGACCCTCCTTCACAGACATTGTTAGGATACTGCAGAACATTATGGACAATGATTCAGTAAGCATTCTTCTATCTTAGCACAATTACCTTGAGCATACTAGTATTCTGTAGGCAAATACAAATATTGAGAGATCATCTCCATTTTATGACACTTCTTCATTGCAGGATTACGTGGAAGTAGATAACCCAATACTATCGTCGACGACAGAGACTGACAACCACCAATCACTGTGTGTCGATATGATATCTGTTAGAGGCTGTTAAAGAAAATGCTGTTTTGATGTGAACGTTGATTGCCTAACCTAGAATTGTTCAATTTTCTCCTGTATTTGAGTATTTGCATATGGTCAAATTGTAAATTCTATGAAGACAATTTTAAAAATTCAGAAAATATTTGAAGACCGATATAATCTCCACAGAAAGGTTGGCTTGTTCATTTAACCGAAGAAGTGTTTTTAATTCATTAGAAATATCTGAATGTATTGTTCACGATCTTTATCAATAGTTTTTTGATTAGCTTGGTTTTTATGTCTGTCAAGTTCAAATTCCATGTCAATTTACCATGACGGAGGCCCTTTGCCTACAAGTTCTACCGCCCTTTTCCTGGATCAACCGAGAATAGGACCAATACAATCACACCATACGACATGTGGTACAACGACACAGCCAATAGCGTTGCTTCCTATTTCATTCCTGTCAGATTCCCCTTTCCATTCTAAATACAAGTATCACGAAAGACAAAATGGGAATTCGCATATTAGAGATTATATTTTTCTTTTATTTCGCTTCTCACATTCCTATCACAATCTTCATAGATTTCCAAGCGTTGCTGCCGAACCATGTGTATCCTCAAGTGGTAGGTGTTTTACGTCTCTTGTAATCGCGATTCGAGTAGGCTAGATGGATTTGTTAACATACAAAAACGTTGTTTTGAAAATTGTGGGACTTCAGCTTGCCTCAAAATGTGTCTCTAGTCAGGAACATTGAATTGGCTACATAGAAGAAGAAGAAGAATAGTTATCTCACTAGGGTCATACTGTTTAAAATCTACAATTTATTATTATATTTTTGTTTTTTTTGCAGTTGAAAGATTTGCTAACATGGTATGCAAGTGATTTTAAAGACCCCATGATGTTGGACCCCCCTGTGTGGTTTAAATCCTTCATCTTCTGTGAAGCGTTGGTGCAAACACCTTTTTTCCCCATTGCTGCCTATGCTTTCCTGAAAGGTCGGTTTATGACTTCAATACGAAACCCATTGCTTATCATATAGAGAAAAAATAACGAAAACCTGACACAGAGAGTGTGTTGGAACTTGTTTTGTAGGAAAGTCCTACTCTGCCCCCTAGTGGATGTTAGTCTCCGGTGCATTATGTGAATACTATTTATTCAAGTGTGTTTATAGGTACAAATAAAAATGTGTTTGAGAATGACCAGTTTAACTAGGCCTATAATTATTCTTTCTTGCATGACATGGCGGTACCAATCCAAAAACAAGGGTTATTCCAGCACACAGCTATTACATGTAGATTATTGGTCTACTGTGCTTCATACCGCATAATCACAAAACACTTTGTGCACTGGTTGAGTTAGGGTTGTGGTGGTTCGTTGAGTTTTCAGTGTAGTTGCATATTTATGAAGACGATTGCCAATTCTGTTTAGGTTGATTGATACTATAGATGTTAACGCGTTGGTGTTTTCCAGGAGGCTGCAAGTGGATCAGGACACCAGCCATTGTGTACTCCACTCATGTGGCTACCACACTGGTCCCCATCCTAGCACATATTCTTTTTTTCCCTTTCCCCACCAAACCTCACCCTGGACCCCAGACCACGCAGGAACGCCTCACCCTGGTGTCAATCTACGCTCCTTACCTTCTGGTTCCTGTCATGATCCTGTTGACAATGCTCTTCAGTTCCACCTACAATTCAAATGGACAGAAAGGAAAGAGCACCCCTAAAACCAAGAAGATCAAATGAGATATTCTGAAAGGACTGTCATGTCAGTGGGGACCTTAGCAGTAACAGATCAGCCATTCTCACCTCAAAGGATGGTTAGAAATGGTTCAAGTAGAAAATGTGATCTAACTGAAGTACTGATGATTCTATACAATATGTAATTGAACTTGCTGTTTACGATACTCACTGTTCTCTTATTATGACATTCTGTAACAAAAACCCAGTGATGTAAATACAAATATTTTATTGAATAAACACCTACTGATGTTTCTAAATGTCCTTTCTCCTTTTACGATTTGTACATTATCTGGCTGATTGTTTACATTTGCCCACAATAAACTGAAACAGATGTATTTTCAGAGTGAAAGTACAGTCATGAACACGAAATAGTTATTGTTTATTGTGTCAACATTTTTATTTGTTTGTTTGTCTGTACGGGTGCTATAGCGTATGTATCGCGTAATTGTCTCCTATCTATATGATCGGCACATTTCTACATCAGAAACTGTCCGGAAGACAAAACGTCACTGAATAGGGCTCCTTTCCTTACATTTGCTCTCTGTTTTTGGTGCTGTTGTACTTGTCTGTGAGGCTTTAGGCTGGTTATACATTGGAAATAAATCCACTGGTTACTGTCATGTGGAAAGTTTGAAGATTAAATATATATTGAGCTCACGAGTCGCTTATTACAGCGAAGGATTTATAAAATGCACCAATAGGCCTACCAGGAGTAGAACAAGGTGATGGTTAATAGACGCTAGATGGGGCTAAATCCCAATGAACAAAAGTCCTCTAACAACCCGTAAAAAAGGCCACATGCATGCAGGTGTCCCAAGACAAGTGCCTACAAATAATTTCAACACAAACGTTAACACGTAAACAATTTTTACAATTCCATATATGACGGTTCAATCAAGTTATCACATGAGAAGCATGATATAAATGCGTTACGTTTAATTATGTCAATAATGTAGGCTATATATTTTTTTCATATATACAAAGAAAGCCTACACAATTTGGCTGTAATTATATCTCCTAAAATTGTAGTTTAAGAGGGTTAATATTTTGAAATGCGTTGAGAACGAGAGCCCAAAAAAAACCAAGGACCTAACCTTACTGGCGGAAGGTAATCAAGACTACGCGGATGGATTTAATATAAGTACTCAGCACGGGACTACACGCGACATTCAAGAGAGCGTAGATGGGGACGACAAGAGTGTGAACGTAATCTAGTTAGCTATCATGTAATTAAGAACGATCTGGACAATATCGTTAGCTAGATAGTTAATAGACAATGTATACATAATAAGTACTGCGAGTTACATTTGAATGGGAGACACTTCTACGGACAGTTCTCTTTAATTGTCTATCTAAAGAGGATGGAGATGCAAGGACGACTTTTTAAAGATGTCATACGGATTACATAGTTGATTATCGTTCAAACGTCATTGTTCTGGAAGAGAACGAAATCAGAGATAACCTTTTACTTGACACGGGGAGTCAAATAATTGTGATTGTGACTTCTATTCACATCGGTTAGGTGTTGCGTATAGATTCAGAGAAAATATGTTTTGTACAATAGAATGCTCTTCCTAACTGACGTGTTAGTGGATCATTCCTGTTAGATACAATGTAATATAGTGCCTTCTTGCTACCCAGTTAGCAGTCTGTCTGCAGACAGTAGTGATAGCTAGCTTGCTAGCATGTTTGCAAGCAACAAAGGACAATATGACGTCTGTCAAAGCTGCAGCATGTCACTCTCAGACTAGATAGCTAGGGGTGTCTGTATGTGGGTGGTGGTTGCAAGCTAATTGTCAACATTATTGGCATCATGTAGACTGTCAAGCAAGAAAGCGTTTAGCTGAACCATTGATGGCGACTAAGTTGAAGGTTTCTAGCGTTGCAGTGCAAGGGAAATCGGTAACAGATTTAGAATGACACTGACAGCGGATGAACTGTCATTGCGTATCGTCGGATTGTGACTTTCTTTCCTCAAAGACCACTATTTGGGATTTTGATTGCCACATCGAGAAGCACCTCCAAACCTTGGCAATCGTGCTGGTAAACCACCGAATAATTGAGGCGTCCTGCCTCCTCGAACGTGATCAGTTGCATCATATCCTGGCTTGTATTTATCACTCGACCAGCAAGTCATATCAGAGCAGCAGGTGAAATGGAATGCAAGGATGACTGCCGATAACTATGGAACTGACCTGTCTTGTGTGAACGTCACAGTAGCTGATATTGCTGTTTGAGAGTAGAAACAAGCAACGTTTAGAGGTGGATGCTTGCACCAGGGATTCGAGCATCATTCACCTACGCGCATCGCTAAAAGCGATCCTTCTTGAAGGAAAAGTGTACCTCCTTTGACGATGGAGGCTGTGGGAGACTTCGAGTACAGCAGGAAGGACCTGGTGGGACATGGAGCTTTTGCTGTGGTTTTCAAAGGAAGGCACAGAAAGGTAAATAACAGTACTATTAATAGGAAGCTTCCCAATGTCGCCCCTTCCCTAAAGCTACTAGCATTAGAAAAGTGACAACAATAAATCAATGTATGTCAACTTTAATTCAAATATGTGTCCGAATCATCAGTTCACCACAACTGCTAACCTTGATGCTACCTCGATATATATATATATGCATGCAGTTTTGTTCCGTCAGCCTCCGATGATGAGGTGTGCAATGGGCGCATAGAAACGCGAGCCTTTCATTCATGAAACGGATGACTCAAACGGCAGGAAATAATTCGCTGATGAGGGTGGAGAAGATTAAGTCTGGCTGTTTTTTTTTTTTAAACCTTAGCCTTTTAATGAAGTAGAGCCATCATATGTCCATTTCTAACGGCATTTAAGCGATGCACATCGATGACATTCGTGGGGCTATCTATAATATGGGCTAATCTCACATAATGTTTGACCCCCTATATTAGAGAGATAAATAACCATATCGACTGGCATGACTGCGATGTGTTAATATGTTAATTAATGCACAGGGAAATGAACATGATCAAGAAGTGGGGCATTCTCTAAAGGCACAGCTAAGCACACAGTGGGGGAGAGTGTTACATATGAGACTGGTCCACATTCAATGGGATGCAGGAGATGAGGTCATCATTGCTGCCTATAGCCACAATAGTGTATTACACTGAATCCATCAATGAAATCCATCATTTAGGAGCAGCAATAGTGGAGGTGTGGTGCTTTTGGGGGGATTTTATGATAGGTTATCGTCACATGGTGACAAAATACATCTCCACCAATTGACAAATAGGCTACACCATGTTGGATATGAATTTGACTGATGCATCTCATATCCGTTTGTAGACTTGTTGTTATTTTAACCCATAGAAACCTGCATTCCCATTTTGTTCTATAGTCATGTAGTCTTTCAATGTCATTTGGTTTCTGTATAGCCCTTCAACAATCACTGCAGTTAAATAGAGAGACTATGTAAGGTACCTGCACATGGTCTGTAACTGTGTAGTCCTTCAACAATCACTGCAGTTAAATAGAGAGACTATGTAAGGTACCATCCATGGCCAGTGAGGTGTATGAGCTCATCAAAAGAGACTTGGCATGTGACGGCTGTATTTAGCGTGTGTCCCTTGCATCTGCATGCCACTTATTTATAGGAGTCTTTCCACCTAAGATGCAAAGACGACGGCAATGGAAGTGATGAATTGCCTCATCCTTTAAGCTGGTGACTCTCCTAGGCCTGCTGTGTCAGAGACTACCTCTGAGCTCATTAAAATGGTCACATACATCCTCAGCTTATTCAAGGCCTGTTGAACATGCTAGGCCCAACTTTGAAGGACAGAACAAAAGTATGGAGTAGTCTCCCCAGTATAGTGTTTTGATCACCCTCTTTCTGCTCTGTTTGTGCGGGTAGAGTTAGGGAGCGTTATTCTCTACAACCTTCGGTTTCGTTATAGTAAAAAAGCAAGACAAACCTGTGTTTTTGACAAACACTTCTGTTAGTATCTTCATGCTATATTTGGTGACGTTACTCCATAATCATATAATCAAGTGATCCATGAGTCATCATTAGGTTGTCTGGTAAAAGTGCTTACTCTGCATTCTCTGTGTCATTATGTGTCACTGCCATGCCACCTGGTCATTTGCTTGATTTGGTTGGTTGCAATCAATACCCCGCCCCTTATCTGCTCATCGCAATCACCCGATAGGCTCTTTTGTGTGAGGCATTTGTTTTGCTGCGCTGCCTCTGTCCATGCTTGGGTGAGCATGCTGTCACTGGATTGAGGATGGATACTGATGGACCCTCACGTACACACACACACACACACACACACACACACACACACACACACACACAGCTCCCCTACAGCTCGCGTGCAGCCTTCTGTGCTAGGTCAGCGAGGCCAGCGGCGCTGTGAATTTGGAGTGTATCCACAGAACATCTCCTATTAACCTAGATTCGTTTGAAAAGCCTACATTTCTGTAGACATAGAGTTTCACTTTCCTGCATGCTCTATTGAAAAGTGGGAGCCATGCACACAGTATCTTCAGATTGATTTCAGTTGTTGTTATTACACAACACAAGGAGGAGTTTGGCTCACTCGCAAAGGATACACCGATATGTATAGCGTGTGGCCCTAGCTGGATGACTAATGTATTCATCAACCCCCTAGGATATTCCACCCTTCCATTAGGGCAGAACCTGTTATAGGTAGAATTCTAGATTTGAATTAGAGTGTTTTGTCATTCAGCGTGATGTCACAGTTTGGGTGTACGTTCCTCTTCACCTCGTGATATTCATCCATCTCTTGGTGATCCACACAACGTGGTTATTGCCTGCTTGTCTGAACTTTATGGTAACACACATACACAAGGTTTGTTTAACAAATGGTCAATATTCTGTCTCCCTACCCGCTCTCTCCTTTACAGAAGACTGATTGGGAGGTTGCCATCAAGAGCATTAATAAGAAGAACCTCTCTAAGTCCCAAATCCTGCTTGGCAAGGAAATAAAAATCCTGAAGGTGAGTTGCCTATATTGCTTAAACCTAATTGCTTTATACGTATCTAGGAAATATTGTCAAAGACTGATTTGACGTCGACCTTGCATTCTTCACTGGGATTGACGTCAAAGGCCTTGGCTCTGACTACAGTTGATAAAAGTAATCATGTCAAATGTTTTTAATGGCTTCTCTAAGACTTGTTTTCCTTCCTACTTTTCTCAGGAGCTTCAACATGAAAATATTGTGGCGCTTTATGATGTCCAGGTGAGTTCTTATCTGCTTTCGACAGAAACAAGGTAGATTAAGCGTGTTGACAGGTTGACTTGACCGTATCCACATCAGTGTGTTCTTTGACAGTGTGTGCTTAGCTTAGCACCAGACAAGCAGCAAGGTTACTGCTTGGTTTTGGACTCGAACTGGAACATGTGGATCTTCTCCTGTGAGGGGAAAAACGTGTGTTTCTGGATACCGCATCAATAAATACTCAAAACAGGTCAAAAAGTATCATTGCTTGTGTTAATGCCTTCCAAGCTTAACACTACGCACAAGATGTACATGCTATGGAAGATTCCACCTACTTTGAGTGCTTAGTACACTTGTCATGATGTGGATTAGCACATCTAGGACATGTGTTTTTGGGGCTTGTGAATGAAGCCCTTCATGATTGATATGGTAGGCAAATCAGTATTGACAGTCTGAATGTCTGCGTTAGTCTGCTTTTACGTTAATCAGTAGACTAGCCGTTGCTACATACATACAGTGTAACCTGACAGCTTATCGTGGACGTGTTTGCCAGACCCAACCTAATGCTTTGCAAGAACCTCATGAGTTCAGGTTTGTGGAAGAAATCTCTCTCATGTTCCCACAGAGAGCAGATGTGTGTAAGCTGTGGACATTGTGTAAGTCATTAACTCAGAGCCTTGGTGGAGCTTGTGGACATCCCAGTACATTACATAAGTACCCACATCACACCACAGAAATGGCCAGGGACAGGACCCCAACTAACCTGCATGGTTCAGTCCACGATCTTTCATCATAATTATTACATGCTTCAAGGTGGATGAACAAAATGGCCACCGCTCAGTTTTTTTTGAGAGAACATCTTAATATCCTTTTGTGGCATCGTGGACTTGTTGTGTCTTGTGAGATAAAAGCACACTGCTGGGTGTTCTTGCTTGGTGTCAGCGGCTATAAGAAGACATCTCTTGTATCACTCCCTCACATCAAACACCCAACTATGATGTAATCTCCAGTCATTGTGCTCCAGGCAGCAACCAGCCTGTGAATAGCTGACCTCATGCAGGGCCCCTCTCTGTCCACTGCATGTGAGGGGGCTGTGCTTCCTCCTTTGGTAGCACCATGGGTGGCTCCCCGTCTATAAAAAAACACACACTAGTGTTCCCACCCTACCGGAAGAGATAAGCGAGTCAGAGAGGAGAGGAAGAGGAAGAGAGCCCTTGAACTGATGATCAAGCGCTACCTACACAGAGGACTTCCTGTATTTACGTAAACCTCCCAACGCAACACTGCTGCTTGGTCCATCACGCCCTCCACCCTGTCTTTGTCTGGCCAGCTCTTCATCCATCCTCCATCCCTCTACTCATCCATCCCTCTTCTCATCCATCCCTCCTCTCATCCAGCCTTCTACTTGTCCATCCTTCTACTCATCCATCCTTCTATTTATCCATCCCTCTACTCATCCATCCATCTACTCATCCATCCCTCTACTCATCCATCCCTCTACTCATCCATCCTAATGCTCATCCATCCTTCTACTCATCCATCCTTCTACTCATCCATCCTTCTACTCGTCCATCCCTCTACTCATCCATCCTAATGCTCATCCATCCTTCTACTCATCCATCTGTTTACACAACTAATGTAAGCACCATTTTGAGAGCAGACAGCATATTTGATTCATAAGATGTTGGGCTTGATTAATAATACACCTCCTAAATGTTCCATACTGCAGTATTTGTTGTAACAAAACAACCTCCCATAACACTAGTTCATTCAGTTGCACTGTAGCCAGTCACGTCCCACTTTGCTTTACTGTGACGCTTGTCTTGTCTTGGCGCCTCATTTAAAACACCATGGTGCCTTACTGAAATAAGGATTGACCTGTAGCAAATCATTTTTGCCTATCCTGATGGAAATCACACAGAAATCCTAGTACTTTTTTTTTCCTTTTTCCTTTTTTTCCTTGCTGCAACAGCGCAGCTGAAGAAGACATGTGATCTTTGTAGGTTTTCTTGCATGTCTGCGAGGCTGCCTTTCACTCTTCCCAGAGTGCACTGTTCTCCCTCTGGGCCTCTTTGTACTGGGCCATCTCGCCTCGCTGCAGCTGTCGCGTTTGGCATCAAGGTAGAAGGAGGCTTAGGGACTCTCCCAAAGGAAACAACATGGAGGGGGAATCTGGATGTGGAAAAACTAGAGAGACCTAGTGTGGCAGTGTGTATTTCCCTGGGTGAGAGTAGTCCCTTCAGAGCTCTTTCTCTCTCTCTCTCACTCGTTCTCTGTATCTTTCAAGGGTTCCATTCAGCATGTTCCTCTCCTATTTGAGACACTTCTTTGTCTGCTAAATGCTGACATGTCCTTTTTAGATGGACAGTCTTCTTTCCCACTGTACGTTTCCCACTCGGTCCTTCCATCCTCTCCCTCCTCCTCCCTTCTCTGTTCGGAGAAACAAACTTGGTTGTGTTGTTCACTCCCCTTACAGTGACCGTCTGACAGTGCGGTCTGTTGGTTCATGACGAAGAGTGGGCGTCTGTTGGCATCCCCTGCCTCTCTTTCTCTCTCTCTCTCTCTCTTGCTCTGTCTCTGTATCCATGTACTATGCTGCAGTGACTTATTTTCCCCTCCTTGTTTTCCCCTCTTTGTCTCCCCGTTTCATCATTTCTCTAAGGTGTTTGCCCTGTCCTATCAGCTGTTCTGGCTGTTTTCACTTGTGCTGCCCTGAGGGCTCCTAAACACAACCCTCCTTGTGTAATCTGCAAGGCCAAGGGTTCCAGGAGCGTCCTGGCAGTGTTGAACAGACGCTCAGCACTCTCATCTCTAGGGAAGGACAGACAAGCATTGGCTGCATTGAAAGCTACATTACAAGGTTGCTGTGGGGAAAATCGATAATTTCTCAGTGACCCAGACGCTTTGGGGAGACTTTGCTCTCTGACTCCTGTCTCGCCACCATTGAACTTCCTTTTGCAATAACCTCAAAGTATCCAGTCTGCTTCTGTCTGCCCTTCCCCCCATGTCCATGGGTGTCTGTTCTAAGTCTTAAGGACTGTACCTTGGATTTCTTTGCTAAATACTTATAAAAGGCAACTTAAGACAAAAACCCTGGAATCTGTGTTAGATTCATTCTGGGTAAATCCATTAAAGCACTAAACATAGGTTAACTAAACTAGGTTTTTACAGGCCACACAGTGGCTTCAGTTCCTACCATGGGACACATCCATGCCAGGAGGACGACAGCTGGCAGACAGAGACCTTTGTCCTCATTCCTGGGCAGGTTTATTGGGTCCAAGTTAGGGTCCAGACCCTTGTTGGTTATGTCAGCTCAACTGCTGACCTTTGAACCTGACCACCATGGCCCACTTCTCACCACTAGCACTTCTCCTTAGGATGTGTCAAGAAGAAGGAAGCTCAGGGTCATCCTGGACACTATGGCATCGTAAATCTCTGATGCCTTCTTGTTATGGGATTATCCATTGGCTAAGTGGAGAGCTAGAACACATTCATTTATCATATGACAGAAATCCACTGTGTCTGTGGTGGATTCTTCTGTAAAAAGTGTTTCTACCTATATGAACACTATACTTACCTCACTGTCGTGCAGCTGACATCATCTGGGAGTTATTAATGCCAGCATCATCAGAGGCCCATTAAGGCTATGTCACTTATACTCAGTGGTTATTAGTGGTTGAAGGAAGAGTGCCCTTTGTTTGAGTGTGAGGGCTCTCGTTAGAGTCCACCGGATTGCCCTTTGGAAGAGAGAGTGAGAGAGAACACACTCTCAGATCTCCATATGGGGTCCACTTCCAGGTAGGGGTACACTCATTACCATATGTGATCAATACCTTTCAGCTAGTCCCCCCTACACACGCAAACATCACGTGGTCAGAATCTAGCTCCCTCTTAAATCACTTTGTGTTTTCCTTTTTATTTGTGTCACACACGCACGCAGATACTTGAGATATTGACGTCAGCCATTTACTTCCCATGATTCACGTCAGACACACAAACACACACCCACAGCCACAAGCCCACACTATGGCTATTTTTGGTCTTGTCCCTTGCCTCACATGACTCGGTGCTAATACCACTGTACAGTGGATGTCAAAGCCACAGCACGGCTGCTACCAGAAACACTTGGGTGTGATTCAAGTCACCGTGCAGCCACTCAGTGGTTCGACTCCCGGCCTTTTGTCCGGGTGATTTCGGCTCACAATGGAGGTGAGAGAGCAGCTATCACATCTCTGCATAATGTAGCAGCTCCCTCTTGACAAACAAGAATGGACCAAGAAAAGCTGAATGGTTTTGAATGGAGCTTTGAAATGGAGGTGTAAGCCTACTGCCCACTGCCCATCTCCTGGTCTTGTGCATTGGATACATAGCGGCCTGACTGCTTCAATAACCATATGTTTTGACAGTTCCAAATCAGCCTTCTGTTGCTTATATTTGCATTGCGATATCGACATCTCTCTTGTTCACAGGGCAATACCACCCTTCTTATTCGCATCTAGCCAACATAATCCTAGCTACTGAAGGTTTGGCTTCTCTTTTGTTTCCCAGAGCCATTACATGTCATTGTCTAGTTGCTTTGGGACTGTGGTGTAGCAGCATTGTTAAGTGTGAGTGTGGGAGTGTTGGTAGCCGTGCGAGGCGGAGAGGGCTTGTATAGACCCTCCGCTGCTCTGCTCTTTATTTCTTTAATAACAGGCCTGCGCTAAGAGCTGAGCGAGGCTACGTAACGCCCTGCAGGTCTTCACCGACCTGATCTGTCTTCATGGACTTGATCTGGCTTTATGGTTAAGTAGCGAGCAGCTGTGCTAGACAGACTTCTAATAACAGGGTTTGCAGAGTCTCTGTCTCTCTTTAGGCTACACGGCAGTGGCCAACTCTGCTGGTCTCTCCCTGTCTTAGCTGTGTAGCAGAGAAGTGGGAAGGCTGGGAGTTAGGGACAAGAGTTTTGTTGTTTTATGTGTATGTGAAGGACTTAAGACATATCAACACGCATCCACAGGCACTGAGATTTAATATACGCAAAGCAGGAGGGGGGGGGGGGATGTGACTGATATGAGCCAGTGGGAAACAGCAGGAGGGAGGGATCTTGGAGGAGGGTTTGTTTATGAAGTTGGAAAGTCACATGGTCTGGAGGCTGTTACGCGGCGAAAGCGTCCAAAACAAGACCTGAGCTTCCTATAGTAGAACACTATGTCCTAATCCAGAGAGGGGCCTCCTGTGTGCGTGAGAGGGTGTGTGTGTGTGTGTTCGTGCATGCGTGAGTGTCCGCGCGTGTGTGCATGTGTGTCAGTTAGGATTGACTGACTTCATGAAAAGAAGGGTCAGGATAAGAAGAAAAATATTGGCGTTTTAGTACTTGTTCTGGAACAAATCAGAGTTTTCTTCGAAAACTAACTGGATGACTTTATGCCTGCTTTCAGTTAGACTATTTTTTTTCACACACCATTAAATTCCAAGCTATTGCCTGCACGTTACTGTTCCCTGCATGTTACTGTTCCCTGCATGTTACTGTTCCCTGCATGTTACTGTTCCGTACACGTTACTGTTCCCTGCATGATACTGTTCCTTACACGTTACTGTTCCCTGCACGTGACTGTTCCCTGCATGTTACTGTTCTCTCCTGTTCCACTCCTAGACACAAAGACAAACCCAGTCCAACAACAAGATCCAAGGAAGCAGAAAGGTGTTACTTCTGTTTGTTCTGTGTTTACCCCTAAGGAGGGGAACTGGGAATGACAGGTCTTATGTGTCTTTTGTTGTTTGTATAGACACACGCGCTAACGCCTCAACTGAAGAAGAGCAAACACAAAACCCACAGCGCACATTATTCAACCTTCACTGCTAATTCTTCCACCAGTGTACATCCAACCCTAAAGATATGTTGTTTCATTCAAGCTTTCTTTTATGAAACCAAAGCCAAGGACGTAAAAGCAGGTTGTTGTTGTTTACTGTAACACCTTGGCTTTATACGGTGCTCATGCTGCCATTGGCTCAAGGCTGGGGTCAGGACTGGGGTCAGGACTGGGGCCAGGACTGGGGCCAGGTCGTTCCTCGTTAGTTGGTCTAATTTCTAATCAGCACTCTGGCCATGTGCCCTTTGACCTCACCCTGAGAGGCAGTCCATAAGGACAGACAGTTCCTCCATTGAGACATCCCGTGTCTTTGTAAGGGGATTACCTCAGGGTGTGTGTGAGTGACAACTAGAGTGTGTGTGTGAGACAGCCTGTCCTGTGCTTTGCCACTGTAGGGAATATTTACCCAATAGTTCCCTGTGCATCTCCTGAGTAACACACCTTAACAAAGCACCGCTTGCTCATCAACCCACATTAACCACTATTATATCAAATCAACATGGGTCACACAAACCACTGAAGCCTCCGTCCATCTATGTATGCGCGTGTCCTTAAACACGTGTCATATAACTCTACGCTCACTGTGTAGATGTATGTCACAACTAACACATGACACTCAACCTTACTGAGAGTAACCTGGGCATTCTGAACATTCTTTAGTTGTGTGTGTGCTTGCAAGTGTGTGTGTGTGTGTGTGTGTGTGTGTGTGTGTTAAGGTGGTTTTGTTTTGTTTTTCACTTTTCTCTTCAGCAGCAGCGCTTCTCTGTGCTGGACCCTCTCTGTTCCAGTATGTTTGTCTCCGCTCTTGATCAAACTCTGTTTGTGTCACATCCTTGGCAACATCTCAGAGAGCAGGGAGGATAACCAGTGGACTGGTCAGCTAGTGGACCGCGATTGAGCAACGCGTTATTGCTTGAACATGACCTCACTTGTTAGAGGTGTATGTGACGTTAGCAGAAGGGTTTCAGGATGATTGTTGTTTTGGAATATTGGAATGTTTTTTTCCATGTCCCCACATCCAAAGGCTATTTATTTTCAGACAAACCTTGTCACGTCTGGTACATTCCAATATGTTATACAGCGGTAACATTTTACTTCATTGACAGTATAAATAAACCACCCGATATATTCTTGTGATCATGACAAGGACGATCAATCCTTAATGTAAACCAGTGAATTCCTGATCCAATCACTGTTTATTACCGTCCTGCTGCATTCATGCAGCAACTGCCAGCTTACACTTTATTTCCTTAAACAAAACAGACTGTCTCTTGTGCTCTTCATCAACCAGAAGCAACCAGTTCTTGCTGGCCATAACCACAGCCAGAGTGATGAGCGCAGCCAGCAACAACATCCATCCAAATCAACACTTTAATCTTGTTATATCACTATATCTTTTTCCCCAGCAACATTTCGAGTAATCTCTCCTTTTCTTAGTAGCGGCAGTTTCAAATGCAAGCATGGGCCAAAGTCTGCGATGTGGTGTATTGGGTAACACTAGACTCCATCTTTTTTTAATGAAGAACCTTCCGTGTTTGCATCGGTGAGCTCTTGGTAACCGCAACTTGTAGACCAATCCAATCCTGTTCTTCTGCTGTGGGTCAGGGGTGTGTGTGTGTGTGTGTGTGTGTCAAGGACCCACAGACATATCCTCTACTGTCCTCACCAGGCCAGCTCCTGCTCCTCACCTTCTGTGCTCTCCTCCCAGTCCCCATCCCCCCATGGCATGATCTGAAAACCGCCTTCTTATGTAATTTACTCAGCTGACCCATATGTACACACACACACACACACACACACACGCACACGCACACACAGCTGATTGTGACATGGTAAAACTTCTCCCAGCTTGCCCATCCCCCTACACTCTACAGCGAAACCACCCGGCAGTTTCAATCCTAGATCCCATTAGTCTGCAATCTGCTACAAATCTGCCCGATTGGACAAAGAGAAAAAGGTTACTTAAGCCCATCTACCAATCGGATAGTCCCTAGACAGGGATGACTGGTCATGTGACAGAAAAGAACTGAGGTGTAAATAAATAGGCAGTTATAAATGGTTCTTAGTCTCTGGTGGCTGTTTTATCTCCCTGTACAGCATTGACAAAGCAGGGACTAGGAAGTCCCATCCACGCCATTTTGTGGTGAAACGCTCCAAGATGTGCCCACTCATGAAGTTTCTGTCTGGGGACTTTTTAAGGGGGATCATTTAAAGTCAGCTTCATATTCCTCAACCTCTAAAAGCATTACTTAGAAACAGTCTGTAGAACAGGGAGGGTAAGGTGAGACCCAATGAGGGGCTAGTGGCGTCTGTTGTTTATAGGGAGAAGATGAGCTTAACCTGAGGTGTGCTTGTATTACTTGGCCCAGGTCCACAGTCTTGGCTTCCTTACGCTGACACGGTGACGCTTATCGTTGTCACATTGCCCAGATCCTCTTGAACCCCCATTACCCCAAATATGCCTTCACACAAACACCCAACCTCTGCCTGGCCCTGAAAGAGGATCCACCTAGCCTCTTCCCACCACTGTCAGATTCCAGGCTCCACACCACTGTTTTGGGTTCAGCATGGGTGCCATTGGTTTTGTTGTGGGGGAGTAAAGTGCTTCTAAAATGTCAACCCCATGTCAGTGGGCCTGTGTGTTGTGATGATGTGGTGAAGTGGGGCCTTTACATTGACTCTTTGCTCACATTTAATTCTGTTAAATATCATCAGTCCACAATGTCAGCCATAGTCATGTTGCCTTGAAGGCTCTTTGTGTTTGGGGGAATTGAGCAAGTGTTAAAGGAGAAATGATGGACTTAACTTCTGTATTGTTTTTCCTACTTTTCTTTCAGGAAACACCAAACTCTGTCTTCTTGGTCATGGAGGTATGTTGTCTTAACTTGTCAGCAGACGTTCATTTCTTTGTTCTGCCTCTCTGTTGTCTTGTGTTCTCATATTGTCTGTGCGTCTCACATCCGGTCAGATTCTTGTGCTTGAAATTTCCCAACACAGTTGCTATAAGTGCTGTGGCGAATTGCATCTTTCTTGCCAATCTCTCTTGCTCTCCTTTCCTCCCTCTCTTTTGCACTCCCTTTCTCTCTCTCTCTCTCTCTCTCTCTCTCTCTCTCTCTCGCTGTCTCTCTCTCTCGCTGTCTCTCTCTCTCGCTGTCTCTCTCTCTCGCTGGCTCTCTCTCTAGTTGGCTCTCTCTCTGGCTCTCTCGCTGACTCTCTCTCGCTGGCTCTCTCTCTCTCGCTGGCTCTCTTGCTCTCTCTCGTGCTCGCTCGCGCTCTCTCTCGCTCTCTCCTTCACACTGTTCCTGTTCCTGTTGCTCAACACTATAGCGTGCCTGCAGGAAGAAAAACAAGACACGTAGCCCCCCAAGTAGCCCACTAAAAATACACACTAACGCCTCTCTTCCAAGGAACACTGTTCTCCAAAAGCAATACAAAACCTTGTATACCTCTCCTATATTTAGAGGGCAATATTTCATATCCTTCTCAGATGCATGCTGGTGATAGATGTGTGTGTTCAAGAATGGGATTTTATGCCAATAGATTGTGCTGTTCAATAAGGTTGTGGACAATTGTGCTAGAAGTAATCCTTTGGAAAGTTCCACTGATAAAGACAAACTGACCAGATGGTATCTTCTTCTCCTGCCATCTGAGGCTAAGGCAGGGTCTGGTGGCTCATCTTGTTAGTGGTTGGGACTTTTATACGCCTTTGGAAATCTTCTACTACTGTAGAACTTGCTAGCCATCTTGATCTTACCATGCTCACAGGCTTTGATAGCATCAATGCTAGCATACTAATCTTGAAAGATGTCCCTCAGGTTCTGCTTAGTAGGAAAGGTCTTGTCTTACCTGAAGGTTAGAGACGGTGTCAAGTGAAATGCTTGTGTAGAAGGACTTGCTGACAAGCACAATTTGTCATACTAGAAACAGCATTGATATTTAGCATTGCTTTTCTGAGCCACACTGACCCAGATCCAAGTGGCAAGATTCATTGTCTAATTCTAAATGAAACAGACTATGTATTTAAACATGCTTGTCAGCTTGTTTGTAAGAATAATTTAATGGAAGCCGATGCTTTTGGTTTGGTGAGCTACCAGTTCACAAGAAGCACGCTGACCTGAAGACTTGCATGCTTCTTAAAAACCCCTAACTAAACCTCAGTAGGCTAACACTGTGTAGATCATGGACAAAACCTGACCCTAACTAAACCTCACTAGGCTAACACTGTGTAGATCATGGACAAAACCTGACCCTAACTAAACCTCACTAGGCTAACACTGTGTAGGCCATGACCAAAACCTGGCCCTTACTAAACCTCAGTAGGCTAACACTGTGTAGGCCATGACCAAAACCTGGCCCTTACTAAACCTCAGTAGGCTAACACTATGTGGACCATGACCAAAACCTGACCCTAACTAAACCTCAGTAGGCTAACACTATGTGGACCATGACCAAAAACTCAACCATCCCTTTGATCCTATGACTGTGCTGCAAATCTAGGATTTAAAAAAGCTCATGCTAACTGATCCCGCTGATTGTGAACATGACATGAGCTCCTCTCAGATCCTCCACTCCATCACTGTGCTAGCCGAGCCCCTCTCAGGCCAACGTTAATCCGTTCTTTCAGCTCTTTTCTTATCCATATCTGTGACGAGGAATCAACAAGGACTGAAGGTGGATCCATCAGTATCATCTTTACCGTCCGTCTTTTCCTCTCTCGCCCTTTGTTCTCACCTAAAAGCTTGTTGCTGCTAATACAGAATGTCCTCGTATTCATCTAAACCCACCTGATGAAGTGATTATGCCTGTCTTTCCCCCTGTCTCTCCACAGTATTGCAACGGTGGCGATCTGGCAGACTATTTGCAAGGTAAGCATCAAGCTAATCTCTCCTCCAAACACCCCCCAACCCGCTTCCCCCACACTCTCCCTCACCCACTCACAGAGAGTATTATTCATCACAACAAAACAACGAGTGCGGTAGAAAATGAGCAAAGGAAAGTGTGTGCTTTCGTGTGTGTTAGTGGTTTTGTGTTTTATGCAGGGAGGGAATGTTTGTGTGTAGGAGTAGTAGCCTCACACAATGAGCCCCTTCTCTCTCTCTCTCTCTCTCTGGGTAGATGTCTGTAACCATCCCTGTGCTACTGATGCCATTTTGACCGACCTCCTGTTCTAAAGGTCATTCTTCTCCCAAGAAGCTGTGGACGCTTTGTGGGGATGGGACCCCACAAAGCGTCCACATTTACAGTGTATTATTTTCAGCTCTGCGAAAATTCAGCCGTGAAAATGTCGGTTTTTCGTATGGCGTCTCGGTTTGACAAAGATTCCTCACAGACCTGTCATAGACCTGTCATAGACCTGTCATAGACCTGTCATAGACCTGTCATAGACCTGTTCAGCTTGTTGTCTGCCCTTACATACAGGAAATATTTGTGTAAATGTGTCACTGTGAACGACGTCCGTGGACGAAAAGAAAAAGGAGGCGGGTAGGGGGGATGGTGGACCTGTACATAAGCTGGTCTCGTGCTAAAGGTCAAAGGTCAGACTGATCCTGGAACTGAATGTTCAAAATGCATCTGCTGTTGTGTTCCTGGTGTACTGGGAAAGACTGTGGACTTTGTACAGTTGGTGTGCTCTGAATGAGTTGTTGTTAAAGAAACGTTGTGGAAAAAACGTTGAAAAAAAGATATGCAAAACAGGTCTTCGTTTACCTTGGGGTATGTTACAACATGTCAGAACAGCCGTTTCATCACTCAGATGCTCCCAGTCAAAACATGTTATGTAATGATAGCGCCCAGCAACATTATTCCTCTATTTGAAGTTTATTTATCAGAAGTCGCTGTGTCAGAAGTTGCCATTGTTGCAGAGAAATGGGTGGCGCCAAATCCCAGATTAATGTGTATAAGCCTGGTTGGATCCAAACAAGATCGATTGTAATCACAATGTGTTTACACTACTCTTTACTTCAATGAGAATCCTCTTAATGGATTACCGCTTGTTTCACAACCACTGGTGACCAGGAACGACACCAGCATATACTCCTCTACCAAGCGCGCCGTTGCAAATGCTTAAACTAGTAGATGACCACTAATCAGTTGTGGTAAAGGCTTTTGCAGACTTTCCTCATGGTTCAGTTCTGGTGTTTCACAGTCTTTTGGTGTTGGGTTTGGTTATGTATTTTTGCCATTGCATTCTCAGGATAGGACAATGCATTAGTCATTCATGCTGTAAATCAAGGCAATTTAACTGGAGTCTGTCCATTACGCAGACTTGAGTGCATCCAACAGCAAAATGATATGACTATTAATCCCAGGGTGGGTAATGATGTTTTAGCACAAGATGATGCATGTTAAGGACCGTAGATATTAGCAATAGGAAATTTAGTTATTAGCAGTTTGAGGTTACCTATCATGTCTTCATCAAAGGTACAATACTATTAGGTCTTACTTGCAAATATACAACCATCTTGGACATGGTAAAGAATATTTACGTGACAATGCATCTTGGGTAATGTAGTTGTTTCTCATCTCTCCCCAGCCAAGGGGACCCTGAGAGAAGACACTCTGCGGGTCTTCCTGCAGCAGATTGCAGCCGCCATGCGCATCCTGAACAGCAAGGGGATCATCCACCGGGATCTCAAGCCTCAGAATATTCTACTGTCCTACGTGGGCCGCAGGAAGTCAAGCATCAGCGGCATCCGCATCAAAATTGGTGATTTATTTTACACGTTGAATTACTGTTAATAATCTCCGACGTTGGTCCTGTTGTGTGTGTGGGTTTGGGTGTGTGTGTGTGTGTGTGTGGGGGGGGGGGGTAATATACGAGAGTCCCATTGTTCCCAGACTTTCACTTAGAACACAGTAGTCGGAACACTTCCACAATAGTGGTTTATGTTACTATTAATACACAGACAAGCTGACTGGGCCATTTGGTGTCTCTCCCCACAGCTGACTTTGGCTTTGCACGATACCTCCAGAGCAACATGATGGCAGCCACTCTGTGTGGGTCCCCCATGTACATGGTGAGTGGGCCGTGAAGACGTCTGTGTGGACTGGCAACACTGTCTAGATCCCGAGGACAGCTCCGCTTTGAGTGCTTTCTAAACTGCAGATGCTCCCCTATCCTAACCCCTCCCCCCCCTCTCCCTAACCCCTCACCCCCACAACCCCTCTGCAGGCTCCAGAGGTCATCATGTCCCAGAACTATGACGCCAAGGCAGACCTGTGGAGCATCGGGACGGTCATCTACCAGTGTCTGGTAGGGAAGCCTCCCTTCCAGGTAGGCACAGCTGGGAAAGGGTGGCTGTCTTGTTGCGTGGGTCTGTGTCAGATGTGTGTTGAACACGTGTTATCTTCCTGTAGGCCAACAGTCCCCAAGATCTACGGATGTTTTATGAGAAGAACAAGACTCTGCAGCCCATGTAGGTTATAGCACCACAGCATGTGGGTTCAGAAGGGGACCCTGAGGCAAAAAATACAGCTGTCAGCATCAACTGTCACACAAACAATATAACAGCCTACGTTACAATAAATAAAGTAACACGACCAATCATTTTGCCTCCGTTTCCCAGCCTCCCAAGGGAGACATCTCCTCCCCTTGGTGACCTGTTACTAGGCCTGCTGCAGAGGAACCAGAAGGACCGGATGGACTTTGGTAAGTCCCTGACATCATTTCCTGCATAGACAGGAAGGGATTCATGGGGTAAATGATAAGTGGTGTCCATCTCTACAGAATGTAACACTGTATTCCTCCTTTGTCACAGATGCGTTTTTCAGCCATCCATTCCTAGATCCCTCATCTACCATTAAGAAATGTAAGTTGGAGGATAAATATAGAAAACGTCTAGAAACATGGTGTTGCGACAACAACAACAACAAAAATGTGATGAGGAGAACAATGTATGGCATTGTCACAGGGTTTGCCCTTTACACGTGTGTTTCTGCCCTTTACACGTGTGTTTCTGCCCTTTACACGTGTGTTTCTGCCCTTTACACGTGTGTTTCTGCCCCTTACGCGTGTGTTTCTGCCCTTTACACATGTGTTTCCTCTCTTCCTGTGGCAGCGTGTCCTGTCCCGGTCCCCAGCCACCCTGGTGCTGTGACAGACAGCTCCTGCGGCAGCTCGCCGTCTGTCCGGTACAACTCTCCACCCGTGAGTGGTCCTCTGTGCTTCTTACTTCCATACAGCTACTCTTTCCTACTATTCCTCATTATTCAGCAATATCATTGCAAGTTGTTATTTTGAAGCATTTTAATGCAGCTTTTGCATTACCTCTTATAGTTAACTACACATAACTACACGTGTTCCTGTCCATTGAAAAGCTCATGCACATGTACACAGATTTCTCGCTGAGTTGAAGGCAGAAAGTTGCAAAACTGAATTTCCCAGGATGTCATTTTTCCTCATAATTCTGTGATAACATTAGTCTGACAGCCAGCATGGCCCAGTCTGGCTCCATAATTGTATTGTCCAGGTCTTGAGCCCTCTCACTCACTCAGAACTTAATCCTCCTTGCTTCCTTCACTCCCCTCCCCTCAAATATGTAGGCACACACACACTGAATCTCACACACTCTTTTTCACGCATACTTCCCACAATCACAACCCTGCAACCTTCACTCCTCTATGTGCACACAATCTAAATCCAAATGGAATCTGCACTCCATCATACACGCTCAACACCCTCCCACACGCTCACCGTAGCACCCCATCTCAGGCTAACGCTCTTCTTCGCTCATCCAGTCTCTCCCGGACATGCAGACGTTGCCTGAGGACGGCCTGTCGTCGCCCCCCCTGGGGCCCCCCAGCTACCTGCAGCTGTCTAAGGAGTCTGGAGGTAGCACCAGCAGCAAGAACTCCTCCAGCGACACAGATGACTTTGTCCTTGTACCGCACCTCTCCACAGAGAACTGTAAGTAGGAGCAGCACAGGCAAACACACTCACATATGCAGATATACACGTACACACACACACACACACACACACACACACACTTCTATGTGCTCTGCAGTCCATATGACTAAATACATACAAACGCCACTCATACACTCGTGTTCTCAGCAACTGGCCACTAGACACTCCCCTACACACCCCACACACATGCAGCAGACGGAGTACTAGTACAACTAACAAAGTACATGTTCATACTGAACACCTGCTCAGCCTCACACAGTAATTACTGACAACACTCAAACACAAAATGCATCTGCTTCAACTCATACTGAGCACCTGCTGAAGCACACACACTCACACACTTTCAATGCCGTCTCTCTTCTTCTCCCTTTTACTCTCTTATGGCATCTGCTTGACAGTTGACCAACTCACAAAAGCTAACCAACTGCCTGTTTGAATGGCACATCGATTGAACAGTTGGTGATGATATTTACAGCAGGGTCATGGCGTCTCCTCTGATGTATGTGGCTTGACTCACTCCTCTCCTCCTGTACCACAGATGACCAGCCAATGGGAGCAGTGGGACGCCGGCCATCCAGTGAGTTCCTTATGTGTGGAGGGTGAGTTCACACACACACACACACACACACACACACACACACACACACACACACACACACACACACACACACATACTAAGCCTTGTCAATCACCTCTTTTGCAGTTTGCGTGTGCTGTTGTTTGTTCTGGGGTTCCCAACACACATGCACTATATCACTTTAAAGGGACCATGTCTCTCTGTCTCTCTGGGGGGTGTTATCCGATGTTATCACATTCGATAACACCCCCCCCCCACACACACACACACACGTATGCTGGTCACCCCTGTGTTGACTCTGGACACACTGGCCTGTTGGGTCTGGACTCACTGTCCTTCTCTCTGTCTGCATGAGCACGTCATGGAAACATCCTCTGAAATCACTTGGAAAAACAGCCTTGTCTAGAATGTCTAGATATATTTGGGAACTTGACCTTGAACTTGAACGTTAACTTGAGTGGTTGTTGGCATTTTAAAATTATGATAATGATAATGACTGACCCATGAGATACAGTAGCATACCTGTACACCCGATACTGGGAAAGGTTACTTTGAGATGGATCAAGGCTAAACGCAGACGGAATAACTGGTGGTAATCAGAACCAGTGTGGAGTGGCTGCTTCTATTTTTGTGTGTTTGTGTGCGTGAGTTTCCGTGTGGATGTGTGTGTTCACATGACTGTCAATGAGCCCCCTGCACGAGTAAGCGTATTTAATCATCTCAACATGGACACATCTATTTATAACCTGGCTGGTGTTTCACTCTCTCTTCACACTGTGATTATGAAGAAGATTCTATTTATATCAGCTAAATCTGTTAAGACATTTTGTAAGCAGCATTGCAAAGTGACCAAATGTGTGTATTTGTGTCCTTAATCTGTACTGAATCAGAAGTTTAAATCAATGATGTATCAGATGTATCAATGTCAAGCTAACAACTGAAGGCCAACTCCAAGGCCAAGAATAGAATGTGCATGTGCACACTTGGGTGTAGGTCACGTTTGGCTTTTGAAAACAGGAAGTAGAAAGTCAGTTAACGTGACTGCTGATATTCTGGATCCTTGAGCTGAGTCAGTCTTCCCCTCAGACAGTCTGCCCCTCAGACAGACTGACACGCAACAAGCACGGCTTTTCGCTCTATATACTGAGCTGCTTCCTCATGTCTGTGCCCCCATCAGGTCTGACGATAGTTGGAGTTCTGTTTTGGACTCACTCGAAGCAAGACAAACAATGTTGTCCACCCCTGTTAACTCTCCTGTTTTCCTGTTTTTCAATGTGCTGTTTTTTTGTCAGCTGTTGAAATGAGCCCCAGGAAAGTGTCTCATAACTGTTTCCTTTAACATTTCCCACTTTTGGTTTTCTTCCTATTTTTCAGTTCTCTCTACGCTGTATGTATCTACCAGCTATTCTCTCTCTGTTGATCTCTCCCCTTCATTCATGTTGTCCCCTCCACCTGCTCCCCCCATCTCACCCCCATATCCCCTGTCATGTCATGGTATAGTAAAGGTTTATGATACTGGTGATATGTGTGGTGTACAAACAAACTATGTTTGTGCCAGAGGACTCATCTTCCAGCCCTTGAGGGTCCACCCTTAACCACACACACACACACACACACACACATACACACACACACACACACACACACACACACACACACACACGTACATCCCACTGTTCCTCTGAATCACAGAATTGTTTTGTTCCATGTCCACCCCCAGGGGCTTGTTTACCTCCGTTCTCACCCCTTTCTTTCATCGATCACTGAGAAGGAGAGATCAGACAAGGAGAAGGAATGAGAGAGAAGAGAAGACGATGGAGGATAGAGATAGATGGAGGAAGCCAAATACCAATGAAAGGGAATCAGGCCGAGTCTGTGGATAGATAGTCTGATTATAGACAGGAGAAGGATACAGATATGGCTGAGGAGAGAGGAAAGGGAGAGGGGTGGATGGGGTGAGGTGCTGGGCTGAGGAGAGATTAAAGGGAGAGGGGTGGATGGGGTGAGCTTGCTGCCTTAGAGGACTAAGAGGAGGAGGGGAGATGGAGGAGATTCAAATGTGCAGGGTTGCTGTGCTGCCATCCCTCTCTAGGCAGCCGGGAAACCAGGTCAACATTGAAGCTAGCTGGCTTGCACACTCACTCACTCTCCCTCCACACTCCCTTACTCCTTTCAAAGAAGCATGTCTCATGACCTACAGCGTGTCTTTTGTATGTCTGGTGACACTTCACCACACACATCTACCCCTCACAAGCTGGATATTTCTAGACTGGCTTTTGGTCCTGGTGGATGGGCCAGGCTCCTCTTAGTTTGTTTACCGCATAAAATCTCTTGTCTTTTACACAACAATCAATAGCTCGCTTCTAGGATTGTGCTAGTACTTGGGAGGTAGAGATAAACATAATACAATCTGTGGTAGGATTTTGTTCCTTCTTTTCTTCAGAATCCTGAACCGCATGAAAGTGCCCGCCTTTGTCTGGGTCTGAGCCTGCACGGCACATCTGCACACACTCGTGTGCCTCACGTGTAGCCGTCACCCGTCTGCCTTTCGTAGACCCTCCCCCGCTCACCACCTCCTTACATAACGCAGGCTCCCGTTCCACTGTGCTTGTTCCTTATAACATACACTTCTCCCTCTCTCTGTTCCCCCTTCCATTCTACAGTAAGCTGTCCTCCCCTATGGGTGACCCACTCACAGCTGTCTCGTCCGGGAACATTTTGTACCCGTTGGAATAACAAAGGGAATGCAAATGAGCTTTTTTTTCCTGTTCTAGCCCTTGTCTTTTTTCTAATGACGAGCCGATGCAGAGCGTGTGATTGGCTGAGCTCGCAGAGCACATTTCAGATTGGCCTGCCCCTAGACCCTCCCCTGCGAGCAGTTGATTGGATAGTGCCTAGTGTGTTGACATAGAAGCCTGGCCCACTTTGCCATGTGACAGCCCCTTTCCTTCAGGGCTGAACTTTATAGCTACTCAGTCGGCTTCAGTAGAAAATGTTGGCTCAGTAACGAAAACAAAGAACTCTTAGGAACACACAGATGAAGTTAGTCCCTCTTCTTTCACTGCATAACAACATACGAAGACTAAACGGTGGGAATTTCTATGGGTGTTGTTGACACACCTGAAGATATGGTACAGCTTTGGCAGCTTTCGCAACTTGCTAACGGTCCTCCTCTCTCCCTCTCTACCCCCCAGGCAGCCACAGTCTGCCGCTGGACAGACCCCCATGGTGTCTCCACGGGCTGAGACCACCCCCATCCCTGTGCCCACCCAGGTGCGGAACTACCAGCGCATCAAACAGAATCTCTCCAGCAGCCCTACCACCACACTCTATGGCTCCCCAAGGTGAGAAAGCCCTCAGCTGGGTGAAAGCCTTGGAAAGTGGCCCTACCCTGCGTGGTTCTCCTGAGACTTTTTCCAAATGTTTTGTTCTGTGCTTTTATGGATGATTCAGCAAATGATGCATGTTTACTACCTTGTGGGTCCTCTCACTGTTGTTTTTGTTGACTCACTGGGGTGGAACATTTGTGTTAAGTGTTGTTGGTTATTGCAACAGCCCTAAAGCATTCCCTAAGTTTGACATGGACTGGCTTCTGGTGTGATACCAAATGTCTTGTTTTGTTCTGTGAGGTGGGGTACTGTTTGTTAGAAGAGGGGATGGGAAAGAAAGGAAGGGTCTGGTACATCCTCACGTCAGAGGATCAGCTCCCTTCCCTTGTGTCAACACCAGATACACAGTGTCACACAGGGAGCAGAGTTCTGTGTGTTTATCCTCCCGTTTGTGTCGCTATGCTGATCACTCCTGTGGCCAGTCTTAGCTGTGGGGATTAGCATTAGCACGTCGTTCCTGGAGTAACTCCTCAGTATCCCCACCCCACCTCCCCCCCAAGCGCCCAAAGCTGGGGGGATCGACTACTGACTCCCAGCCAGCTAAGCCCACCTGCTGCTGTCCCACTTTCCAGGGCGCCTGTCCCTTTCTGGAAGGCTGAGACTTCCCCAGAGGATTAAAAGTCTTTGTTACGGACACCCTGTGTCTGTTTGACCCAGGTAGGACTTGTGTAGCGAGTTAGCACTCAGAGAGCACTCTGCACCAATTCACATGGATGAATGTGAAAGTGCCAAGAACCGGCACGGTAAGCTAACTCCACAGACGGAAAACTGGCTTCCACGCGGGAACCACAAAGACTTCAAGAAAGTGCAGTAGAGACGGTGGAGAAAAAAAAAGGGCGAGAAAAGTGCTGGCAGTCTGTGCGGCAAACGTTGAGACCTGCTTGTTATTCACAGGCTAACGGCTGTGTCTGAGGTCTTGCAGTATGACGAGGTTGTCTTGGCAGCTGAACGATGGCAGTTGACAAGCCCTGAGATGAAACTAGAGCCAAGCCCCAAAAAAAGGGAAGAAAAATGAGGGTGAAAGAGTTCAGAAGGCTGAGCTACGAGTCATTTGAATATCGTCTGTTGTCAACATGTCTAATAGCTTTTAATGCCAGTCTGGTCTATGTCTATGTGTTGCTTCATGTTGAAGTATGAGAACTAGAAGATGTAGGAGTGGTTTTAATGCTCACATGTCATTTGTCTTGTCCTTTGTGTCATGTTGTGAATTTTCTCGTCAGCTTCAAACCCTGCGCCTGTTTCTCTGCTGTGATCTCTCCAGGTCTGGCACAGTGAGACGCTCCAACACCAGCCCCATGGGCTTCCCAAAGGTGGGCTCAGGGTCCCCCAGCTCAGCTGACAACGCCCAGACAGTGGGGCGACGGCTCTCCATAGGCAGCTCCCGCCCTTACTCACCCTCTCCTCTGGGTAGGGACATGCCCAGACATGTACTCCTTGCACTCCTCGTGCCCCCATTCAAAATCTCTTCACAGTTATCAAAGCCTTTCACAGCCCTGTGGGAGGATGTCGACTCGCCCTTGAGGGTCTGTGTTTGTGTCTCTTGCAGTGGGCACCATCCCTGAACAGCTGGGCCACTGTTGCTGTGGACATCCTCAGGGCCACGAGTCCCGCAGTCGCAGCTCCTCTGGAGGTTAGTTAGGCTAACAGTCGTTGGCAAGGCTAGGCTAACAGTCTGTAGCATTGCTAGGCTAACCCTACCCTACCTAACAAACCAAAAGTAACCAGTGTCACTTAGCCATGGCCAGAACTACACCCAAACTACATTGCTAACAGTCACCCTGACATGTATACAGAACCAGTTTGTTTTAAATCTGTTCAACATCGAAAGGAACATGTTTCCAGTCTCAGTAGTACCTTGCACTGTGTATAACTGTGTTACACACTGTTGTTGACAACAGACCTTGAGTCAGATCCCTTTATTTGTTTTATTACCTAGCTGGTGTTCTATTAACACTCTGGGTTATGACCAGCTAGAGCCCCCCTCCCTCCTCCCTCCAAGACACCTTCAGACATCTCAGAAACATGTCAGCTGTTTGTGTTTAGAGTCCTGTTGCCATTGTTACCTCCATGATAAGCACCACAAAGGTTGAATCTGCTATGTAATAATGTATATAGAAAACATCACAGTCTAGGTATTTCCTGTCCTTTTTGACAGATAACCCATAGGTTTAAAAAGTGACTTTATGACCTAGATAGAAAGTCAGACAGAATATTCCAGGCTTTTAAATGTTCCTGCATCTTTGCAGTAGTAATCCCAGAATGAGAAAGTAGTTTAGAAAAACATGAACCCATCTGACTCGGCTGTTATTGTTGACAGTGTACAGGAGGGGGAAGTACTGTACGTCCTTTTGTGGACTGTAGTGCCATCTAGTGGGGCGTTGGGTGATGGCATAGCAAAGCAACAGACAAACAAAATAATTGAAATATCTACCCTCTTATACTACTAAAATAATTTGTTTATTCATTTGACCGAGTCAGTTTGATCACTCTGGATTTATTTGGGCTCATGAGAAAACAATAATGTGGCAGTAGTAATTAGTATTTATGTAAGATTTGCTTTAAATACAATCGTTTGGAAAGGTTTGTCCTAAAATGTCTAATACTTCCTGCCTGTGGATCCCAGGTTCCCCAGTTCCGTCGTCCCAGTTGCTGGGTGCTCGTCTCCAGAGCGCTCCAACCCTGACGGACATCTACCCCAGCAGGCAGAAGCTCCACAAGCAGCTGTCCGACCCCATCCAGCCCACCGCCTCCAACTACCCTCCCAGCCACTCCCCTCAGCTCGGACGCCCTGC
Source organism: Plecoglossus altivelis (assembly GCA_036571765.1). NCBI lineage: Eukaryota > Metazoa > Chordata > Actinopteri > Osmeriformes > Plecoglossidae > Plecoglossus > Plecoglossus altivelis. The sequence continues at coordinate 10,915,394 of BROE01000005.1, forward strand.
AAACCTCGGCACCTCCCCCACCAAGCACCTGGGCTCCTCCCCACGCTCCTCTGATTGGCTGCAGAAGTCCCCTCTGCCTACCATCATTGGCTCCCCCACCAAGGTGGGTTTACTTCATAGGAGAGAGGGCTTATGTGTTGTTTTGGGTTCAACTGGCATATCCTACCTATAATAAGAACAGTGAATATCACATGTGTCTGTTAGTTGTTTAATGATAATAATATGATATATAGATATAGATATACATCTATATATCTATTTATATCTATATATGTATAAAATGATAATACATTTGGGCTGTAATACACCGTTCATGCACTCAAAATTAGTCTATAGAAATTCAATTCATGAGTCCTTAAATTTGCCAGGCAAAGGAGCCTTTCTGATGGAAACAGTCAGTGAGTTCCACAGTATAGGAGCAGTCCATGACAAAGCCCTCCCAGCATGGTTTTAATGAACAGAGAGGCTGGTGCAGAGAGATAGAATCAGCTGAACATGCAGATCAGGAGTATGAAGTGTTACTGGGCTCTTTGTTCAGATGATTCGATCACTCTGTAGCCGCTTGCAAATGAAAAACTATGGGTGGGCGGTTTGTGTTTGTGTATGACACTTAGGAACACAGCAGAGCATATTTATTACTTTCACCTTCAGGCCAAAGGTATTAATAATAATACATCCCGACCATCTTCTCTCCTCCCATTGTAGACTATCTCGGCTCCATTCAAAATCCCTAAAACCCAGGCGTCCTGTAATCTAATGGCCCTGGCAGACAGCCCCACGCCCACCAAGACACTGGCAGACGCCCGGGACATCTGTGCCCACCATTGCACTCCGTACCCCAGTGGACGCCAGTCTGCCCCCGAGGCCAGCAGGACCACCTTTGGAAGGTGAGGGGGGTACACACTGGCTCTGGATCTCCCTCTCCCCCCTCCCTCCCTCTCTCTCCCTCTCTCTGCTACACACGTACTTTTTCCTCTTTTTCATTTTGTGGTGTTTTGGTTCCCAGGTCTGTCAGCACCGGGCGGCTTTCTGAACAGCCGGTTAGGATCACGCTGGGCGGACAGGCTTATCAGGGTAGCACAGACAGCCTCAACACAGAACGACCCATGGATACAGGTACACGCTCCTTCACACTGCCATATTCTTTTGGTTACACCCATCGGGTTTCCAAAATCCCTAACATTTGTCATGACTCACGAGGGGCGTTCCATTGGTCTAGAGCTCAATAGAAAGGTAATTGCAAGCTATGAGTGGAAAATGACTCATAAACTAACCATAAGCAGCATAGTTAGGAGTGAATATACCTGTTGTTTGATCTTTAAACAACGCTCATGGGATGGACACCAGCCTTTATGCTTTTAGCTTCACACCCTGCATGACTCGCTCGTGATTTTCCGTTCTGGGCTGGCAGTTCCTGTATAACATATAGCTTGATTGGCTGTGAGTGTGAATGACTCCACACCCTCCCTCCCTCCCCCAGCCCCGGCAGGACCTTGTGGGCTGGCTCAGGGCGGGGCGGTGAGCCCCCGGACCGTCCTCTTCACTGTGGGCTCGCCCCCCAACAGCAGCACCCCCCCTACCTGCAGCCACCTGGGCACCCGGCCACGCACCACATCAGGTGAGTCCGCTCCCTGGGCCAGCGGCTAACTCTTACTCCAGGCACCTTTAACCACACCCCTGTCCAGAACTAATCTGCATTGAATGCTAACCGCTAGTGGCTACATAGCATTGCACTGCAAGCCTAATATTACAGTAGCACTAATCTAACCATTCCACCCATCTCTGGACATGAAGATGGGCAGCCATGCTGCAGCCCTCAGCTATCTATCTCCTGCTACGTGTCCTGTGTTGTATGTTGTGATCCTCTCTCTTGTTTAGCTGTACCATCAGAAGGATACCGGCTCATTTTCTCCTATGTTTCTATGAACAGATCTTTAAAACATCATATTCTTAAACACACTCCATCTTTCCCCCTCCCTCCCTCCTTTTCTGTCTCTCTCCTTCTCTACCTCCCTCTAGTGGGCTCCAACAGCTCTGCAGGCTCCCTGTGCTCCACCAGCGGCCGTGTGTACGTGGGCTCTCCCCCCGGCATGGCCATTGGCACCTCCCCGCCAGGTGGCTCCGGGGGGCCGGGGGCCGAGGCCGGCCCCAGCAGTCTGCGCTACGTCCCCTACGGCACCTCCCCGCCCAGCCTGGATGGCTTCATTACCTTTGAGGCCCCTGAACTTCCCGAGGAGACGCTCATGGAGGTGAGGCAGGCGCCAAGATGGCGGCAGTCGTTGACCTAGTGATCCTTTCCTTCAAGCAGAAACATGACGTGGGTCTGTTGAAGCTGGCATTTAGTTCCATGAGGTGACCATGTATGTGCTTGCACAGCGGGAGCACACAGACACCCTGATGCACCTGCGGATGATGCTGTCCTTCACGGACTGTGTGCTGGAGATCGCTGCTGTCCGAGCCGGCGGGGCCGACCTCGGGGTGTCTGCTGCCTCCCTCTACCCCCCTCAGGAGAGCGTAGTTGTGGACCAGATCAGCCAACTCAGCAAGGAGTGGGGGTAAGGCAGGAGCCGCTACCTATCAACATGAAACTCTCACATCACATCATGGTTAAATCACAATTGGATTTGGTTTACTACAACAATCATATTATAAAATGAAACCCACTAAGATTGTGAAATGAATTGAATGGCTATTAAAGCACAGCTCTAAATTGACTTTGCTCATAAGTGAGTGTTCAGTAATAGCCTGGGAAAGAGATCGACCGCGAGAAGCTCATTCTTTATTAGTCCAGGCTGATAAACGCCTCTTGGAAATCCAAAAGGAACTGAGAAGCTCCAGACTCATTTGAATTTGCGAATTGATGTGCCAATGCCAGCCTCCATCCGGTGCTACTGGGTAGCATGATAACATGAATCAGAGTGTGTTGTTGTGGTTCCCCCTCCCAGGCAGGTGGAACAGCTGGTTCTGTACATGAAGGCTGCTCAGCTCCTGGCCTCCTCCCTGCACCTGGCCAAAGCTCAGATCAAATCTGCTAAGCTCAACCCCTCCACCGCTGTCAAGCAAGGTCAGAGACACACCCAAACACTGGCCCTGCCATACAACAGCCCAATATCATTTAGGCATTTCACATATCTGACATCCAGACAAGTCAACGCCATTCTTTTCCTCCTCCCAGTGGTGAAAAGTCTGAACGAGCGCTACAAGAGCTGCATCTCTCTATGTCGACGCCTCACCGACAAACTCAACCACTTCTTCTCCGATAAGCAGCGCTTTGTGGACGAGATCAACAGCGTGACCGCGGAGAAACTCATCTACAACCATGCAGTGGAGATGGTAAGGCAGGAAGATGGACAGCTTTGGGGGGGAAGCATGTAAAAACATACTGCATAAATATTTGTTTTAAACTCTCTCATAATATCCACATTTGTATCTGTGTGTCTCCCAGGTGCAGTCTGCAGCGCTGGATGAGATGTTCCAACAGACAGAGGACATAGCCTACCGCTACAACAAAGCTGCCATGTTACTGGAGGGCCTGTCCAAGATCCTCCAGGACCCAGCAGACATCGATAATGTGGCCAAATGTGAGCATCTACAAACACAAACACAAAAACACACGTGTTCTGTTATGCTTTGTCTTTTTAAATCTTATGTAAGTTATTACAATTACCTGATGACACCTTCCTAAGTGTTTATTTCACGCACAATGCACAAAGCCTGGATTGCAAGTTATTTTGTCAAATCGATGTAGCGAGTGTTTAGCTCAAGTGTGAGATGGAGAACAGTGAGATGGATTTTTCTCAGAGGGGCCCTGGGGGTGTTAGCCTGAAGTGCAGCACAAATGCCTATTTTTATAACCGGTGAAGTACATGTGGCTCTTTTCCACTGTCATTGAGATAACAAGGAAATGGATGTTCTCATTGGTCGGCTCTTGATTCAACTTCAACCCATTTATTTTATTTTCGAGTGGCTGCAAAGGTTTAAGCAATGAAGTTGGAGGGTTTGGCAGGTTGGCGTTATATTTCGAAAGGTCGCTTATGGGGATATGGCAACAACCTGCTATGGATGTGGCACTTAGTAATCTTACTGTTCTGTTCTGTGTGTGTGTGTTCTTCACAGACAAGGCCAGTGTGGACCGACGGATTTCAGCTCTCTGCTACTGCACCGTCACGCTGTATGAATAGCAGACCACACACACACACACCGAAGGGCACCTGTGATGAGCCCAGAGGGACCACTGTCTCCCCAGTTACCCCCCTCCTCACACAGACATATACACACAGACAGTACACACCCACATTATCTTTCTTTGTAGCAGTTCAAGCACTTTCTTTTTATCCTGTTCATTATCAAAGAAACCTACTCAGCAGAAAGTATTACTCCTGTGTTTGCATCGTGAACTCAAAGCCAAGAGCGAGAAAGATGCACAAAACTCATTACCAAAGATGAAAATGGATCCTGGAACTCATTGAGGCTTAAAGCAGATATGGACATGGTGTAGACGCATGGATGCGCGCGTTGCTTGACATTATACACAATGTCTATCCAACGTCAACATGCGGAGGAAAGACCACCAGATCAAACAATTGTGACATTTGTCCTACTCTCTGAATTGAGTTCCTTTTTTATCATAAAAAGATTGACTGGCCAGAAAATCAGCCTTTTTGTGGTCCTGGTGACTTAACCAGTCTAAACATTGGACCCTTTTAACACAATTTGTTATTCTTATTATAAGGATTATTTTTACTCTGGACCTTTCTTGTGATTATTTATTGGTTGAAATAGAACAATGTTATCCTGCCAATTGGACATCCTGAAGTACGGAAGAGAGGAGATGTGGACCGCAAAAGACATGCAAACTATAACACTGTATGACAGAAACCCAGGATGCACACACACTTGTATGGATAAAGACCCCAAAACTTCCTACAGACAGACACGGTAGAAACCAGAAGAGCCGACAAACCTGGAGATTTGTAATTAGACCTTTTAGTCGTTGTTTTAGCTGAAGCACTTTATCGTCGAAAGTGGGGGACACTTGTTCTGAAAGGATTTGGGTGGGATAAATGTGAAGGCTGCGAGCTGTAGCTCAGGTGGGCTCCTTGAACAAGGATGGGGGAGATGGCCTCTCTCCCTCCCGTCTCCTTCCCTCTATGCCTGCCTGCACAGAATCAGCTCTCCCTCTCATTGCTTAGTGTGGAAAAGGGTTGGTTCTCCTAGGGAAGATACGTCCATTCTGTACACATCTGCTCGTCACTGGTGGCCCCTTGGAGAACTATGCCATGTCAAAACTGAAACCACCCAGAAAATCTGAGGCATCGGTGAAAATGACATGACTGACTTTCCCTCCCGGAGAACATTTTCAGGGAGAGACCAGCATAAACCCTCTATCTTATAGACGGAATCAAGAGCATGTGGTTCAGAAGTAGGATGGTCTTTACTTGAGTAGTTACCTTGAGTTTCATTTTACTGAATAATACAGAAACAAACTTTTTTATGTTCATACATTAATAACTGTAGCTGATTTTCAAGGAGATTGATGTTTCAGAACATGTACATATTTATATGTTGTGCATGTGATTTCATTTCGTTTTCTCAAGAGTGAGTGAATGCGTGTATGAGAACAGTGAGAGATTGGGGAGAGGGGGGGGGGTGAAGGGAGGACGTAATTGGATACCCTGCCTATCAATCAAAGAGCACAATACTTTTTTGTACATCAAGAAATGTAATACACACTTCTGCCAAGGGGTTAAAGACTACCCCTAGTTTGGCACAAGAGTGCCAGTGACACTGGCAGCTCCTAAACTATCCATGGAACATTTAATAAGGACTGTTGGTTTATTGTACATACTAGTATTCTGCATGGAGATCAAATCTGCTATGCGTTTGAAGTGAAGAGGCACCGCCTAGCATCCATCCATGTCTCCCCCTGCGCACCGTCCTGTCCACTCCTCCCCCTGTCATTCCACTGGGCTCACAGCACGGCTTTACTGTTTGTATGCGTGCGCACATTAGCTGTGCTTCAGGCCAGTGGTACACATTCAATAATGGAACATGAGAGGCGCATCAGAAGCCTGTTGAAAGTATGGGATGAAGGGCAGCCTCTTCAGTTTCCCTGTGTACTAGTAGGAAGAAACTCTTGTGTGTGTATAAATGCATCAACTGGCAACCCATTGCCACTAGGCTTTTTAGATGTTTGTTTTTCTTTTCTAAATAAGCATATCAGAGTGTCTGTGAATGTTTTTGCATTTCTTTCCCTGGACCCTTCTCCTGCTCATGAGCACTCCGCACCACACGAAGCCTTTACAATACAAAGTGAAGACAGAACAAATAAAGAACAGTAAGTAAGCCCTGTCTGGATCTTACCAAATCCTGTGCATCTGTCTATAGCCATGCAGTAGTTAGGACCACACTCCCTCAGTATCAATGGTTAGTGGAGAGTAGAGTACTGAAGATGGACTGTTAAAGAAAAACATTGGTACTAAGCACATGTCATACCTGTAGAGATGTAGAATGAATGTATGCACCCCAGTTATTTGCGCCTCTCCAGCTCGAGCTATATGTATATTAATATCAATCCCTTGTGATGGTCAAGCCACCCCCTGAAACGACCATGAAAATGCAACTAATTTCCACGCTCCTATTTTTAAATGAGAATTGTTGTTGTTTTACTTGATATTTGTGTTACACCAGGGGCATTTCTCTTTGTTCTTTATGGAACTCTACAAATGCAGCCTTTGTTTATTAAAAAGAACATTTTAAATTACACTTGGTGTCTTTCTTTTTATTCATAATAAAAAAATAAAAAAAGATCCTCCACCATTTTAAACAGATCTTTTTCCAGGAGAAAAAATGTAACAGGAGAGGTCAAGGATTCCCACATATGCGCTTGTTTATTAAGCAGATAATGTGATCCACTAAATATATACATTTTGTATGACAAAGCTGTTAAGCATGGTTCTCAGAATCATTTAGGTAAACAAAACTTTTTGTTGTAATAGATTGACATTTTGGTTAACCAACCATCTTGCTTTGTACTAGTCCGTGATTGGTTAAGGACTTTCCAGCGTGATTACGTAGTTTCTGTGTTACGAAGAGAGCCGTATTCTGTTGAAGTCTGTTGCCAAAAGCATTGAATACATAGATCAACAATATTTAGGCCTGTCTATAGGTTTGCAGCCACCTCGTACGGTAAGAATTAAACTCATGATTAGCATAGCGGTAGGCAATAGTAAAGCTTTAACCGTTGAAAACATTATTGACAGCTGCCTAGCTAATTCCAATCACACTGACCAAATGTTGCAATGATTACCAGCCATTCAGTAGGTCTCGTGATCGTTTTATCAACATAGGAGGCGTAACGTTACTATTTGTGCAAATCAAAGCCTTGAAATTGTATTCATGAAATCTTTACGTTAAAGATGGCAGCTGTTGTTACTATTAGGCAATGCACTGTAGAGGACCACATCATCACTTAAAATTGCAATCCCGTGTTCTTTCATGCCCAATCTTGACCTAGATGTCTCGAGAGCAGCAAATAGTCGCGCGTGCAAGGCGAGCTTTCCAGACTGGGAAGTCCAAACCTCTTGAATACAGACTTCACCAGCTGAAGTCTCTCCTCCGCTTCATCTCGGAGAGGCGTACAGACATAGCTCAAGCCGTGCAGAAGGACCTCAACAAGGTGAGACGCAGCGCTGGTTTATCATTACGGGATCGCGCTTGCTTTCAGGATTAGTTTAAATATTATCAATAGAAAGGTAAACCCTACTATTTGATTTCATGGGCGTGAAGAAAGTTGAAAAGACACCAGCTAAAATGACTGTCCTGAGGTCGCTTGTTTGATGGTGCTTGCTTAGAGTGTTACCTGAGTGTTATCACATGCTGCGTCATAAGTAACGCAATATCCGTTATGCTTTATCGCACACAGAGTAAAAATGCCACAGAGCTCTTTGAGACCTTGGGCCTGGAGGGGGAGATCCACCTAGCCATGGACAGACTTGCCCAGTGGGCTGCCCCGCGGCCTGTGGAGAAGAGTCTCCTCACTATCTCTGATGAGGTGTACATCCAACCAGAGCCACTGGGAGTGGTGCTCATCATTGGGGCCTGGAACTACCCCTGGGCTGTCACCCTTCAGCCTCTGGTGGGAGCTATTGCTGCAGGTAATGTGGTAGTGTGGTATGCTGCACTAAAGAGCTTGTCATGTCATAACTTGTTACTCTACTTGGTTTGTAGGATGATAGTCTATTACAATTTGAGTGATGTTTTCAAGAAATGTGATGACAAGGAGATCATCCTTTTTACAGGTAATGCAGCAGTTATTAAGCCTTCAGAAGTCAGCTCTCACTCAGCCAAGGTAATGGAAGAACTGCTTCCAATCTACCTGGACAAGGTAAGGCCCAAATACAATTTTTATACTTTCTTCTCTTTGTTTAGGGTGAGATTGCATTTTAAATGAAGACTCCACAATTTGACTTTCTTGTGAATCCAGTGTTTTTGTTGGGACAAAAATAAGTATTTGTCATTGAAAAAATCCCCACAGTAAACGATGTATTTGAATAAATGCTAGGGCTTTTGCTATAAAAAATATATGTATTCTGTTTAGGAACTCTACCCTGTAGTGACAGGTGGCGTTTCAGAGACACAGGAGCTGCTGAAGCAGCGTTTCGATCACATCTTCTACACGGGGAACAGCACTGTGGGTAAACTGGTGATGGAGGCTGCAGCACGCCACCTCACACCTGTCACTCTGGAGCTGGGGGGGAAGAGCCCCTGTTTCATTGACAAGGACTGTGACCTCACAGTGGCGTGCCGGTGAGTAGCCTGAGGTTTCCAATTCTGTTTAATACGTTTTCACCACACTCTAAGAAAACAGAAAAGGAATAGCTAAATATTGTTGTGTCAAGTCTTTCTCGATTGGGAAAAATTGTGAGCTGTTCACAGAGGGAATTGCATGTTGCTAGTTTGCATGTTGCAAGTTAGCATTTTTATTGCTCAGGATCCTTTTGTCAGTTTGTCATAAAGCAGTGCAAAATTAGGTAGAAAATGTTTTTCTGAGCTCATAAATGAAGTCATGAATTGTTCATTCTTGGTCCCCAGACGTGTGACGTGGGGAAAGTTTGTGAACTGTGGTCAGACGTGTATCGCTCCTGACTACATCCTGTGTGAACCCAGCATACAGAACAGGGTGGTGGAGGAAATCAGGAAAAACATCAAGGTCGGTGCTTTATGGTCTATAAACAACCTGAGCTGGGATATAGACGATTGGCAGATGCTCAAAATATAGTGTGTGCATACAAATGTTTATGCACTTTGATACTAACATCATTCTAACAGAATTCACTTCGAATTGAATTCATTCAAATGAGCTTTCCTTTTTCCTCCAACTGTTGGACCAGCTGATTCCCAACCCTCTTGTTTACAAAGGAGGTTGATGTAGCAGACATTTATGCGTTCCCTTCTGTACTTTTGGTAGGAATTTTACACGGAAAACCCCAAGACGTTTGAGGACTACGGACGCATAATCAACCAGCGCCACTTTAAGAGGGTGATGGGTCTGATGGAGGGGAACACAGTGGCTGTCGGGGGAGACAGTGACGAATCAGAATGCTACATTGGTTGGTGTTTATTGCAGTGTTGTGTGGGTGTTGGGTGTGGGTGTGGTCAGAGCTTACTGAAATATGCACACGTGCACACATCTATATAATCGCTTTCATAAACACACACACACACACATAGACATACTCGCGGTACATACAAACACACACTCAGTCACACTGTCTGTCTCCAACCAGCCCCAACTGTGTTAAGGGATGTAACAGGGGAGTCCAAAGTAATGCAGGAGGAGATCTTTGGACCGCTGTTGCCCATCATCACAGTGAGCGGAGTGGATGAGGCCATCCAGTTTATCAACGAGAGAGAGAAGCCATTGGCCCTCTATGTCTTCTCTCCAGACAACAAGGTGAAATCCATCAACCATTTTCTAGCAAAGGAAAATGCGATGAGAAATACCAAAACATGTCAAATGTTTTATTAGTAGATTTATAATAGCTTATTATGCGTCACATGTCAACTTTCAGCATCTGGAAAATCCCTTAAGTCCATCTCTATTTGTGTCTGATTACTTTGAGAAGACTATATTCAGTACGTTTTTTTTCTAATGCATCTGCAGCATTGACCTAAAGCTCTACCAAAATCGAATCTTACCCTTTGATCTTTCCATTTCCCTATAGCTGATCAGAAGGGTGATAGCTGAGACATCCAGTGGGGCTCTTCTGGCCAACGACTGTCTGGTGCACTTCACTATCAGCTCACTGCCTTTCGGAGGAGTCGGTGAGCAGGCACCACTGTTTGATCAAAAAGATGATATGGCACAAACCCTCTAAACCATAGGTGTTGAACTCCGGTCCTCGAGGGCTGCTGTCCTGAAGGTTTTCCATGTTTCCCTGCTCCAGCACACCTGATTCTAATGAATGGGTTGTTATCAAGTTCCATGGAAGCCTGATAACGACCAATCATTAGAATCAGGTGTGCTGGAGCAGGGAAACATGGAAAACCTTCAGGACAGCGGCCCTCGAGGACCGGAGTTTGACACCCCTGCTCTAAACCCTTATGTCACTCTATCTCTCTGACCCCTTCCAGTTCATTTCACCCATTATAAGTCCACAAATGCATCATCAAATTGTCTTGGCATCATCCATTGGTTGACCAGGATCCTAATGCCATCGCACCCTTACACCTTCGTAACCCTATTCTGATCCCCTCCACGCAGGGAACAGCGGCATGGGACGATACCACGGCCAGCACGGCTTTGACCAGTTAAGCCACCTGCGTAGCTGCCTCATCAAGAAGCTCAACATGGAGGGAGCAAATGACATGCGCTACCCACCGCATAGCGCCAAGAAGCTGAGCTGGGCACGCTTCTTCCTGCTCAAACCTGTCAGCCTGGGCAGGCTTCGACGTATGGCACTGCTGGCCATGTTTGCTGTCCTGGCATCATTCATAGTACAGGTATGACACTCTTGACGAGTAAATATGGATTTCAAAGATTTTTTTATGTAACCTTACGAATTACATTTTTATGCTGAGGATTTTTTACTATTTACCTCATCTGATCCAAATGTTTATCTTTCTGAAGTGATTTTAAAAACGTAGTTAGTAAGATTACATATTATTATTATTATTAGTATTATTATTATAATTATATATTATTATTATTATTATTATATATTATTACTACTGCCCATCAAGTAGTTTCATGGTGCGTCATTTCCTGCATTCCACCCATTTTGGTCAAATCTTCTAGTGGTTTTTGAGTCTGTGAGAACAGACTGTTGTTGATTGGTGTGCTAATGATTCAAACTTGCAATATATTTATGTGAAAACTTTTCTAAATGGCTGAGTTGGCAAAACTCAAGAACCTTTGTGCTCTATACTACCCCACTCTTCTACTAGGTTATAAAACATTCATGTATGTTCTCCTGCCTGTACTTTAAACCTGAAGTCAAACAGCCATACATTTTTAAGTGAGGGATGAGTGAACGACTGCTCACATTCATTTGTTATTGTTAACTGATGTAGTTATAAGATTATTATGTTATTATATGTTTACGGTTGTACCTGGCCACCGATGTTAACTTCTTTGCAGTGAAACCCTATTCTGATTCTCATTCTGATAATAGCTTCATACCATATACCCTTTTCACCTCATGGTGTAATGCATTTGTGGTCCAGAGAGCAACAACATCTCAACATTTGTCCATCTCATACATTCATCCAAACAAACCAAAGCACACAGACATGGAAACAGTGTTTCAGATGCAGGAGTGAGTGTGATGTCCCTTGACAAAGGAGCCAGGACAAGCCAGGTGCGTGTCCTACTGCAGCTCATATGGCACTTTTTGGCTTTAATCAAACTCACTTCAGGAGTAATCAGATAATACTTCCAAAGAAAAAGTTATTTGTACTTTCTACTATAGCCATATAGTACATTATTAGTTAGGTAACACATCACAAATTGCAGAAGACAGTTAATGATTGTTTTAAAGCAGGTACTTGGCAGACATCGATCTGCCTCCATAAAATCTGTCTTCAGATTCTGTCATCAGATTGGATGGAGGAAGAGATAAAGAAGAGAGACCAATTGATAGACTGACATATGAATGCCAACCTTGAGGTGTTTTGAACTTTAATCACTCAACTTTCAAAATGTACATACTTAAAACCTATTTGTGCGAATAACCAATGTGATTTTTCTTCTGCAATCGTGAATTGTACATTTTCCCCAAAGATAAGTCAGACATGAGAATGCTCCCCCTCAAACTCCCACTGAAGCAAAGACTTGGGGTCTAAAACAAGAATGGCTTTGTGTGGTTGAAACAATGCACCGTGTTGTCCTGGAAATCTTACCACATAACGCTGGGCCGTCAACCCCCCTTTTAATTACCCGTCATGCCTCATTGTCCTTGTTTAAAAGAACTTTTGTTTAGTCCCCACTTGTACCTTTGTTTGTTGACATCCACACCCTCATCCTCACATGATAACTTCCATTGTATCTGCCATTCTGCCCTCTTCTCCTTGCTATGCTCTGTGATCTGAACACTGATTGTAGGCAAATGATGCTAGAACATAAGACATTTTGTGTTTTGCAGAGGTTCCTGCGGTCTGGCTGAAGAGGAACAAGCTAGTGATGCCACCTTTCTTCCTGAACTTGTTTCTAGTAGTTCAACATAAACACACCTGCTATCTTCTGAACAATCTGTGAAAATCCTTGAAAAGTTTGATCATTTATATCTTTCCAAATAGTTACATTTGGGGATTAAATTTCAAATGTATGGTAAGCGTTTACTTTTCTTTCATGTGTCTCAAACATTTCATGTGTTCTAAACATAACAAGGCAATATTTGCCTAGTGAAGGCAAATAGTTCAAGAAAATGTGTTATGTGGGTCTACTATATGAAAAGTTTGTAAATTGATTGTATCCTCATTTTATGAGTTGGAAATAAACATGTTAACACAGTGTACTGAAATACATTCATATTTTCTAATTCTATTATCACAACTGTAGGATTAGCTAAAAATCGTTAGTTAGTGTTAGTTAAAAAATCCTTCCAAACCAGTTTTACATCGATTTGCATAGCAGACAACATTACAATGAAAGTGCCTCCTTTTATTACACATTCATAATGTTACAGTATTTTTAGTATCATTTAATTAATGTTTACTGCTACCACACACACACACACACACACACACAAATACAGCCCTGGTTTTGTGTTATCACACATTCAAACGTTATCTATAAAACTGGCACTGATTAGTGCGGTAAACCGATATCACGGCAACACATCAGTAAATGTCCACCGAAACGCCCTCCGCTACGTCAGTCAGCCAGAAACGGGACAGGGACTTTAAAATAATGCAGCGCACGCACTAGTCGGTTATGCTTTAAAGCAGACGGTGAGGGAATAATCATGCAACGCTGTTATACATGACAGACAGGTTTGTGGAATGAAAATTTAACGCACAACAATACATCGTTTAACCGGAGAGTATTTTATTCATGCGTAAGTACAATATTAAATTTTTTTCCAGAAACTAGCTGTCATGGATAATCAAAATAAAAAATATTTTGGTTTTTACGTTGTGGGGTATTTCGTATGACTATTACAAGTAATAGTTACTGTAGAAACGTGAATTTTTACCTTCAATTCCATTAAATTAATAGCAGGATATAGACCTACTTTACTTGAAATTGATCAAATTGTAAACCCTAGTATTGTACATAACTGCATTCTATGAACCCAGCCTCAATTCTGAAGGATATTACAGGCATGAGGAACTGCAGACGTCAATCATTTACATAAACTATGATATTAGCATACAAGCTCCCACATTGGACCATGTTAATGTGATCAGAAAGTGATCATAGTTGATTTTGTAAAAACTTGTGGATGGTTATTGAGTGTATGATGTGCATCCAGGTAGTGTTGCTGCTGATATATGAACATGGAGAGGGAGGCTCTGGAGTGTGCCAGGGAGGCATATCTCACTGGGAGGTCACGACCCCAAAAGTTTAGAGTTGAGCAGCTGAAATCCCTTCTGAGAATGATTACAGACAGACAAGGAGACATTGCCACTGCCCTTAAACAAGACATTAACAGGGTAAGAACGAAGTGTCTGGAGAATTTACCTGAGGGTTATTCCTGGAAAAAAAATAATACTAACAAATAAAAAATAAAAAATCTTGTTCTTAAAAAGAATGACTGAAGATCAAAACAAGCATTTTTTCTGTTAAGCAATATGCACCTCTCTTATTCTGTCAAATTCTGTTTTGTGTTCCCTCAGAGCCAATACGATACACCTCTCTTTGAGCTGATAGGCTTGGAGAATGAAATCATCTTAGCAATGGCAAAACTTTCTGAGTGGGCGGCCCCAAGGCCTGTGGAGAAGAGTATCCTGACTCTGACTGACAAGGTGTACATCCAACCAGAGCCCCTGGGAGTGGTGCTCATCATTGGGGCCTGGAACTACCCCTGGGCTCTCACTCTGCAGCCCCTGATCGGGGCCATTGCTGCTGGTAGGGATTCCTGTGGGGTTTCTCTTCCCGCAAATCCATAACCCTCATTTCTCTGTTTATGTTTTCATGTTGTCTCTTCATGTTGCCTGGTGGCCCTGTACGTTGCATAGGCCTTTCCCTCCACGGCGAATGGCTTTTTCTTTCATCTTAGTTACATACATACACATACATACATTGTCTACTGCTGATCCCTGGGAGCGATTGCAGTGCCGCTTGTTCCCATTTTGGGGTCACGGGTGACTGGAGCCTTCGTTCTTAGTTCTGCTAGAGAATTTAGTTGATACCTTATCGTGAGGTGTAAAGGCTAACAGAGCTCTAGTAATGAGTGATAACAATGAAAACTGTCTTCCTGACCGAGCCCTTCTTTCCCAGACCCTAACTGTATTTTCTCCATACTGTGATGTCATCCCATTCGCACAAATGCCTCATTCTCTTTCTGCAGGCAACGCAGCTGTGGTGAAACCGTCTGAGTTGAGTGAGCATTCCTCAGCTCTTCTCAGAGCCCTGCTCCCCCAGTATCTAGACCAGGTCTGTACTTAAGACTCTCTTGTCTGACATGTGGCCTGTTCTACCAGCGGAGGTTACAGAGCTTGTGACTTATATGAGGATCATCGACGAGGAAATGAATAACCTCACTTTTTTATTTGTCATCCATTATTTAATGTATCACATCAACGAAGGCATCGATAGATCTCACAAAATACTGAATGTCATTCCAAAATACTACTAAATACTAACATTGGTTTCAAATAAATCTTTTTATTTTTATCCAATCTATGTTTTTTGCCTTGTTTTTGGGGGGACAATTTGACCAAGGGCTGATGTTTTTTTCTTGAAGGAACTCTACCCTGTAGTGACAGGTGGCGTTTCAGAGACACAGGAGCTGCTGAAGCAGCGTTTCGATCACATCTTCTACACGGGGAACAGCACTGTGGGTAAACTGGTGATGGAGGCTGCAGCACGCCACCTCACACCTGTCACTCTGGAGCTGGGGGGGAAGAGCCCCTGTTTCATTGACAAGGACTGTGACCTCAGAGTTGCCTGCAGGTGAGATTCATATCGCTAAATAGTTGGTCACTAGATGATTAATGATCACTTACAATGATCACACTGCAAAAATGCGGAAATACGCTAGTTTATTTAGAGTTGGTTATAGAAACATTTGGTAGAACAATTGCTTGCTTATGGCTATAAAAGGGTTTCTACTTTAGGATATACAGGGATACTTGTATACAGTTACTACTGTTAGTTTCCAGCAGCAATGTGGATGAAGGACTGGTTGGCATGACTTGACTTTTGTTACATCGTTCATGTGTCCCCAGACGTGTGACATGGGGGAAGTTTATGAACTGTGGTCAGACGTGTATCGCTCCAGACTACATCCTCTGTGAACCCAGCATACAGAACAGAGTGGTGGAGGGCATACGTCAAACATTACTCGTCAGTTCCCAACGCATTCTCAATACAATCTCATTGTATTATAACCTGTACCGTGTCAATCACATTCATCATTATATGCACAAAATGTGGAACATTAAGTACAGTGAAGCCAATTCAAAGCGCATCATGAGATTGTCTAGCATGTATTTCAAGTACTTTAATTGAGCTTTATCTAATCAACAACTTCAACAATTCTAATAGCATTTTGTTCTTGATTTTAACCAATCCCAGGAATTCTATGGTGCAGACCCTAAATCCTCACCAGACTATGGGCGCATCATCAACAGGCGCCACTTTAACAGAGTGATGGGTCTGCTGGAGGGATACACAGCTGCAGTGGGTGGGCAGAGTGACTCATCACAGTGCTACATTGGTGTGTACATTTATTTAATTAGCACTTTTATTCAAAGAGACGTACAGCTGGAACCTGTGGTGGGTGTGGGACTGCACCCTCAGTGTAGTGTTCACAGTGTTACAGGAAGGAACATTTACAGTGAGATACAAGCATTTGATTGGTTCCACAGAGTGAATAACCAATGAAATGCGTATATCTTACTGCCAATGCGTAAGAGTTGTTAGCTCCGTAGACTGGTGCATAGGACACGTGGTATGCTGAAGCCTGGACCCTATAACTGTAGTATTCCTTTTCTGTTCCAAACAATATTTTCCCACAAATCAAGTCGGAGCTGTAACCCATCGATATTACCTTGACGTTTCTCTGCCAACACTCCACTAGTTCATTAACAGCATTGAGCGTGTGTCCTCCCCAGCCCCCACGGTGGTGAAGGATGTCCCCCCTCACGCCCGCATCATGCAGGAGGAGATCTTTGGGCCCCTGCTGCCCATCGTGCCTGTCAGTGACCTGGATGACGCCATTCGCTTCATCAATGAACGAGAGAAGCCTCTGGCCCTTTATGTCTTCTCTTGTGACAAAAATGTGAGCTGAGCCTAACTAGGGGAGCTGGTGACACGTGTGTTATTGAAACGACATACACTGATGTATGTTTATGTTCCTCTCCTTCTGTTCGCTAGACAATTCAGAGGATGCTAGCTGAGACCACCAGTGGAGGTGTGACAGTCAACGATGTAATGATGCACTATTCCCTCAATTCTCTGCCCTTCGGGGGCGTGGGTAAGACGTTTACGTCACGTTAAGGCTTATACACATATTCAAGACTTTAATCTAGGGGCTTTGTATGCAGAAAAAAAGCCATGCTGTACACAAGATACAAAAGGGGGAAACGAATGTCATTAGACCATTGATTTCAAACTGTATCTATTTTCCAGACAGTCAGAAAGAAATAACACGGGAATGCGCTTTCCCTTGGCATGACGTATACAACCTCTAATCTAACAGGTCAGAGTGGCATGGGCCGTTACCATGGCAAGCACACATTCGATCAGCTCAGTCACCACCGGGCATGCCTAGTGAGGTCCCTGGGCATGGAGGGCATCAACACGGCGCGGTACCCTCCTCAGAGCCGGGAGAGGGCTCGCAAGGCACGGTTCGCCTTGCGCAGCCCGCTAATCGACTTCTCAAAGCGTACTTTTGTGTGGGCTGTCACTGTGTCCATCATAGCGTTAGGCCTCTTAATTGCCTTGGCAGTCATCCTGTTCATAGCTTCTGGTCTCAGCTGTACCTGTTGGTATTGGCAGGGGTGGAATCTGGGGAAGTCTCCCTGGTAAATTCATTCTGTCAGATCACACAGAACACACTCAAAAACACATTCTATGTTAAACAGTTAACAAATTCATGACAATGCATTTGACATGATTTCTCTAATGGTTTTGAATGATGACAATATTTTCAAAATCCTTTTCAATGCTGACGTTATTCACAATATATGTCAGAATTTAACAAAGTCCTGAAATCCATCATAACTGAATTCATCGTCATTTTAAATTGTACAAGATAGTAGATAGACATTTTTATTTCATTTCTACATGTCAGCGACATATATTACTTTGTGTTTGTGTTTTTCTAATACACCATGCCTCTTCAGAGTCTGCTAGGAGCTGACTTCCAATATGTGTGTGACAAAGGTATTGTTTTCATGGAAACGTATGGTAAAATAGACTTGTTACCGGACGGAAAACATGTGCGCCTCTCAGCATTGCTTTTATGCTCTCTGTCTATATCTCTCTCTTTCTCTCTCTTTCCCTATGTCCTTCTCTTTGTATCTTTCTTTCACTCACTCAAATTCAAATAAATGTTCAGGTTAGACAATATTACCAAAGCAGACAACAACATCCAGTCTAATGGTCCTTTGACCATGAAACACCAGGTGACTTCAGCATTTGACAATGCACTGGCACACAATGAACCTTTAAACCAACAACCTTCATTCCTCAACAGGCCAATAGGCTGCAGGGCATCACAAGTACATACATGCATCCATTCATCCATCCATCCATCTACATTTATCTATACATACATACATACATACATACATACATACATACATACATACATACATACATACATACATACATACATACATACATACATATATACATACATACAGTACAAATACAACTCTGTATTGATTTCTGTGTCAATTATTATTGATTTCTTTGTTTTAAAGTTGTAAACTATGTTTGTCTAGCAGACAGTGGGACCAGCAGCACTAGATGGCAGTCTAGAGCTACTTATAGTCCTGGGTAAAATCACATTGTCATTTATAATAGTGTGACCAAATGATGCAAGTGTTTTATATACCATTTTGAATGTCCTAATTTCAAATACTCACTTTGTGGTGTCAATAAAGATAAAGTCAGTTGTTTTGTAAATCAAACTGCATTTCTGTTAAATGTTGTATTTGGTTTTGTTTTAACTGAACACAAACTATAGTGGGATTACAGTGTACTTTATTCAGAGGACAGGCTGTGGGAAAATCAATGCTTGACTTTATGATCTCATCATATAACATTGTCTATATATGTAGTATATGAAATGGAAATGCAGCTTGAAATTCAATAGTTCAAGTAAATGTTAGCAGATCAGATAGCTTTTAATATTAATCGGTACAGTAGTCTAAAGGAAGTATTGAATAACTGTGTTTATCCACCAAGATTGTGTCCCCATATCCTCTCTGTGTTCCATTTCAAGGAGATAGATTCTCTGAAGTAGGCTTCTGAGGATGAATGTTTAGTGTCCTATTTGCCGGTTGTGTGTCCATGGGAAATCACAGTTGACTGTTTCTTTCTTTCTGCTACATCCATCCTCTGCCAAAGGACTTGTAACCTTCCATCTGCATTGCTGCATAAGTTAAACAAAGACAACTCCACAATCTAACTCCGGTGGAGGGCTGAAAAGGCAAACTGTTTAAAACATTCCACTGAGTTCGCTTCAGGGCTCAACATGTGTTGTACACTCCTCATTAACTATTCAAGATTAGCTTTGATAGATGTTAAAAATAACAGAAATCCATCTTTTTATTGTAAGCTGTCACTCACACTCGCCATGTCTCCTTTGCACACTGCGTGTGTGTGACGGGAGCATTTTTACAGTGTGTGGATGCCAAAGTGTGTAGGCATGAGTTTCAGTATGTTTCTGTTAGTGTCAGCCCTCACCACAGCCTTGAGGTCCTTGGACTGGCGCCAGGCATAATTAGCATGGATGCAAAAACCCTACTGAGTGGCCTTTCTGAACAAAGAGATAAGAAGCAGGGTACTTTGTAACGTCTGACCAAATGTGATTCCTCATTTGTTTCAGGGTAGGCATTTTGGGATTCACACACCAAATATGATATGGTTAAAACCATCTACACCACCACACTGTTCATTTTCCCCCTGGTAACACCCACTAGTATTGTGGTCAGCAAACTCCAGCCCAAACAGCTCAAACTGCAGCCTAAACAGCTCAAACAGCCCAAACAGCCCAAACCTCAGTCCAAACAACCCAAACTACAGCCCAAACAGCCCAAACTACAGCCCAAACAGCCCAAACTACAGCCCAAACAGCCCAAACAGCCCAAACTACAGCCCAAACCTCAGTCCACACAACCCAAACTACAGCCCAAACAGCCCAAACTACAGTCCAAACAGCCCAAACTACAGCCCAAATAGCCCAAACAGCCCAAACTACAGTCCAAACTACAGCCCAATCAGCCCAAACTACAGCCCAAACAGCCCAAACAGCCCAAACTATAGTCCAAACAGCCCAAACAGCCCAGACTACAGCCCTAACTACAGCCCAGACGGCCCAAACAGCCCAAACTATCGTCTAAACAGCCCAAACTATAGTCCAAATAGCCCAAACAGCTCAAACTACAGCCCTAACTACAGCCCAGACGGCCCAAACAGCCCAAACTCACATTCAGGACCCAGCTCCTGCTGACTTCATCATCTGCGTGTAGAGGCAATGACTGACAACATGAAGTTTAGAGGTTAGTGCAATTGTAAGTTGCAGGAGAAATTATACAGTGCATCCAATGATGAAGTCAAACTGAAGGATAATTTAGGACCGACGATAATGTAACGTGTAAAATATTCCATGAATTTAACCTTGTGCAAAAAGAGTAAAGACGTGGTTGATTCATTCATTGAATGAAACATTTAAGTAATAATTATTGACAGTTATCTTTATTGTCCCAGGAGGCACTTCACCTTCTATTCCATTTGTGAGTGACAGCGAATGTTTTTTATTTGGAGCTGTTGCTATAGTAACTCATTAACCCTGGCTGACCTTGGCATGTAAGGTGTTGATCATCAGGATGTGACATGCGCACATCCAGGGATCTCAACCTGCTTCTCTGATAGAATACGGAACGGATCAGTATCTTCACACAGAACTATAATCTAATCTTTAATCTTTTTGTTCCTTGTTGTCAGTGGTTGTCCCTTCATCCCCTTTCTCATCTGTTCCTACCGTGTTCTCTCTTTCATACGGTCTCTTTCTGTCTCTCCCTCTCTCTCCTAACCAGTGAGTCAATTTAAATGGTTGCTAACACAAAGCCAGAATTAGCCTGATCATACATAAGGAATTTGTTATTTTATTTTCATCTTTATGTTCTCTGAATTTATTTGACATTCCCTCTCATTCAAACACACCAGACATTTAGCCCTGAGGCTGATTAATCTTTTTTTCTCTGCAATTTCACCATGTTGCATAACAGTGCTGTTTTTCCGAGGTTACCTAGGGTGCGGTTCCCTTTCAGTCACAGTCTAGGACTGCATCTCTTCAGTACTAAATGATCTACTGGCATTATCATTGTAATAACCAAAAACCAAAGGAGAAATGGTAACTGATTTTAAAGATACAAACTAGACAAACTGCAACCTAAAAAACCTGCCTCTGCAATGTTTTTGTGCTCACACACAGGAAGAAGATCGCTTTGTAATTTAAGAACCGGATGTCTGACCCAAGATGTCCTGTGCTCCCCAAGGCTCAATCCCTGGCAGCAACCTCAGCTTGCAGTGAGCAAATGAAGCAATGCTGGTAAAGCTTTCCCCAATTTTCACAATCAAGTTCACAATCATTTTTTTAGAACCTGGTTCAGTCTATCCGCAGGTCTCAATGCCACAGCGATCGTTACGTGGCTGATTATTATGTGCAAGGAGATCGTTGTTAGGTTTGATCAAAGATTTTGAGACTCCTTTGCACTTGACTGTCAAAGCTTTTGTTCTAAAAGCAAAAGAAAAGTGCAGTATAATGCTGTTGATATTTGGGGGACACCACTTTTCATCCCCCACAGGAAGGCTCCACGACTTACCAATGTGGCTTCACGGTCAATTTGGTGAGCTGTCTGATGTTTCTAATCACGTTGCACCACTAATTGATTTTCCACACCTAAAACTAATCTTAAGCAAGCTGAAGTTTTGTTTGGGAGAAATGGCAGCTGTTGGGGAAACTGACTGAACATGAAACAGTGTGGCTTGATTGTGAAGTTTAATCACAATCCTCAACACTGATGTTTGTTTGTCAAAACAGGTTAAGCTGTGATTATTGGGTGTTGTGGTAGTTGAAGGCACTTAATTCTGAGGGCCCTTAAAGGATTACAGGTTTAAACCAATACCAGGTAGGGATCGGTGGGTGATTTCAGTAGGTGCGATGTAGGGATTAGTTTCAGGGAGTTTCACCTGTTTATTTTTGAATGGTTGTGACTTTGAAGTGAAAGTTTGAGGGTTTAAATATATTTAGGATACTCTTTTCCTCATATGCATGTGATGTGGTGCATACGACGCTACCTTGAAAGAAACATCAAACACATTAAGGTAAAAGACGAGAGGTTACTTGAAGTATTTTTGTGTCGCACAGTGTAGTATATTTGATCATTTGCAGAGCTGCATCTTATTTCATAAACCCAGCAAGCAATCATTTCTGTACATGTATTACTAGTGTTTCTAAGTGTTCACAGCGGAGCCTCTTTAACAATACCCCAGAGGAGAGGAGAGAATGGGAAGGGTTTGCCGTACGATACATGTCTAAATAGCATGTCTCTATGTACAGTTTGTGTTTGTGTCATAGAATAAATTTGCGATCACATTTGTTGATGTGATCTTTGTCCTCTCTGTGATGGGTCATTTGCATTTGTCTGATAACTTGCATGACATTTCTTTCAAGTTGTCGGAAGCCCTGGAGAATTATGTGTGAGAAACAAATTATAATAGCAACAATTTTAATACAACTGAACTGGTTTTCTGTACTCACTGGTTCTAGTGTGAGTACTGATAACATGTTGGGAAAATGCATAATGGATATTTAAACATTGACCAACAACTAAGGTTTGTTTATTGTTTGTCACAAGGATCATTTTCTATAAAAATACGCAATCTCATTTTCACTTGGTCATGTTGTATTCTCTGTCTTTTCATTTTTTCACAAGGGTGTCCTTTACAAAAGACAGACACAGGGCACGATTCAATACCCAGGCGCCCTGTGTCCTTTCTGTATGCATCAGTTCCCTGGAGTATTGATTTACATATCAGTTCGAGATTGTTGACCATATGTCAAAACTGCAGGCAAAGTCGTCCCTATCTTGAGTAATTGCGTCATTTGAGGTAATCAATACTCATTAATTGATTGTTCCTGAGACATTTGCCAGTTGGACAAATGTGTATTGATGCTCAAGGATTTCCTGTGTAAAACATGTTTGTCCCTTTATTTGCAGGTGATATTACTTTTGTGGATTTGTCATATGTGTTAAACCTCACTCTATATCAAGGTTGTTTTCTCCTGACAGACCTCATTTGCAGTCTTCTCAGAAACAAGGCTTCTATCGCCATGACTACAGGCAAACAACCTCTGCCTCTGAAGAGAAAGATGCCAACATATCTGTCGGAACACAGCGACTGTAGCTTTTTTCTATGACAGGTTATCAGATCAAAGACTCTCAGCAGGAAATCGGAGCTCGACTCCGTGGCTTCGGTAAAAAAAAAACACCCACTAAATTCAAACTGTTCCTAAATCTGCACTGGAATGAGGTGGGGTATTTTTATACCTCAAGCTGTTCATCATCTGCCATCGCTGCACACTTAGAGGCAATGACTCATGGCCCGACATCCATGCAGGCAAACACTGACGTGAAAATAGATTCGCTCACTTTTAAATGTAATTTTGTTGTGTTGTTTGCTGCAACTATTGGTCTCTTTTGTTGGAGACCAAATCCGTAACCCCCCTTAGAGGTCTCACCTCCTTCACCCTTGGTGTTGAGTTCTGTTGGTGTCATATTCCCTGCCTCTCTGGATTCCTTAATTCCTCTCTGTGAGGATATTGAGACAATCTTTTGGACAACAGTGTAGAATGCCAATGTATCCATTCCATTGCAGATAAGGGAGCCTGCATCTGTCCCAATAGGGGTTCAGTCAAAGTTCACATGTTCAAACTTTAAATCCATGCCAAATCTGTCTCTCCTCTCTCCCTCTCACACACAAACATTGGTGGATAAAACTGCTGTCTGTCTGGCCTCCTGAGAGGAGAAATATTAGAAATGAAACTGGGTGCATGTCTGTGAAAAGATTTTACATTGTATTGTATAATTAAAACAAGGTCAACAAACTTTGATTTACATGTTTGGTCATTTATGTATCATAAAGACCAATGTTGAAGATGCAGCAATCTTCCTTGGATTGGATGTGTGGCAACATGAATCCAGTCTGTAAGATAGCATGCTTGGGTTTGTGTCCTACTGTAGCTGGAGTCATGTAAGCCTCTCTGGAGGGGAACAATGGAAATTTTCATTTTTTGGTAAACATTGGCCCATCAAATCTGAATGCAGTCAACCTAGCTGCCTGAACTCAGTTGAGCTCACTGACATTTTTGTACTTCACTTTGTTTCCAGGGGCTTCTGTCAAATGAAGCGGATGCAGACAAGTCAAAATGCTCGACTGAGCAGTGTATGAGGTTTGTCATACCCAATTGGTAAAATCTTTTGAGCTATGTCTGCTTGTATCATGCTGGGTTGCAAGGAATTTGGATGACAGAGTAGGCCAACAGTGGATGAATGGATGGGTAGATGGGGGGTGGGATGGGGGGCTGGAGGTTGGGGGGGGGGGGGGGGGGGGGTTAAAGGCATCTGGGTAAAGCTATGAGGCATGGAACCTCATACTGTGGGTGTCAGACCTGTAACCTAGCCATCTCCAGGGCATTCTAATGACCTCGAAAGCCCATCTGAGAGGACTTATACCAGCCACACCTTGTGCAGAGACGGTTTAGCCAACTGGAAGTCCCATAAGTAACGTCGTTCTGAAACTAATGGGATTATCAGTGTTCAGATATCTAGAAACGATGATGCAATGTATGTATTTTTGTTGCTGCAAAGCAAACTAATCCTAACCCGAATGCCACTGCAAATCATAGGTTGTCACTCTAGCTGTTTCACATGGGTGGGCCTACCTATAAAGACACGTCCATACTTGTGCATGTTCAAGATAATCAACAAAGAAGTGTAAACTTCAACTACAAGATCTGCTCTTAAGCAAAACCCCATCAAAGCTGTTTCAGCACTCTTTCTGCATCCATCGAACATTAATGGAGGACGTGATTACTGAGCATTTGGGTTCAATTTAACAACTATGTCTATGTCTGAACCTTATCCTTGAATCTCAGAAGCTATCCTGTTCTCTCATAGTGGGGTGTGTGAAGCTAGAACCTCTGACACTGCACGATTAGTGGGTCCTTATTGAACTGGCCTATTGCCTTGATTAGGCTCAAATTTCACTACGTAGGCACCAGTGACAGTCTGGGCTCGCTGGGGAATTAACAAAATGGGGAGGAAATACAATAAAGTGTCGAGCCTAATAAAGCAGTAAATGTAGAAAAGCCTGACCAGGGAAGACTCACCCCTGTCATGTCAGGTCTAAAAATGTTGGCATTTTGTAATTGCAGACACAAAAATGTATAGGGTGCACAGACACACACCATTTGAAAATGAATGACTAAATTGCTTTGTTATGGGCGGTGTGAGTTTGGTCTTCAGGAAGGCTAATGCCAGCTATAATAACATCAGCCAGGATGCTTTATTTCAACATGCTGATGGATCAACATGTTATGTCTTTTCTTACCTTGCGTTCTGACTTTGCTTACCTAAGATAAGCCAATGCTACATCAAAACAATGCAGCATCAAGTAGATTAGCAGCACCTAATTTGATGTTGATGACAACTGAGGCTAACAGTAACCAGCTTGATCATAAAACTGACAACTCACCACTACGGCAAATGCTAATTATCATGCTTTTTAGCCCTATGGCTAATTCTTGTCCACTCAAAGCTTTTATAAGTATAGCTTCAGAGTGGCTCATTTTAATGTCTTCCCTTCCCAAAATGTCATTACAAGGATAATGTTATTTGCGTAATCAATTACCATGGCAACCAGTACAACTTTAGAGTTATTGAGCTAATGTTGATGGTTGATAAGTCGATTATCTCTTGATTGTGAGAACGTAATGGATGGAAAAGCCTGACACAAGTCTTCTGTGTGTAGTGAGTTTCACAGCACACCATACAGTCATATTGGCTCTTAAGAAATGGAAGTGTTTTGAAACTGTGCCTTATGTTTGAATGGCATGGAGCATGATTTTGGATAGTCTTAAGCACACACATATCTAACTATGATAACTGGCAGAGATGAAGTTTGTGGGGGGAAAGTAAGAAGGGGTTCTGTCATACTTTCAGCCACACATACATGACCATGGTGACCAACCAGTGTTTATGATCACTGTATTTACAGGGTTCTGGGGTGTGAGATTTGTGGTGTGAATGTTGACATTTGATGTTCTGCGACCGCGATTTTGAAAGCAAAACATCAAAACGAATGGTAGCTGACAATTATACACAAAAAAGCTGTAATTCTTTTGGGATACCTGGTTTAGACATTCATTGGGGAGGGGGCTGGAGGGAATAGACAGAAGATGAATTTGACAAGCACACACTGCTGTTTCTGCATGCCAGTGATAGTCCTGAGAGAGGGTTCTGGACATCAGTTTCTAATGGTTGCACTGTCAACACAACATTTGTATAGTGTCTGTACACCATGAAGAATGGACGTAAAGCTATGTTTGATCTACACATGTCTGTGTACGTGCATCCTATCTAAACCTGACAAGCCTCAAACATTTTCAGCTGTCTGAGTGGACTCATGAGTCATCCAGAAGGCCAGAGCAAACTGGAGCTCTGCTCCTTCTCTCATTTTAAAGGGATTTCCTCTCTGAAGTGGTCTCAATTGTAGATGTGAGCCTCTGGTAAGTTATGTGATGTCTGGAGGGTGGCCTTAGTGGCAGGATGAATGCAATCAGACCACTTTGGTCTGTGTTATGGGAATATGACCCTGACCTACGCTACTGTATACTGAATCTTGCATATCCTCAACCTGTTCTATTCACCCAAATTGCACTTATTCTATTTACCTTGATAATCAGGACTATTGTCATCCTGCTTGGAACCCTCATTCCTCCCAATCATGAAATTCCTCTCATCATTTCTTACAATCCTTTTCATCCTTATGAGTGCTTCTTCTAATTCTTTTCCTAAATGTTTCCTCAGCCCAAAGTAGAGTACATCCCATACTACTCTCCCCCCTCTGTGTAACAGCCCCCCCCCCCTCACCCTGCCGGCACCATCTGCTGCAGAACCAAACCCAGACAGTGGACTTCTGACAATAAGCTTAGTCTGAAATCCTGCCGGACTTCTGCCGAGTTCACTGGTGGGACAGCTCACGAATTCAGAAATCTCTGTGAACACAACGTGTTAACAGCGTGTGTACTTGTGTAGGCGCGTGTATGTAAAAGTTATGGTCACCAGTCACAGAGGGAGTTTTTTTTATGAACAAAGGCTTCCTTCTCATGGCACGTGCCACCCAGAGGTCACAGTGATGGCTGGGGCCTAGGGCAGTGTACCAGACCTGCTCATTACTGGAATCTTTAATGGAGGAGATTAGTACAGCCACAACAATAGAACAATTGTGCATGTGGACACAGATTGCAGGGGACAACTCAAAACAAGCACACTTTTCTTTTATCTTGTTCTTTGTGTGGAGTACAGAGAACTTAGTGGGTCACAGTTAGCTTAGATGGTGGAGGGGGACATGTGACATTATGATCAAATCTTTGTGAGTTGAGTTTGAGCTAGCATGGGAGCATGAGACTGGCTTTGATAAAATACATAGTGAGCTTGTGTATATTGTGACCCTGTTACTGACTAATTACCTATTTTTGGTTTTAAAAAAGCTAAAAAAAGAAGGGAAATTCCATAAATATGATATGTTAAAACTCTTTTCCTAC
Organism: Plecoglossus altivelis; assembly: GCA_036571765.1. NCBI lineage: Eukaryota > Metazoa > Chordata > Actinopteri > Osmeriformes > Plecoglossidae > Plecoglossus > Plecoglossus altivelis. The sequence goes on from BROE01000005.1 coordinate 10,943,125, forward strand.
TCCTTGGCACTCTGTCTTGGGACATAGAGTTCCCATTGTGCTGCCTGTGTGCTTCTGCATGTTACCTTACCCTCTTAAGCTTTAAGTAGTTTAGTATCTAGGCCAAGGGATCCTTCTTTATTGCTTCTCTTGAGAAGCTGTTGATTAATCAACCCAGATGCTGAGCTGCTAATTGGGAGCCAGAGAAAAGGCAGGCAGACATTCTTGGGAGTTTGGGACACAGACTTGCTGGAGCTTGATGGCAATTAATGCATACAGACTTCATCCAAATCCACAAAAAAGGTTGTCTTTATTATTTCTATTCAATGAAGGAATATTCAACATGTGGAGTTTGATCAAATTATAAAAGAAGATGAGGACAATTTGTTTTTTAATTGAAGGTGTCCTTTTGGTTTATTAATAGAAATGGCCCATCTTGCTGTAACATTAACTCTTTGAAATTGTCACAGATATTATTCATGATCAACACAGAAATGCTCTTCCATTTTGAAACTCTTTTATTATTTTGGTTTTATTGCCATGAGTGGTGTTGTGAACTGGCATCTCCAACTGGACTTCTCAGAGCAGCAGAACAAGCTTTTATTCAATTATCTCTGCATTGTCTGTATGGAATTTTAAGTGTTTATTGTACTTGTTGATGTTGTAGAGACTGGAACAACACTGACATTACTAATGACGGCTGATCATCAGCTGTGAGTCAGGATCATGGGGGAATGTAAACTGCAGAGGTCGGCAGGAAAACAAACAGGGACAGATGATGCAGGTCATATAGTGGAAATAAGGACTTAGTGTGTGTGTGTGAAGACCTTTCTTTAGTGAGCCACCAGTTTTCTTTGCCTCCCTATTTCCCTCTGACACACACATACAAGTTGTACACGTCATGTTGACAGTGATGGTCCTGGGACGAAGATCTAACACAGATATTGACAGGGAGGCAAAGTTAGCAAACAAATGAATGATCTCACTTTGTTAGAAAGCACCCAAGTGAAAAAATGAATTTGTGCATATCACAAGGCAGTGATCTGATTTAGTTGCCATTTCCCAACAAGTTTAGTTGAAGAAATAATAACCACATCCACATTGTCTTTCATTGGCAGGAGTAGTAAAACATCCTTTCTTTTTATCATAAGGAAATCGCCTCTTAAGATTCTATACAGGCAGAATGTACTGTGTAACACTATAACACTGACAAATGCACTTTGGCAGACACAACAGACAACTATCATTCAAGGCCACATCGTGAGAATGGACTACGCAGCAAGCTGTTACAGTTGGAGGTTAAGAGGAGTTTGCAGAAAAACGTGCTTTTATGCTCAATGATGAGCCATTCCACACAATGACAGTACATTCATAATGACCCTGAATCTTCTGTAAGTGTTTACAGGATGTGATGAGGGGGACAGTGTTTATCAGCAGGCTTTTTGTCAGAACAGACAGCCAAACTAACTGTGAAACGAGTCATGGAAGGCCAATCTAATTCAATTTGTTTGCTTGACACGCTTGTCAACATTCATACCAGAGCAAGTGCAGCATCATTCTGAAAAGATTTAACCAGATCTTTTGTATTTTTTCTAATTTCACAATCGGATTTCGAAAAAGAGGATGCATTGTTGAATGTACATTTGCAACACCATACAGTGCAAACATTAAGTCTAATTTTACCAGTGTGTCATGAAGTGACCAGATGGAACTTTGGCTTCAAATGTACAGCACCATGTCTTAAAAGTCATGTAGCTTATCAGAAAGATATAGCTTAATAGAAAAATATCCTCAGAACTCAGAGAACCTCTAACTGTGGAAATCTACCAACCACACAGGATGTTTAGTTTGTGTATGTTGATGGCAGATGATAACCTTCACACTTATTTAATTGCGTCATTTTCTTTTCTCTCTGCAACCCGAGGCCCCCCAACCATATATGTACCCCTTATCACAGTTCTTTTTCAAAACCTATGAAGTGTGGGGCATTGCGAGATATGGTGCAGACTTGTAATTTTCTTCAATTCTCCTGTGATTCTCATCCATTCTCACACTCCAGTAGAGCTCTGAATTTGTCTCTCACACAATTCTCTGGGGGATCCATTGAGTTAGCTGCATTTTTGACCTCCATCTTCCTTTTCAGAACAGATGAATTCATTTTCGCATTATGTGCCTTCGCAGATGAATGATCTATGGTTTGCGAAAGGAATCGGTATGCTGTGGTGTACATTGAGAGCTTTGTGGTCTCAAGGCCTTGAGAGACCCGGAAGTGTGATTTCCAGGCTGTATTGTCACACCTCCAGTGTTAACGAGTTTCACAAAACTGCTGTTGAGCTGTGAACAAAAAAAGAGAAAGTAACGATATGTGACAAGTGGACCTTGTCTAATTAACAGTCTGGACCGTACAGCATATCAGTGTACGTTCGCACAGAGCAATTCACTGTAGGCTTCGGGTGTGTACATTCTGTCTCAAGTTCTCAGTACCACTCGGATCAGTTAACGTGCACTTTGAACTCTCCCATAGATGAGTGCTGGTCTGTGCTGACCATTCAGTCTCACTGAAACAGGAGATTCTGCCATAATAGCATCATTGATCACTTGGCATCTTCATTTCATCCCTCTGCATCCAGGTTCAAAGGGTTTTTAGCATGAGAAATATCCCTGGGACAGAAAGTGATATTTTCTGTGAGAGACTCTATCTGACAACTTAGTGAAAAGGAAGCAGATGCACCAAGGCCCTCTCTCTCTCTGTCTTGGTCTTTCGCTATATCTGTCCTTCAGATAAGAACATTTATGATGATTGCTGGAAGGATGTCTTTGCTACAAGGCAATGAGTTGACTGGGGGCCACTGAAAGCTATGTGCTTCACCTGATCCGTTCTAAACATTTTTATTTAGTTTTCTTACATTTTATCTACAATAAATCATGCTAGGACCTTCAAGTACACAGACATAATAAAAATGTTTCACAATAACAAAGATATAATTAAACATATCTAATAACTTGCGATGTGAATGGTATTGTACTAAGATTTTTTGAGTAGGCAGTACTTGAAGGGGTGTTATGAGACATCAAGTTAAATCATCGTCATGTATTTGGAAGCCACCCTATAAAATCTGACACAATTAGAATTTTTTATACAAATGTTAGTCATTTCTGACCTACTAAGGATTTGTATTTTCGGATGTGTGATTGTTCTTATTGAAATGGCAGAACAATTACACAAATCTAACAGTAAGCATTAAAAAACATACCTAATGGCTAGCCTGCAGTTCCTAGACCTTCTTAAAAAGAAAAGAAACAAAATGTACTTTTTTTGCTTGAACATATTCAACTCTTACAATAATAGCATCACAAGCCACCGCTGTGTAACCTCTCAGCCAGCACATTCCTTCCTCAAAGAGTTTTTAAAGTGAGGTTTTGTAGGTAGCAGGCAGTGCACTGATTCAATAAGCCTGTGAACATAAAGCCAACCCCATTTTTGCAAGGCCATCCCTCAGGCAAGTAGCACTGACTGAGTGAGTCGCTGTAAACACACTAAACCACTCAAGTACATTAAGGGAGAGATCAACAGCTTTAAATTGTGTCCCACAATGGTTCACAGAGTGAAAACTAAATTGCCATGGCTGATTGTTGTGTGTGCCAGCTCGTGATATAATCATGAGCAGAACAACACAAGTCTCAGGACCAGGTAAATTGATGGATCTATATAGATATGACCTAAATTGATGTATCGTAGCCTCGCAAAACCTATTGACGACACTGCATTAGGCCTCACCTTAGTTTACTGTCTCTTTAAAAAGCTTGTGACATTGTAGTTCCGCCCCTCATGCATTTGGCCAATCGTCAGCTCTGAGACAGGCACGTCTTTCAGCAGCAACCCGCAGGTGGCCCAATAGCAAAGTGTCTTTCAAGGCCGTGGCACCAGTCTAGTAAGTAGTGGTGACGCTTTTGCACTGATAGCTACAAATGTAGAGAGAGCAGTAATAAGTATTCTTGTGTGTAATATAAGAGAATGCCGATTTGAGCAGACAATACGAACGGAATGTATTGTCAACGATTGTCAACACTTTGGAACAGTTAGCTAATCAACTAGTCAACTCTCTCCTGCAACGGATCCGTAACATTATTTGGTGGGTACCAAGAGAAAATGTTATAGTCAATGCCTTTTTTTTTGCTGCCTCTTCCATCAGTTACCACGACAATATAGCACTAGTCTTTTTAGGCATACCGATAGCCATCTGTGTATTTATTATTCTCAACTCAGCAGTCAGTTAATTAAGTTTCGAATATGCGAATGGGGTTAAATACTTTTATGATGTTATTGCATGTGCGCTATAAATCTTAAAATGTATCTCGCGACATAAATCTTCTGGTAAGGCTATACTAATAACATTTTGTCCGTGTGTCAGTTTTGTTTTGGTCTTGTCAAGCACACGGTTTTGGACGGATTTTCTGTTTTTGCTACTGTTTCCCTGGCTGTGGATGTGAAAACCAGCCTACCTGTTTTAAGTGTAGCAAAACTGAATATATTTAGAGACCGATTTGAAATCAGATTTAACGGACATAGCCAATGGTGTCCCGAAGTCATTCTTAGACAAGTCCACTAAAATCAGCTCTGTTTGTAGCTTGGAAAATGTATTATGTAAATGTGTTAAAGGAGTGCCATTGTAAGAATGTATGCTGTAGTCTGAACTGTCGTACTTTAGCTTTATTTAGGCAACACCTTAAAACAATCACATGCAGTGTTATTTCAATAGTTTTTGCAGAATAAAATGAATCCCGTAGACTTCATTTAAGGGATTACTACAAATGTGAACTAAGCCCTCCTATGATTGCCATCCTCCCATCATCAATTTTGACAGAAAATATTCAATAAAGCTCACAGTAAGCAGGTGCTTAGGAGACGTGATCTGGCATGATTTTACCAACTAATTTATTTTGGAACCCATAAATTTGGTCAGTTTTATTGTTTTGTAACCAAGCTTTATAATAACCCCATTCCATGGTAACTTGGTACCGTTTTATATTCTTTCAAGTTGTTGCTCCCGCGTCTGCTCTTGCAGGTGGTCTAAATGAAGACGAAGTCCAGTTAGATTCAAGTCTTTTCCTAAGCTGCTGGCCCCCTCAGCGGCAGGATTTTTCAGCAGTTTGGTCTTTGGCACGTTTCACCTCATTTCCTGATTTGAAAATGATACCCATGCGGCCATGGAAATATAATGACTCAGACCAGTATTTTAAAGAATAGACAACAATTATCCTCCCTCCCCATAAATATGTGTTTGCATTTGATTACTAACATCATAAATTTGCCTGCAGTGAATTTCATGGTGCCCTTTTTAAGTAATTACCTCAAGGTGACACTGTCTTGATTCATAGGCCAATTCATCCCATTCTACTGTCTCTTTTGCCAATCCTGAGTTGCTTTACTGATTAGTGATTCCTTATTTACTCTCCTGTGTTACATCATTGGGGTAAGTGATGCTGCAGTGGTTTTGTCATCTGCTTGCCGTACACTAACCAAGAGGAAATGTGTGTGTTGCTTGTAGCTGAGTCTGAAGTAAACATTCATCAGGTATGTACAAAGAGAGCATATGGTTTTTTTTACAGTTAAACTAAGCCTCCCCGGTCCGACCACAACATTGATGTGAGCTCTAATAAAACCTTTATTGCTTCTGGCACCATAAAGAAAAAAGCAACCGCTCAAGTCTCTAAGGAGATGAACAGCTAGTTTCTGGTGAAACTCGATGGTGAAAATATGGTGATTTAGTTCTGCTTTTCTAGTGGGAGGATCTAGTCTCTGCAATCATCCCTTCTTGCTGAGAAGGTAACATTTGTAACACGTATCATTATGGATGGTATGCTGCTTTAGGCCTCAGTGTTCACATATGGCCCACTTTCCTGTGTCCGGTCTGAACGGATGAAGGATTACCTTGGAAATAAGGGTCTTTTTCAGTGGAAATGGATGGCCCTGTTGTTGTGCTAAATGGGTCTGGCTTGGTGTGGAAGTGACAATACAGTATTGATTCTCCTCATTATGGGGCTCTCACTGTTTGACTAAGCAAGTTAAATGTGAACTTTTCTCTGGGGCCGAATCCTATTTATCTCTGAGTTCTGGAGGTTTTAAGTCACATCTGCATTCCGTTTCTTGCAGCAATCAGGAGTCTGTCTGCAAACAGATCTCTATTTGATCGATCCCGAACGGGCTCACACGCTCTTAGTTCAGACTACTGTTTGATGTCATTGTGCACGCAAGAACATTACCCATATCTCATCCTTCAAATGAAATGATGCAATTTGGATTCATATTGTGTTGTTGTGCGTGAGCTGCCCGGTCGTCGTTAAGTGAAGGCAAGGAGCAGACCAACAATTTATCAGGAGATGTTAATGAAGAGGCGTCAGGGTTGTATCCAGTGTGCCCGCTGGCTCTGGAGTGGCTGATTGAAATGCCGGCTATGATTAATATCACTTGATTCTGTTTTGTCTTTCAGCTGGCCATACTGGTTCATCATTTTGATGCTAAGTGCTTGATAACTTGTGTGTCCACTCTTGAATAATACATGGTTTGATATGTGTCCATTAAATGCACATTGAGAAGAGTCTGAGCTTACAGACTTCGTAAATGTGATGATGCATTTTGTGGTAGTAGAGACGGGTAGCCCAGAATGTACGGCCCAGTTTTAGCTCCTCCGTTGAGCGTTGCGGGTTCAGTAGATGTTGTTATGCATAGCTCAGTCGCTACGGAGAGAGAGAAGTTCCTTCCTGCAGCACTTCTCAAGTCAAGGGGGACTAATGGTTTTCTGGAGTGCTGACCTTTCACTTGAGCTGGCGTCCCCCAATGCTACTGCCTCCATTTCAAATGGAAATGATTGTAATTTGAGCCCAGAATGCACTGTAGGCAAGGGTCTCAGGAGGAAAATGTCTAATGTGACATTTTCACATTTATTTGGTATTTTTCTCTCAAAATTGTGGATCATATGCAGCTTTGAACATTATACTATAATGCTGAATTGTTAACTATTAAACATCCTTAAATAACTGAAAAGACTGTACCTGGGTCAGTAGAAGTGTTAGAGCTTAATAACTCGGTTGTTCAAAATACGTAAAATGTACTGCTAAATGTTAGAAGAAGAATACATTTGTTTGGATAATTGCAAGGCACCCTAAATTACCTCTGTCGTCATCACATTATCCATACATGGAACTAGGAAAAAAAAAAATGGCATAATTAGCTAATGTTTTGACATTATTAAGAATATTAGCTTGGCCAATATTTAATCAGTAAGAGAGCCTTTGAAAGAGAGTCGAGAGAGTCGCAGAGTCAAGAGAGAGAGACAGGCCATCCCTGAACTAGCAGGTGCATAAGCAAACTGAAGCTCCGGAGGAGGAGGGACTTTGTAGTCCAGATAATTGGGGGAAGCTCTCTGTTGACCTTCCCTGGGTGTTGTTTAGTGAATCCCTCATCATCAACTCTCAGAGCAGACTAAACCACAGGTTAGTGATTTCCGCTCCCCTCCTTTGAAATCGGAAAATGTAATGACACTGAAGATTGTAGCAGAACATCTAGGCCTTATTGTATGCTGATACCCTATGTTTCCACATGCTTAGGGCGGGACAATCCCCCCTTTTCTCAGGAAGGTCAAAGTCCGTGTCCAGGTTAAATGCCACTGTTAGGATTGATTCAGCTGTCATGTGAGAGTTGAGACATACCAAATGTCCAATCGGAAAACAGTTGAGGTAGAGCTTGCTATCTCTGACATCTGATCCTGACAAATGGTTACATTTTAGAACAGTTACAATTATTTTTTTGTATACTCCTATTTCTTGACTCCATGACTTTGAACATGGTGTATAGTTGCATACAACACGGTGTATAGTTGCATACAACACGGTATAGAGTTGTATACGACATGGTGTAGAGTTGTATACGCCACGGTGTAGAGTTGTATACGCCACGGTGTAGAGTTGTATACCCCATGGTGTATAGTTGTATACACCATGTATAAACAGAACAAGGGTCTAATTCCCTATACAGTTGTAATTATATTTTGTCTCATTCAACAACTAACCTTACAGTGTTCGGGAGAAAAAAACCTTTTGAATGAACATAATAATTCTAAAGCAGGCTTGTTGTTCGACTGCAGCACAAAGGGCATAGCATTGGGGAGGAACTCCCCTAAAACAGTCCTGCTTTTCATTTGAGACTGAGATGTCTGTTTCCTCTTCTTTCGGAACCCTTCCCCCCATTCCCATGGCCAGAACACTCTGCTGATGTCTTGCCCATCAGGGCTAGTGTAGACAACCTCCTCTGTTATTAAGTGACAGCGTGGTCTGGTTTCAACGTAGCTCCACGGAGAGTCCTCCCGTCTCCCTCCCTCTCCCGCTTCCCCAACAGATCAATGAGTCAGATCACACGTGGATCTAATATCTGCAACAGGAGCAAAGAGCGCCAATTAATTGAACACCAACACCTTTATTTTCAACGGCACCAAGGTGCAACATGAGCCGGCGCTGAAGCTTTAACCGCAGTTGTAACTGAGGCCGGTAGCTTTCCAGTGTGGAATGTTTTACCTCCTGAGATGTCTCCTTCAGACTCTGGAAAGCAGAACCATTGTTGACTTTTCCATATTCTTCCCGTCCTTTTAAGACAGGGCCCCCAAGCCTCTCCATAACTGGATTTGGTTGGGAGGTTTTTAGAAAAACAACGTGCTAACGCCTTTTTAGATAGCAACCGTCTGCTGCCATGCCTGCACAGAACTGAAATAACCTTGAGGAACAGGAGGCCTCGTTTACACTCTCTCTAATAGTCTAAAGGTGTTGGCAGGCCTTTTCTCTCTCTTTCCTTTCCCTTCAGCTCTGAGTCACCAAGGAGAAGACACAGAGGTGAGATTTTGCGTGGGTGGGCTGAAATAAAAGACAGAGCCCAGTGTGAGAAAGGTGGAGAGACGAGCACCGCTGGTACCGTGAAAAGTGCCCGCGTCTGTCTTCGACGTAGCAGTGCTGGGAAATGTTTCAAGTTTCTGTTGTTGTTGTAAAAGATGGGCAATTGGATGATTGAATGATTTTTACAGGGGAACACATAAGAAGAAATGGGAAAGGCAATAACCTCTTATCAGTCTAGACTGGCACATGTCCTGTAAAAAGCATTTTTCTTTATCCTAGTATATTTCCCCTCTCGTATCTGTCTATTTGTCTTTTCAGGAGGTTACAGGCTGTTAAAAGATCAAATAATACCTGGATATTCCGTTTACTCCACTGTCTCAGTTCTATTGTACTTGAGGTCTACTGCTTGATGTGGTTTAATGAGATTGCTTCCGTTTATTTGTTGGTATTTACACTAGTCAGTAGTTTACGACTAAAACTAGCAGAAAACTGTGGATCATCAAACGCTTTTAGTTTCAACTCTGTAATAATGAAAGTCTGCTAGGAAACAGAGCTTGTAATTCTAGCTCTTAAGCAGTTCACAATGGTGGTGCTCAGTGACTTGTAGCTTCTCATAATGTCTCTTTCCTGTTTCTGTACCATGTGTTTATCTGAGTACCCTTGAATGACGTCATCTTATCTTGTCTTGAGCTCACCTGCCACACCTGGATGTTCGTTTTTAGGTGTGTGGGCTATGAAAGTCTGTTTTGATACAATTTGTTAGCTTGGTGTTATGAATGTGTGTAGCTGCACTGCAGCCATAGAGCAGCTCTCAGTTCTTCTTAGGGATGTGCGATAATGTGACAGCTCAAGTAAGAAGATAGGATTGAAAGAGAGGAGGTGTGGGAGCAGACATGCTGGTCTCATCAACATTGATGTGTGAAGGTGTCGTCTTGCCGATGTCAAATTCACCCAGCAATGAATGTAGTTTATGTAAGACGCCCCCCACCACTATCGCCAGCCAGCTGTGTCTCTTGAAATGTGACAAACCCTGGTCTTCTGCAGCCTCTGCAGGAGCACCCTCTGTCCCAAAGAACCAAGTAGAGAGAAACTACTCTTTAATACTCATCTAAGATCAGCTTCATGGGAATGTAATCCTCCCTTTTTACCTAAAGGCTTTTGTTTCCAGGAATAACATTGACCCATACTCCAAAACAAACCGTAGTTTCATTAAAAACAAATTGTTATCTAGTTATGTGACCCCCCCATAGCGAACACGTTCCCCAAGTAAACAGAACCAGATCTGGGCAGTCGTATGTCTGGGGTTGCTGGTCTCATCCAGCCCTCCACACTAGTCAGTGGGAACCCATATGTCTTCTCTGGGAACCCACAGCTTGGCCAAGTCTTCTTTTTCTTCTTCTTCTCTGCTTACACGCACAGTTTTTAACCCCCTCATCACACTCCTTATAGGTGGCATAATTATGCCTGGGAAGGGAAACATTATAGTGAACCTTCAGACAACCTTTCTACAATCATCCTTGTTGCCAGAGAGTTACTGCCGCAGCAGGAAAGCCGCTTGCCAGAGCAATGCGGTGTGCAGGCTTTATGTGCAATGTGTGTTCCTCAATAGAGAACACCACCCACTCTTTCAAGGAGGAAATGTCTCTGGCATTCTTGCTCACAGCTATACGAGGAACTGTAGGTTGAATGTCTTGTTCCCGCAGTACGTTTTCATGTAGATGTACTTGGCAAACAAGCAGAACATTGTGATCAGAACACCTCCTGGTGCGAGTGAAGCTACTAACCCTAACCTTTAGGAACTCTGTTGAAGCTGTTTGACTCTTGACTCGGTGGGTAGTCGCCGCTCATCTTCAACTTGAAATTGCTGCTCTCATGCTCTTTGGCTTCAGCTATTCATTTCCTGGTTCTGTGTCAACTGTGGGCTTCAGTTGTGGCTTTATGACATCTGTGGTGTGTCTCTCTGAAAAAGAGTTGTAGAGATTGGAATGTTGTGATTACTAGGTCTCCAGCTTCTCTACAATATTCTCCCCTCTGTGTTGTCACAGTTTTATTTCATGTGTGCAGTGACTGCACAGCGGTTATTTGACATCTGACATGTGAAATGGTTCTAGTGGACTACAATAAAAGGGTCTATAGAATTTGAGGTTTCTCACACAATACCAAAATGGTTAACTTAGGTTTATATCGTTGTGGGGAAATGAGAAATTAATCTGTCTAGTGTTTCTTTGTATCGTTTCTTAGGCCTAATGGAGCTGGGGACTCAACGAGCGCTGCACACCCAGGAACACAGTCCAAGCTTGGCCCCTGCCGGCCAGCCTTGAAGGGAGAGGACCACCCTCTGTTACGACTCCCCCTTTCCCTTCTCCCCACTCCCCGACTGTTCCTCCCTCGAATTGCCCTCAGTGACCCTTCTCGACCTCCTCCCCAGCCCCTCTTCAGCCTCCATGATGATCATCGGCAAGCTCAAGCAAAACCTGCTGGTGGCCTGTCTGGTCATCAGCTCCGTCACAGTGTTCTACTTGGGACGTCATGCCATGGAGTGCCACCACCGCATCGAAGAGCGCAGTCAGCCCGGCTCTGGCCCGGGCGGGGTCCTGGCACTGTCCTCGCTGGGTGGCAGCATGCGGACCACCCTGCGGACTGGCCAGAATCTCAGCAGCCCCTTCGTCTACAACAAGGACATGCCTCTTATCTTCATTGGCGGCGTGCCTCGAAGCGGCACCACGTTGATGCGTGCCATGCTCGACGCCCACCCAGAAGTGCGCTGTGGTGAGGAGACGCGCGTCATCCCTCGCATTCTGGCCATGAAGCAGATGTGGAGCCGCTCGGGCCGCGAGAAGATGCGTCTGGACGAGGCGGGCGTGACCGACGAGGTGCTGGATGCTGCCATGCAGGCCTTCCTGCTGGAGATCATCGTCAAGCACGGCGAACCAGCCAACTTCCTGTGCAACAAGGACCCCTTCGCACTTAAGTCGCTGTCCTACCTGGCCAAGATCTTCCCACGGGCTAAGTTCATCTTGATGATCCGAGATGGTCGTGCTTCGGTCCACTCCATGATCTCGCGGAAGGTGACCATTGCCGGCTTTGACCTGGGCAGCTACAGGGACTGCCTCACCAAGTGGAACCGGGCCATAGAGACCATGTACACTCAGTGCCTGGAGGCAGCAGACAAGTGTCTGCCTGTGCACTACGAACAGCTGGTCCTCCACCCAGAGAAGTGGATGAGGACGCTGCTGAAATTCCTCGACATTCCCTGGAATGAAGCGGTGCTCCACCATGAGGAGCTTATCGGGAAAGCTGGAGGAGTGTCCCTTTCCAAGTAAGTCACACTCCAAATCCCATAGCCCAAATCTCCTCGGGAGACTTGGGCTGATCTCAGAGGATTGGATTGGTTAAATAGATCTACAACTCATTCCTTCTTCTATGATAGGTTAGATTAAGATTTTCTCCCACATTTGTTGTCCAATCCTCTCAGATTTTACAGGATTCTAAAGTAAGTGGAGGGAATTGTGATTGATATAATCTCTGCTTTCCCATCTGTCAGATGTATTGTTTCTTTCCATACATTGTCCACATTGCCCCCTGTCAACTCAGTATATTAGATAACAAACCATGTGCTCACACCAGTCTCATTGTAATAATAAATCAAATCTATGTTGAGTCAGTGAACTAATGCAAGTTTCAGGCGTGGCAAGTAGTGTCAAGAAGTGAGAACTACTCAAGAAACGCATGGTCGGTGACCTCGCCTCGGACGTGAGGAATGAGCTTTTTTGCTGTTCCATTACTAATCTGGGACAAGGTTTGTGGAGGGGTGGGGGGATGTACATTAGGAACCAGAGAACCACATGCATCACCCTACTTTCTGGGTCATGTCTTCTGGTTGCTGACTGTAAGGGAGGGTCACTTCTCTTCCATTTGAGATCTAGCAATGCTGCTTGGCAATGCAGGTTCTCTCGCTTTCCTCTGGCCAGTTCTCTTGTCTCCATATTGATGACTACATTTTTGTGCTCCCTTAAAATGAGAACATGCAGTTGCGACCCCAGGGGAACGTTTATTTGTTTACAAGAGGCTGCCCGTCCAAATGTGTTGTTTATTTGTGCTGCGTTACTGCATTGCTGAAGTAACGTCAGTTGAATAAACACATGACTTGATTAGGTTGTTAGCTGCTTTCATTAACATGGTGCCTAGAAGGAACGCATGTTGAACAAGCACACTCAACAACATTCCCACTTCTGCAGCATTTTGCATTAAAACTAGTTTGGGCCTGCCCATGTCTTGGTTGGCTCCGAACTGTATCTCCCACAGGGGAGAGAGGAAAGGCCTGTGGCACTGTTGTTTATCAGTATGTAGTCAGACGTTAGCAAGTGAGTTAGCAACAGACGTATCTAAATTGTTATTGGCCTGAGGCGCGTCCTTTTACGGTGCTAGAAATGCAGTATCTAGGGCCTAATGGCCCTGGTCCTGTTCAGGGTGAGAACTCCACAAGCCATATCTCTCCAATGCCTGACTACTGTAAGAAGGTCAGTTAACTTTGCCTAATGGTCCCTGAATCATGTCAGAATTGTTATGGTTACGGTAATATGGGGGAGTCAGTCTCTGGATGTAAGTCCTCCCTCTCATCTTGCCACGTAGCACCACTTGACTTCCCCTGCAGACATTTGTGTTGTTGTGTGCAGATGAGGGAAGACTCATAGTGTCTAATGAAAAGCGGACAGTCAACTGGCACATTCCCCTTCTGCCTGTCCTCTCTGCAGCCCCCTCCCCTCCCCTCCACATCCTCAGCCTTCCTACTCAACTTGCACCCCTCCCCATTTCCTCCCGTCACTTTCCCCTTTGAGCCAAAAGAGATTTATTTTCTCCAATATCAGTATTGGAGTCGTTCAATCTCTTCTATTGTCCTCATTATTGATGTCATACTGTGACTGGTAAAGTTCGACACACACACACGCATCACCTTACGCCTCTTTGTAATACTGTAGAACTGTTTGCTTCTTATTCTTGATGATCTTTTTAGTACAACACTTTGGATGGAAGCAAATGATATAGATGGAAATGTATTCTTGTGTCCTTTAGCTCTCTCCGGTGCTCTATATGTGGGCCTATTAGAGTAAAACTGAGCAGTTCTGACTGTTCTTTATGGAAAAGGGAGAGAGGCAGGAAGGGGGGGATGGATGCATAATGATGGAAAGGTGAAGAGAAAATGAGGAGAGAGAAAGATGTGCTTGAGGAAAAAATATATTCTTTCTACTGGATCTCTTTTCTGCACTTTTGAATTTCATCCTTGCAATTTCCCCCAGCCCATTCAACATCCCACAGGCTGTTAGTTATAGTTGAGGTTAGAGAGTCATAATACGTCAATATTTGATGGGCAACAAAGCTAAACTACTACTCTCAGAAATAAAACTCTGAAAATCCTTTACATAATCCACTACAGGAGATGACATGTAAAGAACTCACACGAAATCTGACCTCTTTCAAAAGTCCAGTTGTAGAGAGAGAGAGAGAGACACATTTTCTAGCTATGTGTCCAAAACCAAAGTGTAGCTTAGGTGCAAGGTGTTTCAGGCTCTAGACAGTGTGTTCTACTGCTGTCCCTGAGTGCTTTAAAAGCATGTTGTGAAGTATAGCCACAACTAATGAATACCTCCCCCATGTACTACCTTGTAGTTAGTGGGTGTACCTTTCCATATTTTCATCTTCTTCCAATTGTGGCCTAATTGAGACAGGATGAAGGGACATGATTATTAATCCACACGGCTCTGGTTCCTGTATTAAATACACGGTCAATAATCATTACCATATTGCACACAACATTGTCACGTTGATAAGCATCATCTCTAATTTTGTGTCATTAGTTACTATTGATTGATCCATCACATTGAAATTGAAAACAGGGATGTCCATCCATAGTGACCACTCAGCATTATCCAAGGACTCAACTGCACCAGGATGAGGAAACTCACTCCCACTCCCTCATTAATTAGCAACGATTTCTCTTACACACTGGGGAGAAAGGAAGAGGAGGATGAATAGTCTGTGTGAGAGAAGGAGAGAGAATTGCTCTGTGGTACATTGATTTCTTTCCTCTCTAGCCCCAGCTTTTGTTTAGATCCCCCCCCCTCCATTGTTTACAGCATCTGTCTGGGGGACTTCCTCGCTCGTTCTGTATTGACTGCATGTATGTGGCAGCACTGAAGTGATCATGCTAATAAGGCTCCGACTTGCCAAATGACCGTTATGGATTGTGGAGAGACCTACTTTCGCTAATGGAAATACCTTGTCGTTGCACTGCATTCTAGTCCATGCTATTGGAAACTGTATGTTAATCTATTATTTCTCATGCATAGAAATAGATCATCTTACTTTCATGAGATTATACATATGCATGTCCATGATTTGGCATGATTTAAAGCTCTGATGTATAATATTATTCAGATGTTATTATGCAAACAGCTTGATGACAACTGCAAATGAAAATCTAAGTCTACAAATAACCGCTAGGACAGTTGTAAGTTGTACACAACATTGTTTGGGTCTCAGAGGACTAACTCAAGATGTAGTGATGAGGTTGCACTGGAAGCCAACACAATAGGTACCACAGCAGGACTCTTCAAGTCATGGTATCTGACCACTGGGAGTCCTTAGGCAAGGGCTCCTAAGTTTTCAGGGGGTGCAAAATGTCCTTGCTCTGCCCTCTTGAAGCCCCCTCAGAACTAGAGTGATGTGCTGGCAACGCACACATACTTCTTTTCCTGTTTTGCAGCTCTCTGTGTGTTGGTAGGCTTGACCCGTCACCTGGTTGAACACAAGAGCCCTAGACAATCAGTGATTCAGACAGTGAGAGGGGAGATGGAGACATGAGACAGAAGAGAGGGGGAATCAGGGAGTCAGAAGAGGACTTCAGCCTCCTACCTACCCTCTCCAGACACAGCGTCCCCCTGCTCGGCCACACCACAGACAGCTCTCTCCTCAGCACATTGATTCCCATCAAATATTTATAGACAGGGACCTTAACTCAGGCACTAGCAACGTGGACTTGTCAAATCGTCTTATTGCTGCGCAGACAAACAGGGTTTCCATTAAAGTATTGAAGGTGATTGTGCAAGATCAAGACAGAAGCTAAAACCAAACTGAGTGACTGCAATGTCTGTACCTAGCTAGTCACAATTACTACTTGCTTATACAGAATCACATGAGAAAAAAATGCATTTTCTGGAGGAATAAAACGGTTTTCTGTAGCGTTTCCATTTAATGCTTTTGTATTTATTGGTTTTAAACAGTCCTGGTCCGTTTAGACAAGTGAGAACAAGCATGCATGCTCTTGATAAAACTACCACCCTCCCAGGTAGTCTTGTCTAGTGGCTAACTACTCAAGGCAACAGATTGCCTGCATACCTTTCTCAAAATGGCCACTAATACGACTCTAGTAGGCTGGGAAGCCATCCCAGGGCATCACGACTGCCTCTCACTGTTGTAAACATCACAGCAACGCCACCCATCTAGAAGTCCATCACCCACAATGCATTACATTTAAGCCCCAAGACACCTGGCAGAGTGCCTTCTCCGGCCCAAGAAAACCGCACTCCCCCGCCCACCCCTGCCCTAAACCTTGCAGGTCCCTAACTGTGTGGTCGTCTCCCATCAGCAGACCGCCAGACCCCCCTGGCGCGAGACCTTCTCTGACCATTAGCATCAATTACGCTGCCATGATTTCGAGGAGAGCGAGGGTAGAGGACTGGCAAAGAGACCTGGCCCCATTACTTAGATCCTTAGGCAAGGTGCTCTTTATCCACCCCCCTCCCCTCCCGCCGCCACCCCTTACTGTTTCACTCCCGCTCCTCAACCTCGCCATTATCATCTGTGATCTCTCTCTCTCTCAGCCCTCGCTGATACTGTGCACCACCCAAGGTAGAGGAGCTCCAGGTCCATCTATGAATAATTGACAAGCCAGAAGCCATTAGGAGTGCCCAGCCTGGAGGGAGTGGTCATGTGACCTGGGGGATTTTTCTTTTTTTTTTCTTTTTCTTACATTCAAGGCCGCAGAGCACCAGACAATATAACGATGCATCGACAGTATTACACAGCTTTCAACCATAGCAGAACAAATGGAGGTTGCATACGGACAGAATTTTTACAAATTTACTGAAAACTGAAAATACCATAACCGCTCTTAGAATGTTGAATGTGAGCAGCAGTTATTTCGGGGCATTATGTAGTTAGACGGCATTCCTTTTGGGCCTCAGCTCCTGCCCACTCCTTGTCAGTGTTGTGTTCTGCTGCATATGGCTTGTAGGTGGGGAGGAAAGAGGCTTGTTGATGACTCACCAATCACCAGGAAATGGGAAACGTCTTACTGGAGGATACATTGTAACCTTGAGGATGCTGATAATATAGCATAGCAGGTTGTATGTGAGAACCCTCTGATACAGCTTGTTAAATGCTCCATGCAAACAGCAGTACATGCTCATTGCATGCTTGTACTTGCTTAGGTCCGAGCTTCTTAGCTTGTTTTCATTCTTGAATCATTTTGGCACATTTGCGAATACCACCTTAATGCACGCTTAAATATTCATGCCGTTTAGCATCCGCTCTTTAAGCACAATCTGCCTTCCCATTTGGTGGCCGTGGCAACAGTGACGAAGCTCCGGCCCGCGGCATGGTCATAGCTTTCATGAGGTATGACAAGGAATGACAATGTCAAGGAGGAATGAGTCATCCTTTATTTACATTTTTTCCTCTGTCTTTTATTTGTGGATATTGAGTCAAGCAGAAGATGCCTGGTAAGGTTTGTTCTCTTTATTCCTTTCTGACTGAGGCCCTTTTTCGATCTCTCACCACTTCCCAACCTCTTTACTGACTGTGTTCCCTCTCTTTCCATTTGCCTGTGAGTGAGCGTTTGGACTGCGGCCCACTCTTTTCAGAAACAATCTCCAGCATTCTCCTGAGATGACAAAACCAGTTTCCTATTAATCATGCAGGAGACTATGCTGGTACAGTGTAAAGATTCAATTGCAAAGTAAATGGATTAGTGAAAGTGAATTGGCGTATTGAGGTACTACACAGCTGGCAGTGTTGGAATGGCAGTGTAGAGTGCAGCTGCAAATGGACTGAGAAAGATACTGAGCGAGCCCATCCTTGACGGTAAAGAGAAATAAGAGATGGGGTCCCACAGGAATGAATAAAGCTGGGCCTTTCGTTCCTACATGAGTTCAGGAAGGTAATTCAACTTTCATATGCTATTTGTAAATATACCTGCTATAGGCTGTAAGCAAATCAACAGAACAGCCGAGATGTTTAGACGAGATCATCAACCTAATGCTTACATTTTGAAGGTCTAAAATGACTCATCATGGTTATAAAAATGAAAACATTCAGAGTTCATGCGAACTGGTGTAAAAAAATAAATCAATTACAATGTCATTTTCCACAACATCTTCGTGCTGTAGAGCAACCACCTTTCGAACGAACGATCCTGAGCTGTTGGCGACGTGTGGCTTGCTGATTCAGATGACTCACACAGAAGCCCTGCTGCACTCTGTAGCTACACAGGAACTGCTGTAGATCAATCCCCCCCCCCATGTCCAAGCCCCTGTGCACCGGGCCATCTGAATACTCCTGCTGGGTTGTGGTGTGATCTGTTTGCCATATGGACCCTGTCTCATGTAAGAGGGAGCACTGGGGCGCAGAGCACTGAAGCTCTGTACGGTGTGTCGTTTTCCAGAAGTAAGTCGAGCTCCAGCAGCACTGATCTTCCCAGCGTGTGTGTAAGCTATGGTGCATGGTTCTTCCATGTGGGGGGAGCCTATATGTGTGTACAGTCTTAAAGCTTCTGGTGTTTCCCACAGCCATCTCATGAGTTACACAGGTTCAAGCCCGCCATCAAATCTGTTCGATCGTTCACACTCCCAAACAAAGCCTCTTTCATTAGCTAACAGCTTGGCTCATGATGTAACTTTGCTGCAATGATGTAGCTACATAAGAACCTGACAAAGCTGCAGTCCAGCAGTTTATCCCCTGTTTTTTTTGTGGAATATTTAATGTCAGGCTCACTGAATAATTTACTTAGGGTGTGAATCATTGTGGTCAATTCAATTCATTTCGAATAAAACCAAACTGATATCTTGCGACATGAAGAAGAGACAGAGAAATATAGAAGGCAAACCAAACATGTTTCCAGTGGCTTGTCACATCTCCACACACAATAGTCAGGCTTTGATTCATGTTAGATGATGCACCATGCTCCTTGTTTATCTTTCAGAGAATCTCTTTTCATCCAGTAAATTGGGAGTGTGTGTTTGAAGAGGGAGTTGACAACCAATGTCCTCCTGTTTCTTCTCTTCACTGAGGGGAAAATGGTCTGAAATTTGATTCACTGTGGCAGGTGAATTGTCAGACACAGTAAAAGGTCATTCATACAGATATCTACTGGGTGGCAGGCCAGAGGCCATCTTTAATTGTGTCCCATAATGTGATTATAACCTATTAGATGCCAATAGCGAGGATGGGAGTGCTAAGGAGAGATCTTGTAGGTCGCTGTGAGCTGTCCAGGCTAACAATGTGGAAGCGGTGTATCGTTAACGCTATGCTGTTTGTGGTTCAGTAAACAGTGCTAATGATTGTTTGCTAATAGTCCACTAGCAAGACCAACACTTAGCAAATACAGCAAATTCTCACCTACAAATGCTAACTGTCACCAGACAATGCTTAGGGGTTGACTGACAAGACTAACATGAAAATAGGTGGTAATGTAAATGTGTTATACAAACAGTGATAATCTGATACAGTACAAGGTTTTCATGCGGTAACAGGATTGCAGCTGGGACAGGGCTGACTGTTGTTTTTGTCTCTGCAGGGTTGAACGGTCCACAGATCAGGTGATCAAGCCAGTCAACGTGGAGGCCTTATCCAAGTGGGTGGGCAAGATCCCAGCGGACGTGTTGAGGGACATGTCCGTCATCGCCCCCATGCTGTCTCGACTGGGGTACGACCCCCATGCTAACCCTCCCAACTATGGCAGGCCAGACCCAAAGGTCCTGGACAACACCAGGAGGGTGAGTGCTGCTCAGAAGTAACCCCCCCCCTCCACACACCCACATACAGACACGCACATACACACATGCGTCAGATATGTTGACACAAAATGCACATTATTGGAAAGCTTCTGCAAGTTGTAGAACAATTGTTAGAGATGGTTACATGATGTAAAAGTGACAAAAATGATCCTAAAATAAGAATTGTAATTGTTTTGACACTGATTCAAATCATTGGTCATTTTGCAATCCTTACCTGTTGTTACTATTCAATCACTGAAAGATCATAACATGAACACCTTTACCTACAGATAGACTTTCACTTCAAACAATTGACTTTGGTGTGAAACAGTGTGCGTGTCTGAGTACAACTATCTCAGCTGGCTATGATTACGTTGTGTCCTTGCCACACATCTGCAGTGCTGTATGAGCAACTATTTTTGGACCCGAAAATGTTTTATGAAATCCTTTTCAGAAAGCTTGGCTATCGGGTATCATGCTCTCAGGCTCCAGTCTTTAGATTCAATATCTCAGAGCTGGTGAACATTACCTAGATTATTTATTTCCCCGGTGATTTGTTTGACAACGTACAGAACTTCCCTCTGGAGCTCCCAGAAGACCCATCACCAGCGTGTTGAAGTGAGATGTATTTATGTTATGGGGTTTGTTCGTGTCAGCTTAAGCTGGCTTTACAAGGTCTATCTTTTGTTTGAGGACAGTTTGCTCTTTGACATGTCAGCATATGATCCTTCAAATGGCCTTGGACTCTGCTTCAGTTCAGCCACATGTCAGTGCCTTGTTTTCCTGAGCAGGAGTCGTTTAATGCAGCTGGGCACGCTGTCATGGATTTATGACCCTCTTTTTAATACAGCTTTGTATGCTGCTTCTCACGAGAGGTGTGCCAGAAGCAGAGGGGGGCGGAATAACATGCCTGTTTGTAAAATTGTCAGTGTGGGCCTACGCAATATCAAGCTCCATGCTAAGGTGTCGACCTTGTCGACAAAGGTGATCACTGCAGACTGAAATGAGAGAGGCCGTCTTCCATGCATAGCAAAGTACCCAAGGCTCACTCGCATTTTGCAAGGACATTGTAAAGAATGGTACACATCGAACTGCAACCTGAGTGGTCCTGAATTGTTGATTGAATGCCTTGATTCATGCATTAGAGCTTCGATTTATGTTTGACGTTAGGTTATTTGTCTCACTCCAGAGACCAGGTTGTCAAGTTATGATTTATCCTAAAAGTATGAGTACCATAAGAATTGGCCAGAGTTTTCCCACAATCTATTAGCTGTCCATTTGTCTTGCTCAATTATTTATTGTTCTGGTAGCGTGTGCATCCCACAGGAAAGAATCCACACAGGCAAGGTCACTTGCCCTCTGGCAACATCCTTTTGCCAGAGAGTTTGGACCAACCAAAGCCAGAAATCAGCTTAGTTTCAAGTTTATTTGCCGTTTGTAACTATGTTGTAAATAGTCTGGACAGTGGCGGTAAATGAACTGCAACTCCTACATTTTGTGCTGATTGCACCAGTTGTGTAGCCTTAACTGTGTGTGTGTCCCAGCCTGGCATCCTGCAGTGGCGTCTGAGAGTGAATGATCAGGGCTGTTGAGGCGTTGCAGTGAGCCACGGCTCCTTCAGTAAAGGGTTTCAGAGGGCCACATAAAGGGCCAGCCTAGACAGCAGCACTGCCATGCTGCAGTCACGCCATTGATCAGCAATCTCATAGGAAACCTGATTGGTCAAATCAAACACTGAACCATGGAAGACCGCAGATTGAAGGCATTTAAAGGCCCCGTAGAAGACAAAGATGGAATAAACGATGGATAAAATGGATTGATTGGATAGATGGAAAGTATCTATTGCCCAATTGCAGCTGATGTTTTGCCATGGTTTGAGTCAGTATGTTGGCAAGGCTCAGGATTGTCAACTATTACCTATTGATTAGGTCATTGATATTTAGTCAGTCACACTGTGGAAGTGGATGTGCTTTTCTTTCCCTCCTGCAGCAGACAGAAGGCTCCCCCCTATCAGAGATCATCACTGGTCGTCTCTTCTTCTCTCACCTCTTCCAGGAACTAGTGTGAAGTTTCCAGTCTTTATCTAACACATTATCGGACAGTATATTATAGGAGCCAACCAGCTGGGACTGATGATTACAGAAAGTCACTGACTCAGCCCAGTCCTGGGTTGCCACACCTATGACTACAGTGGAAAGCATTCTGTCTAGCTAGTGGTTGGAGTAGAGAGGGGGATGGGGAAAGCGTGTCCAACCGCAAGCAGAGATGGAAACTTGCATGTTTGGCAGATGCTGTGTCTGTGCTGCGATAATCAGCGGAGAGGAGGATGGAAGAAACCGTTCAGGATAAATAGGATGCGGGTGTGGCGTACTTTGTTTTACAAGGCATTGTGGGTAATAAGGATGCATTTATGATGTCATTATAAATGGAAAGCCAATGGGGGAGACTGAAGGGATCATGTGTCTCATAGGCATCAGCACAGGCACAAAACCCCCAGAACCCTCTGGATTCCAAGTCCCACAAGATTCTGTTGTTGGTCCACATTCAGTGTCCTCAAGTTAATAAGGACCTTGACACTCAAGTTGCATTCATCCATCTGCTAGACTTTCTCAGACAATAAGCAAAGTTTCCACCTATTCTCACATTCTCTCGAGTTCCTCAGCGTTTGTGTTGGTTTGATAGTAATTGATACAAAGTGATCTGCGTCTCCGGTGGATTAGATAGTCTTACGCTTTCTTAAATAACAGTCGGAGGAGGCGGTGTGAGCTCAGGAAGCAAAGCAGACCATTATCTATCAAAATAACTCTGAAGTTACCAAATACAGAGCCAAGATGGCCTCTAACTCTACACCAGACGGACATTTTTAATAATGGCTTTGTGTCTAAATATCATATCTTTGACCCTCACACTCAGCGTAATGCTAGTTTTGGGAGCCATTCTGTACCTTTGCTTATGAACAGTGAGGGGAATTGGTGAGGAGAATTGAACTTTTGTTTTGTTTTGTTTTTTTCTTTCGTAGAACTGGGAGGGACTTAAATTGATTGTTTCCAGGACTTGGTCTTGCTGTCTACTCTGCAATGCCAGATTGTGTGTGTGTGTGTGTGTGTGTGTGTGTGTGTGTGTGTGTGTGTGTGTGTGTGTGTGCGCTTTTGTACGTGTCCGCAAACCTAAGATGGATCGTTAGCGTTCCAATATCATTGTGTTGGAAGAGTCTTGTTCTACACCTTTAGCGTGGATGCCTGTGGGCTTGTTACCAACCTTCTTTTTGTTGGTATCATTACTCATGTGACGGTGCACACACATTCCCCAGCAGTGATCCTCCAGCCCTGCTTTCTGGAAGATGGTTGATATTAACGTCCCTCCACACAATAACCAGACCACGTATGGCTCGCTGATGTGTGAGTGAACGCACATCTGCAGGGTATTAGGGTATTTCCCCTGGATCAAACCCAGCTGCATGTCTTCTTCTCCTTCCCTGCTCCATGTTCGTGGGTCCCCTCTCTGAGAAGGGGATCTCATGCCCACTCATCTGTTGACAAGGCACAGCTCATGTAAACAAGCAGTCATTCTAAGGGTTTGATGTTGTATGTGTGTGCATGCTCACTTGCTGCATACATGCATGTTTGCATGTGTACAGAGTGCCTGGCTTACATCTTCAGTGCGTGTGCACATTTAGTTCTCCCCAGTCCTTCGGGAAACTGCTCAGTAACGGCACAGGGAGGATCGAGGCCACTCTCTCCCAAAGTATCTCCCAAAGTCTCTCCCTCCCCCTCTCTCTCTCTCTGGGAAGACCGTTGCCGTGGCAACGGAATAGAACTGCCGGTCCTTGGCTTGGTAACAGGAGGGGTGCCGACCCTCTGCGGAGACGCCGGGGTCTCCTCAAGTCAGTCCCAGCTGGCTCCAGCACTCAGACAGAGCTCTCAGCATCGCTGACAGGCTGTCTTTGAAAGGCTGAATATCCCCTCACCACTTTAATATTGCTACTAGAAGCGGTGCACCTTTCGAGTTGCACTATTTTTACTTGTCTCCAGTAGAGAGATATTATAAGTGATGCTGATGCTAATTAGTTTAATTAGAAGCTGTGTTCAAAAGTCTGAACTGCCACTTTCTTTTCGTGTGAGAGACGGTGGCTTGTTCTGTGTAGAAAAGATGGACAGTGATACGCTAAAGCTCAGTCGTGGTCTCTTGACCCATTAGAGGCAGAACCTTTGACCCTGCTGGCCAGGAGCCAGCAGAGCCATTCTGTTCTTCCAAGCTTTGCAGAAGGCATCTGGCTGGCTGCCCTTTGTCACTGTTAGATTGACGCACATGTGGAAATGCTCTCTCTTAGCCCTCGGATTTTATTTTGCTGCTGGGGCTCCATCCAAATATTTACCCTGGGTTTCATCGACATTTTTACTGGGACTGACAACAGGACGAGCTGTTGCTAAGTGGACAGAATGAACCAATAAGCTGTGAGGAGCTTCTTTGACCTACAGTACAGAGGGTTTGTGTCACTAGTCACATGAGCCTGCTATCTCATTTGGGCTTTAATGTTAGGCTGGGCATGAAGACCCCTCTGGATTAAAGATAATCCACTAAAGACATTGTTTTTTTCATGGTTAAGAGAGACACCGCATTTAGGCCTCCTAAATCTGTCTGGACTGACTGAGTAAAGCTAGCAAGGTTCTATGGATTTGACCATGGCCAGATGTGTATGTGTGTTTGTTTGTACAGTGAGAAGTAATGGCCTTGTGTGTGTGTGTGTGTGTGGCTGTAGTGTCTGATGGTGCTTTCAATCCAACTTGTCACAGCTGAGCTTGGTCATAAATTCTGGTAAGGCAGTACAGACAGTGTTTGCGGGACAGTAGTCTATTGCATTAGTTGAAAGATGGCCTTCTTTACCATATCTCTTTCAAAACATTGAGGGAGAAGAGGTGTTGCGAGACACAGCCAGAAGCAGTCTCTCGCTGTGGGCTTTAGCTGAGTCAGCGGGTCAGCCAGACCTGCACACAGTGGCTGTGGTGCGAGGGTCTGCAATGAAGCAACTAGTAGACGTCTTACGTAATTGGCTCAAAACCTTCTTTATCGCAAAAATATGCTAGCAAAATGTATCTAATGTCCAAAAGGCATCTTAAATGAGTCTTTCCCTACGAGAAATCGAGACACCCTCAGGTAATCTTGAGCACAGTAGGAGCGCGGTCTGTTCTCAGTCCTCAGTAGCACTCATCATCATGCAGATGACAAGGCTCAGGTCATAGCTACTGCTTAGCCACGGAGCGTTATTCACACTGAACAGTAAAATACAGCAGGGCTTGTTCTAGCATGCTGTAAATGAGGGACTTCTGGATGGGATCCAAAGCCGCAATCGATCGCTTTTAAGTGGCATTGCCAGGTCCTTTGATCCCGGGTGAGAAATGGATATTAGGATCAATATGTTTCTGGGTCTCTTCACTGTAACGCGGATAAGATGGGAGAGTGGGAAATGATTGGAGAAGAAATGAGAAGTGTGCGTGTGCGGTGTCCAGTGACCACTGGGGTTTGCGAGGCTTGAGGAGCTCCGGAGGTGTTGACGCAGGGAAGCGGATCCCCATCGATCAAGATATATCGTTTTATGTCACCACAATTATGACTGGTGTCTATGGCCGTGACGCTCATCCACCTCGCCGTTGATGACGTGGGGGAATGAGTGATGGACGGGGAGCTATGAGTGGACCTAGTCGTGGATTGAACTGGGTCAGTCTGCTCAAGTCCTGGGCCCTGAGCAATTTTTCTATATTATATTTACCAGGATGATAAACTTGGACACGTGTTCGTGGCTTTTTACGACCATAGATTCGTTTTTAGTTTCTATTCAAATACGTCCTGCCACCCGACTAAACACACTGCGAGGCTGCACATTTCTAAATACCTTTTGAGTGACATGCAATTTGAACTCCAGCCCTGTCTAGACGACCTCCAGCCCTGTCCAGGTGACCTCCAGCCCTGTCCAGATGTGCCTGAGCCCCCAGATGCTGTAAGAGCTAGACTCAGCTGCTGGCTGGATCTCCCTTATTACTCCCTCTGCAGCTGATACACTAATACACTAATCCTTTAATACAGCGAGCTTAAGGACGCTGTGTTTACCGGAACTCGTCAGACTCGTTTTCGAAACGTGCAGTTTACATATGTTGGGCTGGTGTGGGTGCCAGTGTTGATGTTGGGCTCGTTTTGGAGGACTGGTTCTCAGATCACTTCAGGTGAGGCTGGGAAGGCGCCCTTGCTGCCTGGACCAGGCGAGGGGATTAGAGCTATGTCAGGGATCATTACTGAGGCCTTGCTAGCTGAGGCACAATCAGGACTTATCTGGCAACATGCTCCTGGGTAATCTTCTCCTACCCCTTATAACCCCCTACAGTCCTGCACTTACACACACAGACATGCACGCACATGCACACTGTTTTTAAGCCGCGTGGCGGGGAAGCATGTAAGTACAGTAAGTACGACTCCACGGTGCGACCATGGGCCTAGGTCCCCTCATAGACTGTCCTTTCTGAAGTGTGTTGCATTCTACAGTGTTTGGCTACAAGTCAACAGAGCCAGAGGGAGAAAGCTCAACCCACGTTCAAAGTTATGACGTACTACCTCCTTTATTCTTCTAGTAAAAAGGACGTCTTTTTTGTGAAAACAGTCTGAGTTTCACATCTGGTCTGGACTATGTGGGTGTGGAGGAAGAGGCTTGGTTCGTTGCCATTTGAAATGAGGATGGAAGTGGACAAGCCGTGCAGCTGAAACAACCTCCCTCTGCTGAACAGGGCTCCACGCGCCGTCAGCTTTTTCCACATGAGAAGGTGTTGCTGTATTGAACGCACCCCTGTGGTCCGGCTATCCAGCGAGCTGTGACTGCAGCCCCGCAAAAAAAGAGTTCAAATTCAAGTCAGAGCACCACATCTCTTCTCAAAGCACCACAGGGCTTTGCCTTGGCAAGGCCCCCCTTTCCGGACCGACTCCATGACCGTGCCACAAGCTGCTTGGCCTTGGGGGAAACTGCTGCTGGTGCCAGGTCACACCCTGTGGGAGGACTGATCCTCGGGGTGAAGCCCTGCCCACTGCCCAGCCCTGCTTGCAGCCTCTCTTTATTGCCCCCTGCTGTGTTATGTGGGAAGCTGCTCCCTACAGCGTTTTAACAACACAAAAAGGTATTTTGTGTGTGCTACTTTGACTTCTGCTCATGGCCACTGGTCCTGCTGGGACTAGTTGAGTGCGTCCACATTTGGTAGGCACAGCACCTAACAATCAAAGCAGGGTGCAGGGAGTGAACATTTGGGTAATACGCATGGACTAGTCAGTCATGCATGGGTTCATTGGGGTGATGAGCAGCCTTGGCAGTGCAGCCTTCTCTCTGAAAAAGGGATGAGTTCTTATCCGGCCATTTCCCGGCAGTTGGGGTTAAGAACCTCCCCAGCCCCCTCCTCCCCCCCCACCCACCCACACTCTTTGTTTGATTTCCTTTTAACAAGCTGCATTGTTGTTTTCATTTGGCATTTAGCAAGGCAAGCTATTTCTGGGGAAAGAACCGATGGTCTGTAGATCTGTCATGCTGAGGCAGAGGGGATCTGCTCTGGTGTGGGTTGTGGTTTTGCTCATTGTCCTGGCTGGGAACCTTCCTGCCGCCGCAGCCTTGTACCTCCATGGACTCTCCTCTGCTTCACCAGATACAGAGACAGTGTGGGAGAGAACCAGGAGGAGGAGGAGAAGGAGGAGGGCAGGCACAGGAATTTCTGGCTCCCTTTCTGTGCTGCGGCTCTTTTCGAAGGAGGGAAAGATTGATCCGTAACATGCAAAGCCGTCAAAGCTGGCCATGGCCCCAGATATTTCCTGATAGGGCTACCCTGTGGGGATTTATAACCCTCAGCATGTGACTGGCGTGGTTACAGATACAAGGCTAGACCCCTGCATTCTTTCCTCTTTAATCCCCTTTCCTTTTCCCTAACCTTAACGCCTGACGGAAAAGGAAGAGAGAAACCATGATGATGACTATTTGGGCCAAGCCCTTGTCTGACGAGCTAGATTGTAAAATGGCACCCAGGGGGAAATCAGAAACATGCGTGCGAGCTTCTCTCTCCCTTGTGTTGGAACTCATTACACAAAAAATGGTAGTTTCTGGCACCAAGGCAACCGGAGGCATGACTGGCCAATACTACACACACACACACACACACACACACACACACACACACACACACACACACACTGGTATGCGTGCAAAGCTAATTCATGTCTGTCCTCTGCTGGAACCTTCTTTTATAAAACAATATCTGAAGTCGCTATTGAGAAATGTGATCATAAAAACAAAGGAAGAGTACGATCTGTTCCCACAGTGAGAGTTTGGATCATACCAAAGTGTTGGAGCTCCCCATCTGACAGGTCTGGGGGTTAAAGGGAGTCTGTGTGCTATCACAGGTCACGTTCCTTCTGCGCTTCTCCCCCAGGAAATAGGGCTTCCACCCCCACCCCCCTCCCCCATTCCTAAACCCAGACTGGAAACCACATCTCCTGGCTCCAGACGCTGTTGTTTTCAAGAGAGACTGCTTTTCAGGGGACGCTGTCCCCTCCTAATCAGTATACTGTCTGTACTAGTGTTTTCCCACCTGATAAGGCTTCCACAGCTTCCCTGCTTCCAGTTCTGCGTCAGTATCCCTCTGTCTCTTTCACTACTCTTAGTGTACATTGCCTTTTTATACATCGCAAACTTTAGCCTTCTCTGATCACTCGTGTACACTTTCACTCTAAACCTTCTCATCTCTCCTCCCTTCCCTTCCCCTCATTGCATTGTTAGATACAGGGATGACCTTATCTTGTTAGACTGCATCGACGGAACAGCCAACAGTCCCATGACGTCATAGAGTACCGCTCTAGTGTATCTCTGAGCATTGGAGCAGAAAAGGGAGTTGAAGCAAGTCATCAATTAGTGTTCGATTTCTGCCCAGTCAAGGTCAGCATGCATCAAAGGAAACATGGCAGGGGAGCTTCAGCTGGCTAGGTTCTGAAGAGCTTCTCTGTCCTGCACCCCACAGCACACACACACACACACACTTTCTGGTGTCCGTGTCATGGAAGCCAGGATATGAGGTAACAGGTTACACTTACCCTCCCTTCCCCTCTCTTCTACTCTGATGGGTTTTTTTTTTCTCAACGGTGCTCTGGGAACTTCCTGTCAACACGTCGACACTGGATGTCACCCGGGCAATGGCTTCCCTTTTCGTATCCGGCTGCAATAATATCCTTCTCTTCTGATACAGTTTTCTCCTGTCTACATCACCCTCTCTCTAATGTCATTCATTTAGCAGACCCTTCAATCCAAAGTGACTCACGGGGGTGGAAGTTGAACTTGTGACCTCTTGATGTACAGTTAAATACTCTGAGCTAAAGCCATCTCCTCTGTTCCCGACCTCCTACACTCCTCCTCTGGCACTCTACCCTCCCTCTCCCTGTCACAGCATTGAGATACATGACCTTGTCCCCCAAGTCCAAAAACAAGGGGGTTGAACAGTTCCACATCCGGTAGCACCCTTCCTGAGGGTGTGGCAAGGGAATACATTCCCCCCCCCCCCCCAAGTGTTTACCCCCGAGTGCCACACTGCTGAGTCTCTAACAACCCATTCAGCTAACATGCCAGGCCAATCACACGAGGCCGTCAGTTTCCCCTAGCAACGACACTACACAGTCAGCCTTGGGCTGAGCAGAGGTTGTGTTGCTTTGATCGTATGTCTTACAGGAGAGAAGTTCTCAGGTGTTACTGTGTAAACATGTTTACATGTGCTTCAAATAAAGGTGGACCAAAACAAATCACAGTTGATAGCCAGAAGAATGAAGAGTAAGGATAATGAATCTTCCAATTAGGTGTCTTTTGGACGTTCGTGTTACTGAAATGCTCTGAAGTTGAGAGGCTTCGTGTGAATCTTGGAGTAGCTGGTCTCTAAACCCAGTCCTTTGTTTTTTCAGGTTTTTAAAGGTGAATTTCAGCTACCTGAATTTCTAAGAGAACAATCACAGGTACAGTAGCTATTCTGCCTGTTGTTCTGCACCTTTATTTCCAAATAGATCTGCTTTCTTTTTTGTCCATTTTCAAATTTGATTTTGCCATGTCACAATCTATAGCAGCAATGTGGCCATTGGGAATCTGGTATCAGTTTCTGCCTGCTTTTAGTCATTTCACTGTTATTTTGGTGATGCTGTCTAGCTGTCCCTGCCATCTGCTGTAGTCTGTTGTTGTTCTCTGGTTTCATCTCTCGTCTTATGTTCATGTTTTTGGGACGTGTCCTCTCTCATTAGCGGTCAGTGTGCTGTCCTTTCTGTCTTGTCACTCTTTGATTTAGATTAGAAACCCAACCAACATTTTTGTCAATTTTGCAATGGAACTCTACTGCCACCCTGTGTTTGCCAATGATACGTAGCATCGGGTGATATGTAGCACCAAGTGATACGTAGCACCAATGATGCATAGCACCAGGTGATACGTAGCATCAGGTGATACATAGCACCAGTGATGCATAGCATCAGGTGATACGTAGCACCAGTGATGCGTAGCATCAGGTGATGCGTAGCACCAGGTGATGCGTAGCATCAGGTGATACGTAGCACCAGGTGATGCGTAGCATCAGGTGATACGTAGCACCAGTGATGCGTAGCATCAGGTGATGCGTAGCACCAGGTGATGCGTAGCACCAGGTGATGCGTAGCATCAGGTGATGCGTAGCATCAGGTGATACGTAGCATCAGGTGATACGTAGCATCAGGTGATGCATAGCACCAGTGATGCATAGCACCAGGTGATACATTGCATCAGGTTATACGTAACTTCAGGCAGGGGGGTGGCAGCACTAGTCCAGGGAGAGAAGACTGTATGAGCACATGCTCTCTGTCTTTCAAAGCAGCGAGTTGCACAAAGGATACAACTGAGCAAGCGAACTTGCAGCTGGACTTTCTAATTGTCAAAAAAACAAGTTGACACACTCAATTAGTCTCCTCAGAGGTTTGGCTCTTAATGTCGAGTTCACCATTTTCATGTCAGGCGTGTAAAGGTCCTCCTGTCTTCTTCTCTCCTTCCCATCTCCCCCCCCCCCACCTCCCCTCTGCAGCTTCAGAAGACCCCAGAGAGGCCTAACCCCAGTTAGGAAGCACACAGGGCAGCAACCAAAACCACACAGGTGAGCAACACTCACTCCTCCCTCGGTGTCTCTACCACCATCTAACTGTTGACCATGAGCTGAACTCCTTTGTTTAAAGACAGTTCTGAAGTTATCCTTTTAATCCAATGAAGAAATAGTTATTATGGTTATTACTATAATTAACTGATTTAATGAGGTAAACACTGATCTAACGTCTAATCAAAAAATGTGGAAACATGTATTATATGGGCACAATATAATATACTTGCAATGGATCTATTCACAATTATAAGATGCCACATATTAATCCAATTAACCTCCAATCAACTGAGGTAAATGATGTGCTATTTGTCTGTTCATTGTTCTGCTGTTTGGCTTTCAAGTAAACAAGGTTTGACCCAGTGGTGGAGAGGTCAGATCAAGTTCAATATTGATTGTTTACCAGCAGATGTCAGGCACATGGTGCTGTTGCTCACAGTGAATGCTAAGCATGTAAAACAGGATTACCAAGAATGTTCTGGAACATATGCTTTCCACCTGAGCTGCTGTTTTTGCTTTTCTTTCAGATTTGTCTTGAAGATGAATAGAACTTCAGTGAGTTTTACTCTCTTGAAGTAAGAGAACTTAAATGAGATTCGATCATTTCATTGTTGCCATCTGAGTATTTTCACCAAAATTGTACATTAACATTTTATTGCACTGGATCTAATTGCTTCATCATGTTGAATTTCCATCTATCTATTAGACCACTATGTCAACATAATTAGCATAGTGTTCCATTCCTTAATCTTCACGTCTGCCTGTTCTTATGCTCAGTTTGGTGTGTTTCAGAGCCAGACAGGGTACAGAGGGGCAGGGAGAGGCATCAACACATCCATCCTGCCACATTTAGGAGACCTCAAGTGCTGTTCCATGGGCATACACACAGTGCAACACCACAACCCCACTATAGGGTCATTTTGATTTTAGGGAGCTGTTAATCCAGTGACCACCACATTCACCAATCACGAAGGCCCATGCTGGGGTCTGGACCACTCTTGCTCTTCAGAGAACTCTTGGCCTTTGATGTTGTACTGTAATAAATGCGTCTGTCACAAAAAATAGTGACCAGAGAATGTTGTTGCTGTTAGTTTATTTTCTTTGTCACATCATGCTCATCTGGTTTCAAAAAGTTTTCTAGCTATATAAGAAAATCTGTGATTCTGTTGTAAGAAACTGCAGTGAACTTAAATTGCAAAAAGAAAGTATTTATGGATGAAAGTTAGCTTTTTGAAGATGCAATATCTATTTTAATGTTTCATTTTTTCATGCCTTTGTATTGTGCAATTCCATTGGTACTGATGTTCAAGATCACAGTTTTGAGTTTTGACAGTGATAAAAACAGGCATTTTTTAATCTGTGTTTACTGTGTCATTTTTGCAGGCATTGGTAAGAAAATGTATAAGGTGGAAGTCCAAATTTGAATACAACTTACAACAGCTAGTGCACATGCTAAACATCCAGGGGCCTACAAAGCCTGCATTTGAAATGATTTGATAAGGAACAACCTTTTTTATTAATACATTACATTCAAGGCAAATAATACATCCTTTTACAATACATACTCTGTGGTTCAAATGTTGGCTCTTGAGCAAAATGAACAGAATTTTAAAATGAACCTTCAAATTCAGTGCACAACATTGAGAAAGAACACTTAACAGTCAACGTGTAACAAAGGTTTCCACACATTCATGTGTACACATTTCCATCTATACAGTGGGCATTCACAAGCGCACCTCTAAAACCAACGTAAAAAATGTACTTCAAAATAAGTTATATGCTTACGGTCCTCATAGAAATATTGGGCTTTTCAGTTCCTATTTACAGCAATATAGATATACAGATATTTCAAACAGAAATTGCACAATAGTTAATATAATTAGAGTGCTATTTTCAAAAATATTGTTGACACCTAGTAAACAGTCTTCGAGATACAGTATGAAATTGCACATTGCAATCATGCCACAGAGGGGGCTCTTTCGAGGCTTTGGTACGCAAGGTCCTCGCTGGAAGAAAACAAATCCTTAGGGCTTACACTTTCCCATGATGCACTTGTTTACGTTTCCTCCTCAGAAACGTGATGGAGGGGGGGCAAGATGTGTAGTAAGGGCCTAAACACCTCAACACAACCTCCCCTGCAAGAACCTACCAGTTCTGCAGAACCTTCTTAGTTCAGAAAACAGATGTGTACAGTACAGTCCAGGATTGGGGAAGACACTGGACAGTTAAATAACAGATAAAGGTCTATCCCAATGGGACTCTGGGCAGCCATTTTGTAAAGTAAGATCTATTCTTAAAAGTTTCGTAATAACATTTAAGGGCAATGAGACATTGAGTTTAAAATCTCAATTTCCTGACTTTGATACAAATGTTAGGGAGGAAATCATTGTTGTGCTGTTGTGCTGATTTTGATGCTATCATGTAGTTCATAATCCACTAACCTGATTGGAAGATGAATCCCACCAGTTCTGATACAGTAGGACAGTGGTGTGTTAACACTAGCCCTCATGTCTTACAGCCTACAGATACTGAAGATGGCAGATCGAATTTCTCCATTATTATCACTTCTAGAATGCATCACTCCTTCTGATGACCAGATGGCTGAAAACAATAGACCAATCCACCTATTCAGTTGTATTTGAATACTTGTGTGAAGGAGGAATGTCCTGATGGGCTGAATCTGGGTCAATTCTTCCTATCTGGTCTTAAAGGAGGAAGTTGATGGGGGTGTGGGGGCGGAGCTCTCTCCGCTGTTATATCTGCATACACACAAATCAGAATGCTCTTTGGAAAGAAAGGGAAGGTGATTAGCTCCTATAAGCATACTGGGCACAATGTTCCAACTCTGAAGACAGCTGGGTCAGACGCACTGTGGCACCTCCACACCTGCACTGGCAAGAGCATCACAAGTGTCACGAAGAGAACCTTTCAAAAAGTGCAACTACGTTTCTAAGGACTGTGACTGATAAAGGCAGCATCTGTGTCAAATAATAACATGTCTTACAAAGGCAAGAAAACTTCCAACTGGCATGAGTTGTATAAATACCTGTGAAAAGGTTGGAAAGTTGGCACAGTCCATTTGGTCACAAACAAAAGCTTTGTGGTATCTTCTGATGCTTATCTGTGTGAAATTCATGACACCCTCTGGTGGCCTCCACTGATATAGCAAGGAGCCACAGGTATTGTTCAGTCTCTGTGCTCTTCACTGCCTACTCATTCACCTCATGAAACTCTATCTTAAAGAAACACATTTGTGCATGTGCAAGTTCCATCGTTTTGTGACTGACTGACACTTTAATACTTGTGACTTGTTGCAGGGAAAGAGAAAAGGTATCATCGTCAGGGCAGTTTTGTAGGTGAGTGTGTGCAGGTATAGAAAAGAACACATGCTCAGTGGAGGGGAAAAGATAGAACGCGGTCACAGTGTGATAAACACACAAGCATGCAGACAAATCCGCACGTGTCAAACCATAGTGTTCTGTGACAGGGTCCTTGTAAACAAATCACAACTTGGGACACAAAACAAGGCGGAGAGTGGATCTAGATCCAGACCTTCCATTCCATTCTCTAGCCACCCAGTCACACTCCCCTAGCTACCTCCCAGCCTTGGGGCAGGTTGATGGGTCAATCCTGTCCTTTACCCAGGGGGATTGGAGGGGGAGGGGTGAAGGTGGGTGGAGCTGTGTAGAGACACGGAGCGAGCGCTAGTCTCTCTGGCCCTTCTCTTTCCTCTGATTCCACCTCCATGTTCACTTGTTCTCGATGAGAGCCTGGACCTTGTGCACCAGCTCTCTGGCAACCTGGAGGATGTGCTGCACATCATGACGCTCAGCCATCTCTGTGGGACACACGCACACACACACACGTACACACGCACAAGCATACATACACACACGCACAAGCATACATACACACACACACAAGCATACATACACACACGCACACACATACATACTTATGGTGATACACTACATCTTTGCAAACAATGGATATTTCATCTTGAGGACACACAGTGAGTCAGTCAGTCAACCTAGTCATCTCACCGTTGAAGAATTTGATGATGTCTGTAAAGTCCATGTTGTTGTCTCTGATGATCTCCCTGTAGACCTCCACTAGGGCCAGGGCCAAAAATAAGACAAAGTCCCGCGAAGAGATCCTAGGGGCCACCCAGATCACCTCCCACACCGCAAACACATCCTCGTACAGCAGCTCTGCATCCAATCAAACACACACACTGGTTCAAGTACGTTTCTAAGTTATGTTAACAGGCAAACCGTCTGTTCTTCACCTATTGAAGATCTGATGAAGTTACACTACATTCCACTAAAAACATCCTAAAAGGATACTAATAATTAAACCCAATTCAGAAAGCAGAGTAACACACACACGCACCTCTTTTGAAGTCCAACAGGAACCAGCGGTAGCAGAAGTAGAAATGAGTGTAGTCTCCATTCTGGTGCATCAGCTCAAAGAGCTCAGAGTCCAGGATCTGACATCATCAAACACAGAAAGAAACAGAAAAAGGAACAGGAAATAACATGTCAATATAACTCATTTGGCCAAACATGTTCTGAGGAATATTCTGAAAAAAGCACAGTTCAGAAGGATCAAGGTAACATACAAGGGAGAGCTGGGAGGAGCTACTAGGAAAAGAGACGCAGCCTGAGATACAGAGAGATGGAGAGAGCAGGAGCCATATGAAGGTATAAAAAGCAGCAGATGAAGCTAGCTGGATCCACAGAGAGACATCAGCTGTCACCTGGATGAGGGACCTCATGTTGGCAAAGTGTGTGTCCATCGCTCCACCATTGGGGAAGTTCTGACTCATCCTTTTCATCAGCTGGGTGAAGCAGCTGTACGCCAGACACTCTGCCACACGCACGCACACACACACACGCACACGCACACAGAACAGAACAGAGACACTCAGCACCATGAAGAGCACCGTGACGTTCAGAACAGTTACAACATTGACGCACACCTCTCAAGGCCTCTAAGTCATGGTGAATGAGACTGCCACGTTGGAGCGGCTGCCAGGCCCGAGCCAGTGATACAGAACAACAAAGGAAATCAGCTTCATTCAAGTGGCTGTGTGTCATCGAAATAAAGTGGAAATTTGGTTTCCATCCGTGTATGGCTGAACAAATGCGAACATGAATACATTTAACACCACTAGAAGGAGCCAAAAGTTGGATCTTTATTTGATCAAAGCACAATCATATGAATTGACAATTTTCCCTGAAAGGAAGATGGTAGTGCAATCAGAATGCACTCATCGGATCCAGATTAGAACCTAAACTGACTGGTACAAAAATGCATTTAGCTAATGATTATAGCTATAGCTAGGCGGATGGATAATTACTTGATGGCAGGCTAATTGGTCACGGCTAAAAGCTATAGTGAGTGGTTAATTGCTAATGGAAAATAAGTAAAGACTACTGTTGATAGATAAAAGCTACACTGAAAAGCTAATTGTGTCTAGCTAAAGGCTTGAGCAGTTTTGGCTTATGGTTTGGGCATGTGGTCGAGGTGGTTCTTACCATCATCCAGGATGACCATAAGGGGAGCCAGCAGGTCACACATGCCCTGGACATATCCAACCTCCAAATGCTCCCACACATAACTGAAACGCAGCAGTCGACATATTTAGAATGGGATTGAGGAAGAGAGAGACAGAGTTGAAGGTTTGGGATATATACAAACAGGAGAGGAACGGGTTTGGGGTTAATATTGGGGTTAAATTTCAAGTAGTATACCACACATAATTAGTATTTGACTTGCATACATATATATTTTTTTTTAGCTTCACATCACATTAGGCATATTACCTGTAGATTATGTCATGTATATAAGTGTTATATATATAAGTGTTAGGAATGTATGCTCATTGCACATTGGTTTGTTATTTTATTCATGATGTATGTTAATGTACCTGCACATGATGTTGCGTAGCCTATCCAAGTTGGCAGTGGTGAAGTAGTAGTAGTTGCGGTCACAACGCTGCACATCTTTGTCTATCCTGTGCAGGTTCAGAGCTACTGTGTCCAACAGCTCAATCTATGGAGACAGAATAAGGTATTGAGTGAGGTTTAAGACACATAGTCTGCATTTAGTTTGAGACTAATGAGACAAATGAAACAGATTATGGTCTGGACTCAATATACTTCCATGTTGCCTTGTGTGTGTGTAAAAGAGTATTATCATCCACCTACTGTATATGAGGACAGGGAGGGGGCGATCCCCTCCGCCCCCCCGCCATTGGTCACCAGCTTATCCAGCTGACTGCACAGCCTGTCTTCACTCAGGGAATCCTGACGGGCAGACTCTCCCAGCACGCTGTGCCTGCGTGTGCCTGCCTCATCGCCCGCACCCTCTTCCTCCATGCTCTGACCGTCATCGATGCTGGACAGGATCTGGGAGTGTCCCGAGGCCACCGAGTAGTTTCTGGAGGATGGGAGGCCAGAGTCTGGGGAGTCAAACTCCACCAGGGGGCGCTCATCCGGGGCCAGGGCGGCAGGAGGTACCACTGTGGTCATGGTGGGGGTGTGGTCCTCTCCACCGGGGGTGTCCTGGTCCCCTGCGTCAGGTTCGTCCACTGACATGAACACCTGGGAGGGAGCCAGCAAGGACACGGAGGCAGGGAAGGAGAGAAGGAAGGAAGGATGGCAGGAAGGAAGGACAGAGGGAAAGAGAGAAGGAGAGGAGAGAGTACAAGAGCATAGTTATTTGACAACATAAAAGTATGACTACTGTAACTGTGTTTTTCTGGAATAGACCTCAGACCTCGTTACTGATGGTGGAGTCTCGGTGGATGAGTCGCAGGACGTGACTATCTATGCTGCTGCCTGACGACAGCTTGGCAAAGATGGCCGACTGCATCTCCTTCTCCCTCTGCTTGACGATCACCTCACAGGCCTTCCACTCTTTCATCACCTGCTGGTATCGTGCGCTGATCTTCTCATCAATCTACACAAGAGGACACCAGGCAGGAGCAATAAAGGAGTCCGTATGCCACACAAAGTATGAACGCAGAATTCTAATTATAACATCCTTACGTAGATACATCCGTGCATTATGTACATACACTCTGGAGGACTCTCAGGAACATGCAAACACACACTAACATCATAGCAGCACCAGGGACATGTATGCAGGAAGTGCGTGTGTGTGTGTGTGTGTGTGTGTGTTACCTGGCTCATGTCTTTCTTGTTCATGCCAAACTTGTAGTGGCCGAGGAGGAAAGGCCACACCTCCTTCCTGATCTCATGCTGCACGCCTCCATAATACACCAGCCTCAACAGCTCCAGCTCCTTATAGTTCTACAGAGTCAGTGACACAAAAAGATGGTTTGTTTGCATGTGTGTATGCAAGAGTGAAAGAAAAAGAATACAGGATGAGGACAGACAGGGAGACTTATGGAGGAAGACAGAGAGATGGATGGATAGCGAGTTGGAAACAGGACGGTGGACACATGGAGACAAAGATAGAAACAGAGATGGAAATTGAGTGTAAATTAGTAATGAGTATAATGTTGAAGTTGACAAATGATTACATTTGCTCATCTAGCCCTTGCTGTGTGGTAATATCATTTTATGTGTTCAATTATTCCACTTCAGCTCAATTCAACCATTAAAATTTAATTAGCCTCAAGATGGATACTGCAGATGGATACTGCAGATGGATGGATGATGCAGTTAAGATCTCACTGTCAAACTCAGCTGCTAAATTAGAAAACCCTAAGAAACTTCCTGTTCCAAAAATACTTTTTTTCTTACTTCTCTCTCAAACTCATGCACAGACACAAACACTCACAAACACACACAGACACAAATAGACACACACAGTTACAGACACACACAACACACACACACACACACACTCACCTTACAGTCTTTCTGGTACTTGCTCCACACATCTTTACTGAGACCCCCTGAAGCCTCGCAGGGTTTGTCAGGGGGGACGATGTTGTGGTTGACCAATGCTGACAGGTGTGTCCGAACGGTGGACAGGTGCCGACAGTAGGCCAGCCCTGGAAGGGGGGGGGGCACAGGTGGGAGAGATAGGAATGTAACACTTGCTCCAGCCATGTCAGGTGAATATGGACAAGAGAAAGTAGTGAATTAAGACTTGACAGCTGGGACCGCAATGACCACACCCCATACTAAATATTATGGGGTCATTTATCTTGTCAATCAATCAGCAGCCTGTATATGTTAATCACTAGAGCCGAAATGGATCTATATAATTCAATTTAATTATATAGATCCATTTTAACCATTCGATTACGACTTCTTAGCTGTCTACTAAGTGGTGGTGATAAATATTATAATTCAAATGAGATGGTTCAGAGTGGGACTGGGCATGCAGACTTACAGCCGTAGAAAGCTCTGGAGACGATCTGCCTCTTCATGTTCTGACAGAGCATCTTCAAAGGAATACTGGAGATAGAACACACCCCAGAGGACCATTATCATCACATACTGTTGTCTGTGTGTTGGTGCACTCATGCGTGTGTATGTTTATATGCACTCATGGACGTGTGAGCAGATATAAACACACACTGACTGTGTGTGTGTGGATGCATGTCTCACCGGTCGTGGATACAGGTGCAGCCTGGTGGGAAGTCGCAGGACGCTGTGCTACCCCCGGTGGAGCAAGAGAGACACGCAGACAAGTGACTGGTGCACTCCGCCTGCTGCCATGACAACGGGCTTCCTCCGAACGCTTGCAAATCCATCATCTCTCCATGGTCTAAGAAGAAGGGGAGAGAGGGAGAGGTGGAGAGAAAATAGGGAGGAGGAAGAGGAAAAGAATAGATAAAGGGGTGCTCTTAAGGTCCGTAGAGACCAAACTTTAAGTGCAGCTGAAATGCAACCTTGATAACAGGAGGTTTCAAACAAAATTGGCTCAACGTAAGTATTCCTCTTTCGAGGTCTCTTGGCTGACTATAACCAGTCTGGAGATCTCTTTAACGTCTCTTGAAAGAGTTCTAGTTTATATTTTATCTATTTGTCAAATCTTATTTCAGTCTGATATTGGCAATACAATACAGACCTATGACATCAGATTAAGTAGACGTTTTGGAGAAGGGAGTGGTCTAAAATAAACAGTGAATTTATGTGATTAAGGCCTTCAGCTCAACCGGGAGATGATCTAAGGTAGAGAACTTCTCCTTTCCTCTCCTTACTTTCAGTCAATGAAAAAATGGCAGATTCAAACAACAATGTTTTTGGTTATCATACATTGTTCACGTCGATGTATGATGGCACACATTTAAACACCGTAAAAAGTCGACGTTAAGGAAGAGAAAAACTTGAATCAAAGGAGAGAAATTGGCAAAGCATTCTGGGAGATAAGGACAGGTGGAGAAGGTGCGGGGCAGCCATGCTTGTGGAGCGCAGTCAGAGGACGCAGAAAGCCAGAGAGCGGGGGGCAGGTTCCACAGAGAGTGATGGAGAGACAATATAGGAGAGGGCAGGAGAGCCAAGAAGGGTTAGAGGAAGAGGAGCAAGAGGAAGAGGAGAGGAGAAAAGTAGAGCAACAACTCAGCATGCAATATGCAGAAAGCCAGTACCAGACAAGAGAAAACAATTCTTTGTTTACAAAAAGATATGAAAGAAACATAAAATGTCAACATCAAATAAATGCTCTTCACCTTAATTCTTCAGGTTGGAGCTGATGACCTGTTATAAATAGGTGGTAGCTGCACTTTGGTTGTTCAAAACAAAAACCCAAAAAATCAAAACAAAAACATAAACATAAAACTGCTGGAAGGGAGACCGTTTTCGGGGCTCCCTTTAGGGTTCTTCTAGGTTTTATTGGACTATGCGAGTTTGCCTGGAGTCTTTTGGACTAAGTAACGCACCCCACTCCCACAACACTCCACGCTATAATTGCAGAACCCCACAGCACCTAACAGTCGTTATGGAAGGGGGACGAGGGACGGGGGTTAGTGAAGAATTACAGTGAACAGCATTGCAGAAAAACTACACGAAACAGAAGAGGTAGGACGAAACTAACCAGAGCAGAGAAAGAAAGAAAATGAAAAGCTTGAATCTGAGAGAGAGCACATCCCATCACAAATAAGCTGAAACACACATTCTGTTAAAGAAAAAAAAAGGAAACAAATTAAACTGGCGCATATCTCCCATGCAGAATTCGTCAAGCACATTGCAGTTAAATCAAGAAAAAAGCGCAAAACCCAAAGACCAAAACAGTAAAGGTTATGGACTTGAACTGAAAAAGGAGCAAAACAGAGCAAAGGATCAAAGCATTTTTCGGTCACCAGAACCCAGCCCCAACAACGCTGAGACGCTGGGAGAGGACGGGCCACTCCTGCTCATCTCTCTATTCAGCTTCTAACTATTACCAGAATTAAGGATTCTTCCAAACTACAGATACCAGAATGCAATTGTGTGAAAAAACAGGAAGACAACAAACTGTCCCTAGTGAAGGAGCGAGAGTTCACCCATAAGCCTGACGATGGGCCTGTAGCGTGTCTGTTGTACTGAGAGTGCGGGAGTGGGTGTCCATTTGTGTTAGTGTGTGACAGCTTTCACAGTGTTGCATCAGGTTATAAGCCCAGTGAGTGAATTAGCCCCTCCACTTGCTCCATAACTGTGTGCATGCTCAAGCAGCAGAGAGAGAGAGACATAGAGAGAGAGACAGAGAGACAGAGAGACAGACAGAGAGACAGAGGGGGGCAGAGAGAGACAGAGAGAGGGGGACAGGCACAGAGAGAGAGAGAGACAGAGAGACAGAGAGAGGGGGATGACAGATACAGAGAGAGTGAGATAGAGAGAGGGGGACAGAGAGAGAGACAGAGAGGGACAGAGAGAGAGAGAGAGATAGAAAGAGGGTCAGACAGACAGAAAGAGAGATAGAGAGAGGGGGACAGAGAGAGAGAGAGAGAGAGAGACAGAGAGAGAGACGCAGAGAGGGGACAGACAGAGAGAGAGAGGTGATGTGGAGTGCTAAGAAAAGAGTGACATCATGACAGAGAGGTAATAACGTGATGTGGCACTTAAGTCGTATCCCCAACAGAATCACTGACAGGGCCAGACACTAATGACAGAGGGCACCACTGAGGGCCCCAATTACCACTAAAGGGAGAGTCCACCAAAGAAGTAATCTATGGGGATAACAACAAGGACACCAGAAGAGATAATACGCTTGAGCAGACTGTGTTATGGTTCTGAATTTCAGGATCAAGTACATTATACTTTCATATCTATTCCCACTGATTTTGAGTATAATCGCTGATGTGTATAAATGTGTGGGTGGGTCTTGGTTGCCTGTTGGTTCTAAAGTGTGATTACACACAAGGGTTGAACTAGGGTCCTAATCAATACATGGGTCAATGAGGTTATATCAGCAAATCTATGTCTTTGATCCATTAACTTGCAAGCAGTTCAAATAGGTATGATGTGTGACACAGAATCAGTGATTGGGGAAAAAGCTAACTAAGGGAGTTGACTGTGATCAGCAGCTCGTAGCCTAACCATCTCATTTACGGACTTGCTTATGTATCAGGTCCACTAAAATACATTGAGCATGCCTCACCCTCTCTCTCCCTCAAACTCTAAACCCCCAAACACTCTAGCGTATGCCTGCATTGTTGGGCTAGGCTTTGGACTTGAAGAGAGAGGAGTGAGGAATGGGGGGGGGGGTTGCCACGCAGGTAGAAGATGTTGGGGTAAAGGAAAAGGTGTTGGGGAAAGGATGTAGGGCAGGAAATGACCAATAGAACGTTGAGGAAGGGGATATGGGAAGTGGAGTTTTTTTAGGGTGTCAGGTGATAAAAACCTTTCATAACATTAGGGTCTGTGAGGTTCCGCGAGCAGATCATTGAGATCATAGCGTGGAGCCTATCCTCCTCTTCCTCGTCGTCGTCCAGCGAGGGCGCGCGGCTGCCCGTGGTGTGGTGGTAGTTTATAGTGACTGCTCCCCCCATAGTGACATACAAGAGAAGAGGGTTATACAGCGCCACCTACAGGCCTGGGAGGACTTTCAACATCTGCGTGTTGACATGATTAAATAGATAGGCTGGCAAACACGAAATGTCCCCAAGTGTACAGTCTGAAGTATCAGCCCCGATACCAACAGGTTCACACTACTGCACACTGCACAAACAAAAAGCACACACAGGAAAACCAACATCCAGCTTGCTGCTCACTCTCTCGATGCAAAGAAATGCAAACAACAATGACACTTGTTTCAGAGTAACTGCAGTGTACAGACACACAAGAAGAGAGAGCTGCAAGCGTGTGCGGCTAAATTACTTTATTACCTCATAAAAAAGAACTACTGCTCATCTCAAATCAATGTGATCCACTGCAATATGTTACACAGAGCATTCACTCAAACAGGGGCTGGAGTGGAATCTGTGTGTGTGTGTGTGCAGATCACTCACTGGAGTCATGCCGATGCCCAGGGTACACAATGCGGAATACATAGTCAGCAGCAATCTGATCCTCTCCGTTCCCCTCCTGGTCGACCAGTCTGGCTCCGCTGGTCCTCTTCCTTAGTTTTGGGAAGACCTTACCCTACAGCCCCCCCCCAAACACACACACATACACACACACAGGCATGCACACACACACACAGAAAATAATGCCTCTGCCATTAGCCTTTCTGTTCCTTTGGGGTTCCACAATTGACTTCTGTACACTATGCTCATCATCTGCGGAATATCAATACAATGACTCAGGAAAAGAAAGCAAAAAAGGAAATATTGACAACATCAGCCATTATTTGGTTACACTTGGTCAGTCTAGCAGGAAGGCAGAGGCAGCGCTGCATAGACCAGAGAGTGGAAGATTAGAACCCAGGGACTTCTACTATAACTGAATGAAAGTTTTGATCCAATGGAAATTATACTCTTGATTACAAGGCCTCAATGTCCCTAGACACACAGCACTTTCCTTGGTCAACATGCCATGCATAGAGTATGGGAATCTGGCAACAACACCCACCTTGCCTCTCTGGGACCAGAGAGGGGGCTCCAGCTGGCCCCGAGGCAGCAGGCCGGTCTCCAGGCAGGAAAGGAAGGCTAGGAGGTGGCCCCCAGGGGGAAACTGGAGGGGAGGCCGCTGGATGCCATCCTGGCTGACCAGCACCAATGTCCCACCACAGTCAGCTACAGTGTGATGCAAGAACGAGAGAAAAAGAGGGTCGCATGAAAAAGGAGAGTGATAAATAATGGAGGGGAGATATAGCAGGAGAACAGGAAATAGGGAGAGACAGACAACGGCAATGGTTAAAGAGAGGAGGAGGGGATATAAAGGAGGTGGGGTGAGGCGAAAAGGACAAAGACAAACGACTAACACGGTCGTCTCAGATAACTACTCTGACCCACGCCCACAGATCTCAAACCCAGAGCTGGAATTACAAACTGGAACCAGACAATTAGCACTTCATCAAATCTGCTAATCAATATTGTGAAGTGACATCGGCTTCAAAGCACTGTGTGATGATGCGCTATGACAGAATGCGTATCTTCTATATTATTGGCAAAACAGAAGGGCGTCTAGCTTCTCTGTAACAGTGTGTCAATATGAAACCATGAGGAAAGGGGGTATGATGAAAAGATGCTATGTGAGAAGGCTGAACAATTCCAGGACTCACGTCGTTGGTGACAGTGAATGCAGACGATTTGCCGCAGAGGCACAGTCAATGCATAATCCCAATAGATGCTAGGAGGGAAGAAAGACAGAGAGAGAGAACATAATTGTGAGAGATTAAATAGCCACCATTTTGTCCCCCGAATGAAATAAACATTTG
The DNA here is from genome assembly GCA_036571765.1 of Plecoglossus altivelis. Lineage (NCBI taxonomy): Eukaryota > Metazoa > Chordata > Actinopteri > Osmeriformes > Plecoglossidae > Plecoglossus > Plecoglossus altivelis. The sequence continues at coordinate 10,987,988 of BROE01000005.1, forward strand.
TGTGGCTCTGGGACCACTCTGAGGTAGCTCTGAGTCGCTACCTCTTCTCCAGGTCACAGTCTCCCAGAGTGCCATTGATCAGCTGGTTTGGGGTCCACTTGAGGGTCAGGTTGTCCCCTGCCTGATGAAGAGACAAATAACCCCGCAACACCTCCATATCCTTCTTCTACAGAGAGAGAGAGTGGTGGAGGGTGCGGCGGGGAGAGAAAATAGATTGAAGAGTGTCAAGGAGGAGGTAGGGAGGAAGGGAGAGAGAGGGATAGCACGCATGAGACGGATTAATTGCCTCCGTAATGTTTATGTGAGCGCAGAGCAGACAAGACAATAGAACGCAATAACCGACTGAACAGGAGGAAATAAAAAAGGATGATCCAGAACGAAGGGAGAGACCAGAAAATGGCGGCACAGGCAGAACCAAGAACGGCAAGGACTGAGAGGATGGATGGGCAAGGATAATTGTGGGGGCGTTCGGGAGAGATGGAGGAAAAAATGAAAAGGAAGACAAAAAAAGCAGTGGAGGCTGAAAGCTGACCCTCCTCCACTGAGCTGGCAGTGGGTCTGCTGGCACAGCACTTGGTGAGCTGGTTTTACACCCAAATCTAATTACAGTTGAATCTTCAACATGTCTCCAAGTTGGTCGTATTCCGTTCCCGTATTGATTTCCTGAACTAGGGTGAGCCCAAAGGAGCTATGAAAGAGCTGCACAACAGCACACAGCTGCCCCCAACTCTCCCTTCACCACAGCTCTACCTCCTGCCACTGGGACAGCCCCCAACTCTCCCTTCACCACAGCTCTACCTCCTGCCACTGGGACAGCCCCCAACTCTCCCTTCACTACAGCTCTATCTCCTGCCATTGGGATAGCCCCCAACTCTCCCTTCACTACCACTCTATCTCCTGCCACTGGGACAGCCCCCAACTCTCCATTCACCACAGCTCTACCTCCTGCCACTGGGACTGCTTCTGGGTAGTGCTGCACAGCAGACTGTGTAGAGCAGGGTTTTTTGCATGGAATAAAAAGAAGACTATGTTACACAATGCTATGTACACAAGTGTACATAATGTACGCAAGTTCAGAAGTTTGTTGCATGAATATGTAATCTAGGAATAAATGTGAAAGATTCCTGCTACACACAGGGGTAAAGTAGTGTGTGGTGTGTGTTTTTCTCATTTAAATTGTATTATTTGTGTCGATACTGCTGTGGGTATGGACCTACTTCATATACACTATGGATGTGTACCTGCCAGCTGGTGTGTGTGTGTGCGGATGTGGGAGGGAGAAATAAATAAAAAGTGCGTGCGTGTGTGTGTTCTTCTTCCTGCCACCCCCGTACCCAAGCCTGCACCTTGTGTGAGGGTCAGAGCAGTGGGTAGCTACTGAGAAAAGTGGGCGATGGCTGCTCATTAAAGCTTCCCAAGACCAAACATGTGATTTACAGAAGCAGCAGCTGGGCTAAAAGATGAGACTTGGTAGGAAAACGAAGAATGGATGTGAGAGTACATGAGGACACAGACATACCTGTGTGTGTGTGCGTGTGTGTGTGTGTGTGGGTACTGTACCAATGAACAAGATGTACAGCAATATTGGAGATTGCTTGGTAAGTGATTCTATACAGCATACCAACACCTGAACTGTGGTGTGTCTTTTCATGTGCTGGTTCATATTGTGGGCATGTCCATGAGGTAGATTCTCATTTCATGACGCGCATATGCACTGTAGGTTTAATGACTTGGTTAATTTGAGGAGAGCCAGCATGGTTTTGGTCTATGTCTTTCTTTAGGCCACAGGAAAAATGGTATTGAAGGCTAAATAGGTGGTAACAGTTACTAGCAGACAATCAATGAAAAGATTCTCTTTGTAAAGTCTCTCTTTGTAACCTAACTTAAATATCTTGTTCTGACATTTATTGTTTACTTTTGCCTGCTCTACTACATAAGCTTGTGCATGAATGCCATTTCATAGAGAACTGACTCATATATTGACTTTCATCATTGCTGTGGGCCTTCTCTCCGTTCCCCATGCATGAATACATTTGAAATGATTTTACTTTTGCGTGCTGCAAGTCTTGTTCATTATTCAGCCACGATCTGTATGTATTTGATTTCTATTTACAATCCAGAGACCACCTGCCCTTTACGCAGATGTTCAAACAGTCTTACCGGCTGCACCAGGACATTATTCTTGCCATAGAGAAGGTGGGTACGGGAGTTTTGATGGAGGGACTCCACGTACTCCCTTGCCGATGCTGCAAACTTATCATCCGACATACTGCCGCTGGACTGTCTCTTACGAATCTGGGATATGGAGAGAACCAGTGAATTCTACAGAATGATCAGGTCTTAAAAGAGGGTGTTTATCTGTGCGTGTGTCCCCTGTCCCCTGGTTGCCCTCACCCCTAGAGCAGGTCTCCGGCTGGGGGAGGCGTCCTGGCCTCGGTGGGCACCGTGGATACGGTGGCGCTGGACCAGCTCATTGGCAGAGGGGTCCGTCCAGAAGTGGTCAGAAGTCTTCAGCTTGGTGTACTCCAGGGCACAGGGCCCCACTTAGATAAGAGAAGGGAAAGAAGGAGGGAGAGAGAAAGAGAGAGAGAAATAAAGAGCAGAGGAAGATGGAATCAAATATGAATTTTGATTCTTAAAAAAGCAGACAATTTTTGGAATTACAATATTATACGCAGACAATATCAGAATAACAAAAGAAATAGGTCTTTGTTTCTCTGTGGAACATATTAGTAACAGCGTCCTGAGGCTACTCACCCAGTAGTGCAGCCAGGATGGGGCCAAACACTGAGTCATGCATCAGAGCCTCCTTCTCATAGTACTTACTGCCCAGACAACAGACAGACAGGGGGGAAGTGAGACAGGCCAATGTAGTGGACCACAAAAGAGTATTCTCTCGAATACATTAAAAAACTATTCAACGGCCCATTATGCCTAATAAGAGAAAGTTCAGGCTTTCATCTTTAAAATGAAGGCCTAATTGAAATTGGAGTGGCAAAGTACCATGCAGCGCAGAGAACATACAGAGGACAAAATGTGGAAAAGTTGCAAGAAAAACACTATCGCTACATTATTACTAGGACAATGGTTCAAAGAAGATGTGTGTGTTTGATGTAAGATAGCATATGAAGCTGAATCATCAGAGAAAGGTCACTGAACAACAACCATTTTATCCCAGACATACAACCGTGGTTGGCCTTTGCAGAGCTGCTTGCTGAAGTGGTGTTGGTAGTGTTGGTTACAAAAGCCTATTCTCACCTGGAGTTGTCGACAATATACTGGACGATCTTGTCCAGGACCTTCTCAAAGAGTGCCGTGCGTACCCAGATGTGCTTGAGCGCCTGTGCTGAGAGGGGCTGCGGGGCGCGGCCTGCTGATGACGAGCCCTGCCGCTTCAGGGGTTCGTGACCCGTGCTCTGGGCTTTCCTAGAGGTCAGACGTCGAGATTAGGAAACCAGTACCAAAGCAAGACACGGCGTTCTGTTTTGACCAAACAGCTGGTCTGAGGTCAGAAGGTATGAACTCATTAATCCAGATGTAAAATGAGAAACTGATTCTGCCCCCTTAGGACAGTGATGACACCCATTCAGCCAGATGGAAGTTCCACTGACCATTAGGGGGCGATGTGGTATATGTACAATAAAGTCCATCGCAACTCGCACCAAACACCAAATTCAACAACACTCCCGGGTAAACTAGCTGCATTTTTCTTCATTGGTATCTGCAGGAAGGGATGATTCAATCCGTGACAATTCTTTAAGAAAATTACTTCTATCGACAGAAAGAGAATCAAGGCTTTAGTTCATTTTACATGGACTGCCTTGAGTAGTCAATTCACAATACCAGGACAAAGCTGCTCCAAAACTGCATTAGTCATTTCAAAAGATAAAACAGTGCTTGGAGTATCTCTGTTCTATTATGAAAGAATATCTGGCACACCCACACAGTAATCATATGAAACACCCCCTGATCAGTCCCGCCGCCCCCACCTCTCACTCTCTCTCCATCCCACCTCCCACTCAGACCCTCACTCCACTCCAACCATCAGACATGTGTGGCTGGGGATAAGAGAGAGAGGGGGGTGAAGCCGCAGTCACGAAGCAGCACTTTCACCACAGAGAGGTGGGGGATGGGGGCCACATCGGCAGCAACAGGTTGAGACAGGGATGGATGAGAGAATGAGAGCTACTGAAGAAATGCAACTGGCACACACATCTAAACAGTTAGGATCACGGAGGACAGGAAGTCATTCAGAAAGGGCGTTGAAGGACCTGGAGCAGACAGGGAGTCTGTGGAAAACAAGCAGATTGAAATGAAAAAGTTTTGAAATTGAGTTCCACAGAGCAAGAAGTAGAAACTAATGAGTCCCTACTCCAGAGGTTGTACTTTCCAAAAACACAGGAACTTTGGGGGTAAGGATTGCAACACTGACCATTTCTGATTAGTACTTGCAGCAGTAACCTTCTAGTCAGAAGTCATGGAGTGCAAGTTCAGTGGACTTGTGGTGGAAATGGGGCAATATAGTATTTAATTACTACATAGGTAACTATAAGGTGTTACTATTGAAAATATCTGTCTGTGGCTCCTATTGGTGCAGTGAGGTGGAACACCCAACACTCAGAGAGTTGGTGAACGTGTAACAACCAGATCAATCACCAATGGTTGTTCCCTGTAACTGTCCCCCAGCCAACTCCCTGCACTGTCTCACACACACCAGACCCAAAGTTGGATGTCGGCAGAAGATCTTAACACATTTAAAATGTCAACAAATGTCAACATGATGGAGAAGATGGCATATACTGTGTGAGTAGCATGATTGCATTCCACGCCACAGGATGAACAATGCCATGACGACACCATTTGTCTCCGACATGTGCGTGATCGGAATGAGATTTCCCACAGACGCTTGACGGCCTGCAGTGTCGACTCTCGTGGGATCAAACGCCACCTGACCACATGGAGGAGAAAGATGTGGCTGAGGTTGTAACCTGAGTAGTGGAGGGAGCGAAGCTACCCAGGACATAGTACTGAGATCCACACGACAGACAGGGCATCTGGCATCACGCCTAGAATGCTTCAGGGGATGGCAGAGGGATATTGGGTTGGCAGGGCAGTGTGTGTGTGTATGTATGTGTATATATATATATATATATATATATATATACATTTTATTTTTTTATTTTTTGTGGGTTGCCGTGAGTGGATGGTAAGATCCAAGTATGCGTATTCATACAGGCTTAGTGTGACACCCCTGTATGTCTGTGTGAGGAGAAACTAAGTGGTTCATGGTTGGCCTAGAATCCTTCTCACAGTCCAGCTACAGCCTGGTTTAGATGTGGGAAGGCACTAGCATCGCAGAGGTAAGCAGGAGTATTTAACCACACCTCAGCATTAGCATCAATCAATGCTGGCCTTCAGGACAACAGTGTGTGGGTGTGTGTTTGTGTGCCTGCATTTAAATATAATCGGATCCAGCATAATCAATCCAATCAATCTGGCCTAAACAGGACTATGAGGACTCATACAGTGGGTGGACAATAGTGCGTCCACGAATGACTACTTCCTTGGGAAGATGACTGAATGGGCAGTTGAAACAAAGGAAAGTGAGAAGGTAAAAGAGAGAGAGAGAGGTAAGGAAAAAGAGCTAGAGCGGATATCCAGAGACCTCTGGCCCCGAGCGACATTCAGATAACCCAATATAATCCTCTAGTGAATTTGGAAACCAGATCTGCCCTGGACTCTGTGGAGAGCAGGCTGCCGGGAGCATTCACAGATGATCCTGAGGGCCTAATTGTGTTCCAGCCATTTACCACAACTCTCTCATCCACTGACAATGAGTGCGCAAATCTGGCCCCAATCAGTCAGGATGTGCAAGAGCGAGCACAAGACCCTGGTAATGAAGACTTACTTTATTATTTATTGTCAGTATTTTAGGAATTAATTGGAGCCCCTTCATCGTTCAGACTACTGACCGCACTGATGTGTGGTCTGACGGTCTGACGTCTGACAGTGTTGTCGGTGGTTTAAATGATGAAGGAGTTACAATTAATTTCAAAATGCTGATTAAAAATGATAGACTTTGTTTTTCTAGTTTCTGTCTCCCTCACTCGTGCTCTTGTGATGGTGGCACAAAGATGTCGCCATGGCAACGGGAGTAACCGAGCGATGGAGCCCTGAGGTGGGGTAACAGGAAGGGTTGTGTGTATGTGTGTGAGAGTGTGTCGGTGTTCTGTGTGTGTGTGTGTGTGTGTATCGTGCGCGTGGAGAGAGGGAATAAACATCAGAATGAGTCTACAGTAATAGCTTTTAATTCAGAGCCTTGTCTTTCCAGGGAAATAAAAAACAGATGTAATCGGAAAACTGCTTCAACAGAAGTAATAAATCTTGCATCTATATATCTGGTATCCTATATTTCATGGACACGTTCCAATATTATCTACATATGTGCATGTGTACACAGTGACGAGTGTGTTCCACTTCCCCCCACAGTTAAAAGCATTTCCCTCCAACCCCAGAGTGGCATGCAGTAACCATGTGGTTTGGCTAATGGACAATTAATGGGCGAACAAACAGCTTGCCCTTGCCTCGGTGCCTGCTGACAAAGCAGTTTCTCATCCTGTGTACACACACACATATATATATGTTTGCGCACAGACACACTTTTCCCTGGGATTATTGTTCAGTACACACATGGATCTTATCCAGGCGTTTGTTCACGAACGCTTGACTTTGGTAAACACGAGCTGAGCCAAAGGCCATGAGTGATGATACTTCTAATGCATGACTGGTTTTATATTCCACTGGGTTTTTGTCTGGTAGTGGTAAACGCCACAGGAAGTGAACATGTACCTGGTGACCTCAGCCTGTTGCTGAAGCTGCTCCTGCACCTTACGGCACACTTCTCCAGTCGTGGCGTTGACCTTGCCGATCTTGGTGAAGAGGGCGGCGATTTTGTCGCTGCGCAGGAAGCCGGCCGCTCTGCGCTTCAGCATGTGGCCCATGCAAGCCTCGATGGTGCCTGTAGAGACAGGAAGCAGGACGGAGAGATGGAGGGGGAGAGTGGTGGAAGGGGAGATAGAAAGGGTGGTTAGGATAGATAGGAATAAGAGAAAAGGGGTGATATAAAGAAGTGAAAGAATAGGATTGACGTGTTTGGGGTAAGAAAAAGGAGAAATATATATAAAAAGGAAGACAGGAATTAAGTAGAATAAAGTAAAGGAGCGAGAACAAGTAGGCCAACTCAATCTCCCACAGAAAGCGTCTCACCTGTTGCAGGGATTAATTAATTAGAGACACAATTCGCACACCTACGCAGCCATCTCTTCCTAATGTCTCTCAAGGAGTTAGGCTAACTAACTTTAGATGCAGTGTGTCAGATAATCTACTTGTAAACTGCACACAGGCGGATACTTTGTATGAAATGAAACTGCCTGCACTGTGTGTTCAGAGTCAATTGTTGATGTAGGATGGGAAGAGTAGTAGAAAGCAAAACTGTAGAACATCTGGCACAACAAAACTGGCTTCTGAGAAGAAAATGGTTGTGCAGCAATGTGATTTGTCATGTCTCAGATCGTGGTGAAGACAATAAAGCACATAGACTGTGACACATGACCAAACCAGGGAAGGGAAGATCTTGTCTGCAGAAGCATATTTGGATTGGCTGACCGACTAAAGGTTGTAGTGCAGATGTAGCGATGTCAAGAATTTATAGTTACATTACTGGGAATAAGGCAATGGCAACCTCAGTGCTTGCCACTGCTGCTGCTGCCAGGTGGAGGTCTCTCTCAGTCTGCTTGTCTCCCCTCATGTGATGAACACTATTGATGCCTACCTGGAACTAGAACACCAGTGACAACAACATTAGTGTTTTATGGTTGTAATAGCTGGGTTTTTATTGCTGTGCTTGCTAAACTGGAACCAATGGTGGAATATAGTTTTTTGGGCAAAGGCAGAACAGTCTATAAGCAAGATGCTGCATCAAATATCTACGATATAGACTGCGCATCCAAGGACTATCCAGAGGGAAATACATTCAGAGAAGGCTAACCTACATTTCTTCTTACATTTCCAGCACTAACTTTCCTCCAACAAAATATTCAACGGGTGACTAGGTCCATTTTGTTTCCAAAATAACAGTATACCCTTCGGTGAAAAACTGGTTACATGCTGTAACAAACAGCAGTATACTTTGTTGCTTCGTAAACGGATTTCAATTTGAGAAGTGTTGAGCATAAGAGGGGGTTTGCCTACTGTTGATGAAAGATATTCACAAGGCAATGACTTCCAGCTGCTGTTGTCCCCAGCCTTCACTCTGCTCTCCCTCTACCCTCCCTCCCCTCCCTAGGAGATGTGTGCTCAGCTCACGACCAGTGATGAGGTTTGTGGTTTCGGTGTGTGGTTGCGATGATTCATCTAAGTGGGGCCTAAGTGCTTTCTATTGAGAAAGCAGCAGGAGTCAGACAATCTAGCTAACTTTCTTAAAAAGAGTAAAAGAACTGCAATTGGAAGGCTAATTTACTCCGTATTTGATTCCCACTATGGGTCATGCATGAGGTTTCTCTTCCTGTGTCATGCTGTATCAGCTGTTGCAAATCGGTTGGACGGGGTATGAGTGTGTGTGTTTGGGTTTGTTTATGTGTGGTAAACACATTTTGTATCGTGTGTGTGTGTGTGTGTGAGAGAGAGACATAAAGAGAAAGGGAGAGTGTCAGGGGTTGCCATATGCAGTCCACTTCAACATTTACAGTGAATACTTATAGCTTCTTTTGAATTCCCAAAGCATTTGAAAGGCAGCGAGAGAAATGCTTTTCTAACAATATGCAAAACCAATGTTTCAGTCAGGGAACAGTAAATCCCAGTAGCTATATAAATCTAAATAAATAAAACTTGCGCATGGTTAAAAAAGCATTGAAACTCTAAGGCCAGTGTAGTGAACCTAGGGTTATGGATGATAAGTGAGATAGGGAGTGCTGTCCAGTACATGGAGAAGGAGACAGAGAGAGAGAGAGAGACAGAGAGAGAGAGAAGAAAAGGGAGGCAGAGTGACAATGTGAAAACGTCTATGATTTCTGCTTGTGTTTGGGTTTGGCCAAGTCTCTGTTGAGCTCATTAGCAAATCTAATTAAGACAGAGCTAATTAGCCAGATCTTAGTGTCACGAAGGAGCCATACTGGTTATCTGGACCAGTAAAACTGGAATGTCCATCTGTCTGCATGTTTTTGTCACACCCAAATACATGATGGTAAAGCTTAAGGTAATTTTGTGTCAGCGTGCGTGTGTATGTGTGTAAGAGACAGAGAGAGAGAGAGAGAGGCACCACCTGTGACTGCAGCAGAGTCGTGAGTCACAGTAATTGACAGTAATGAACTGCAGAACGGAGATAACTGTGCAGCTGTGGGCAGGAGGAAAAGGATGAGAAGAAGAGGAGAGAGAACAGGGGGAGAAGCGTCAACAGGAGCCGGAGAAAGATCACGAGTCATGAGTGGAACAAGAAGCCTATAGGAGCAGGGGGACAGTCTAAGGAAAGCAAGCCAGCGAAGGAACAACTGAGTTCAGGTCAAGACAGATAGAAAGACGCAATAAAGAGAAAGAGATCCACAAAAAGGACTGTCTGGGTGCGAGAAAAAGTGAAGGATGGATAGAAGCAATAGACTGTAAAAGACAGTAAGACAGAAACACCTGGAAAAAGCCCAAGACATAAAGGAGGAAAACTGAGGAAGAGTGGAGTCTGCTTTCTGACTCCTCCCACTCCTCCTTCCCATTTCCCCTCGACTCTGCTCCTCTCAGCTCTGCCTTCAGGATGAAGGGAGAGGATGAAGAAAGCAAGTGGGGGGGGGGGGAGGAGAAAGAGAGGGTGAAATAGCAAGTGAGTGATAGACAAATAATGGAGAAGAGAAACTCCTGAAAAGGAGTGAGTGCGAGTGTAGTGGCTTTGTGTTGCTTTACATTCTGATCGGCTACTTCCTCTCCGCCTTCACCCTCCGGTTTCTCTTCAAATGGCTCTTGCAAAGACGAGCTGCTTCTCTCACACCAGGGATTTGCACATGTGTACCCCTAGAAGGCCCCCTGAATACCGATGACAGGAAGTGTGAAAATGAAAATCTTCAACACTTTTCACTCCCAAAAGAGGAATTCACGAAAGTTAAGTGAGGTGATGAGGAGACAGAAAGAGAGAGAGATGGGATAGGGGGAAGATAGATGCACTGAATGAAAGAAAGAGTGGGAGAGGGACACTGCGTGAGAGAACGAGAGAGACTGACAGGGAGAAGGGCTGAGGTGTGTTCTTGAAAAGGAGAGAAAATGAGACAAGCTTTCAACTTCAATAAGCTACTTTAGAGTCTTCAGTCTCACTCATGAAGACAAAAAAGGGATTACATCCTGACTTTCACGTTTAAACCCACAGATCAGAGCAAGACGCTAATCAAAGTTGGAATGAGGCTAACCTTTACACAATCCTTCCCACAGATCTGTTTCCTTCTCCCCTACTTAGTGGAAGCTAACTACCGAAGCTAACACTGCAGAGCAATGTGCAATGGTCCATTGACCTTGAGTGATCGCTGCTGTACACTTTATTGCGGCCTAATGAAGTGAGTAGGTGGGTGACGCTAGAACGCACTGAACCTATAATTACATTTGAATGTATTAGAATATAATACACTACACCACATCATCCTTTTGAACTGGGTTACAATGAACCTTATATTAGAGCCAGGGCTAGTTATTTGGAGTAGGAACTTCTAATGCAGTTGAATTTGGCAAATCTTGTTTAAAATTGGAACTTCAATGGGAACCGACATTTAAGGACTTGCAATTTCCAGTTCATGCCATTTCAAATGTGAGAACATTTAAGAGGGGAGGAGGGTCTCCGGAATCTTGTATTATGATGCGTGAGAGGAAAGAAGAAAGGTCTTCACAAGTGGCTCACAGATTTAGGAAGCAAACTGGGTTGGAGACTGGATGCCTTTTGCAACTGTAACAGAGCCATCAATGGCTTTAGCCTGTCTGTTCAACAGTCCCCACCCTCCATCTCCACATCTTTAAACATCTTGGGCTTGATGGAAAGAGTACACATACTTGCTTTAATGGATGTCTTCAGAAAAGCTTTAGAGCACTAAAGACAGGGGGGTTTGGAGACAACATGATACCTGTGTAATTGGGAAACAAACAATCACACGAGCAGAACATGTTGTCTCGAGAAAGACTGTCAAACACACCCGATCCATGAATGGCATGTGCACACCAGCTTGGAGCTCACACACTGGGTGGTGCGCTTAACTGTTTGGAAAGCATCACCTCGAGGATTTTCATCCTATCCTTCACAATCGACTCACACCCTTGTTTGTGAAGAAAAAAGTCAAACATTCAGCCTCACTTTTTTCAGAATTGTCAATATTTCCAATCAGTTTTCTCCCTTTTATACTACACACCTTTTATCTAAATGGTGTTATTTAATGTATCTCCTAAATTAGATTGATGTCATTTCCGGTACAATTTCCAATCAATCTTCCAATATAGAAATTGTCAAAACAACACACTAGACAGACGTGTTTAAGACAAAGTACATTTGTAACAGTTATTTATCTACACCTGTAATTAGCTGTGCGCAGTACTAGTGGTGTTTTTATTACACTTTTAATGAGGAACATTCTGAATGTAGTCTCAATACATCAGCCTTTGCCTGCACATTATTGATCTGTGGTCTTTGAAGTGGATTGAATCATGTTTGTTTTATGCACCAGCGTGCTCCAGTCTAGACACTAACTATCCTGATCACACAATTAAAGCACCCAGCTTAAAGCTGTTTGGCAGAAACAAGGTAGTTTGGTGTGTTCCGTTATTTTGCCTGGGAGATGATTCTACATGCTTGGGTACAATGAATTTCAAGATTCTCTTTCTCATGGTCTTACTTGGAGGATTTTAACGTTTTCTTTGGAATGTGTGCATTCAAGCAATGACATGGTAAATATGTGGTGGATCCACTTCTCTTCTTAACTTCTCAAATCCAAATGGCCCATCCATCTAGTTTTTCTCTCCATCTTCCCTTCTTGGTTCCTCTTCCTGGTCTCACCCCTCACCTTGTCTTTCTCTCTTTTCATCCATCTCTCAATCTCTCCCTCGCCAAGTCTTGTTCCTTGCCATCTTTTCGAGTACGTTCTTTGCCCTCTCTATCTATAGCCCATTGTCTATATCTCCTTCCTTCCTCCGTCCCTCCCTCCCTCGTTCCCAGGGCCTCTGAGGGCAGGTGTTCACACAAGGTGATTAAATATTGATTCACCTGACCTGCCCATCAGCTACCCAATCACATGGGGAAAGAAGAGGTGAAAGGGAAGGAGAAAACAGAAGAGAGCAAAGAGCAGGCAGATTTTTATCTCATCTCAATGATGTGGCTCTTCAGGGGGCCAGAAACAGACCGTTTCAACGAAAATCAATGGCTGGGCCTCCCAGCGTCCACTCAATGAGGAGTTTATCTAACACACACAATAACACACTAACATACACCTGTGGATTGGTTTCTAAACCAGAGTCAGAAATGTCATTGGTGATTCATTCATGTATATAAATCAGGTAAAAGGACCTTTATTAGTTCATGGCCATGTTTACTCTACCTGTTGGATTGATCAGATTTTCCACCAAATGTCTATTTAAAATACAGTTTAGCCTGTAGCAATGGAGTGTTACAGTGCACATGCTTAACCTTAACATTAAAAAGGCTATGCTGATTACATAGTCCAATCACGGACATAAGAAACTCCTGGTTTAAATTCTGCTAAAGTAGAATGATTGACTATGGCCCTTAATCATAATGCTGTGAGTGGTCCATGGTGGATTCCCCACTTCAGTGACAGGTTTAAAGCCAGTAGTCTATGAAATATGCTGCGAGAAATCTCAAAGCGGCAACATGTAGTGTGTGTGTGTGCATGCGTGCGTGTGCGGGTCAGTGTTCGTGAGGGAAACAAACGGTACGTATGAGCGTGGGCAGATTTTTGTGATGTGTACATGCTTGTGTTTCCCCTCTAGTGACTCAAAGAGTGTACTGCAGAGTGTCTACTGCAGAGTGTCTAGTGTAGAGTGTCTACTGTAGAGTGTCTACTGCAGAGTGTCTACTGCAGAGTGTCTTCTGCAGAGTGTCTACTGCAGAGTGTCTACTGCAGAGTGTCTACTGCAGAGTGTCTACTGCAGAGTGTCTAGTGTAGAGTGTCTACTGTAGAGTGTCTACTGCAGAGTGTCTAGTGTAGAGTGTCTACTGCAGAGTGTCTAGTGTAGAGTGTCTAGTGTAGAGTGTCTACTGCAGAGTGTCTACTGTAGAGTGTCTAGTGTAGAGTGTCTAGTGTAGAGTGTCTACTGCAGAGTGTCTACTGCAGAGTGTCTAGTGTAGAGTGTCTACTGCAGAGTGTCTACTGTAGAGTGTCTACTGCAGAGTGTCTAGTGTAGAGTGTCTACTGCAGAGTGTCTTCTGCAGAGTGTCTACTGCAGAGTGTCTACTGCAGTGTCTAGTGTAGAGTGTCTAGTGTAGTGTGTCTACTGCAGAGTGTCTACTGCAGTGTCTAGTGTAGAGTGTCTACTGCAGAGTGTCTACTGCAGTGTCTAGTGTAGAGTGTCTAGTGTAGAGTGTCTAGTGTAGAGTGTCTAGTGTAGAGTGTCTATTGCAGAGTGTCTACTGTAGAGTGTCTAGTGTAGAGTGTCTACTGTAGAGTGTCTAGTGTAGAGTGTCTACTGTAGAGTGTCTACTGCAGTGTCTAGTGTAGAGTGTCTACTGCAGAGTGTCTAGTGTAGAGTGTCTACTGCAGAGTGTCTACTACAGAGTGTCTAGTGTAGAGTGTCTAGTGTAGAGTGTCTATTGTAGAGTGTCTATTGTAGAGTGTCTACTGCAGAGTGTCTACTGTAGAATGTCTATTGCAGAGTGTCTACTGTAGAATGTCTACTGCAGAGTGTCTAGTGTAGAGTGTCTAGTGTAGAGTGTCTAGTGTAGAGTGTGTACTGCAGAGTAAAAGCTAATGAGAGCTGAAAGTTGTATGGAATCCTTGGGATTGCCCCTCATAACTGTTCTCTGGGTGTCCTCTCCTCACCTCTCTTCTCTCTGCTCCACCCTCCGGTCTTTTCCCCCATACACCACTGTCTCTCAGTCAAAGCTCCAACTGAAGATAATCAAAACTGATTTCCAGGAACCATATTAGCTTTTTATCCTACTGAATTTTGTCTGAATCTCAGAATTTGTGTCTGAAGGCCTGAAATCCAGTCATACTTCTGTAAGGTTGTCAGTGCCTCAGCTTCAGGTGTCACACAACAATCAAAGAGGTGAAGATTTGAGGAAACAGATTGGTGACTGACTGTAATCCAGGCAAACTCCATGATGGATGGGTAGATATGGACATCATGTTGTGATAAACGCACTTGACGTGCTTGGCCCTTCCTCTGACATCATATCATGCATATCTGTTTTTCAGCTGTGTGTGGTTACTCTTAGCAGTTACCACAGTGTCTCCAGAATGCATTTTTCTTGTGATTATTTATGCTCAAATGACAGTATTTCTGCTCTTATCATTTTATGACTTTAAAAACTTCAGGCCATGTCTTTATGGTATGCAGTACTTTAAGTACTGAATCAACAAATGGCACAGACATGCTAGTGGCTGTCCAACAGCTTGCTATGGTGTTTGGATGGTTGTAGTTTGGATTCCTTGGCTCATTGTGTAATGACTGATGACTGAAACACCTTATTCTCAACCCGTAAAGATGAGACAGGTAGTTGTGAAGAGACCAGGGCCGCAGAGAGGAGCGGCTCACCTTCATCTCTCTTTCACAACTCTGTCTACATCTGAAATCCTCCCAAACACTCTCTTTTCCGTCCACTGGAAATTCTCTCACACACACATGCATGTACAGACACACACACACACACACAGACGCCTCCCTGCAGCTCAAAGCTCAATCAGCATAAACTCTGTGTGACAATCACCATGATTAGTGCTCCACTCCAAACATAATGAGCACATCTGCCGTCTCCCAAGCAAACCATCCATTTTCTGTAACGCGAGACGAAGTGAGGGTCGCACTGTCTCTGCAAACACTGGCATCCAGACCCACTTAGACAGTCTACAGGGTCCTCGCTGCATGGCTCTGCTGGCAACAAACAGCCACTTTCATAGCTGCCTACCTACTGCAGCATCGGAACCAGAAGTACTAAAGTTTCTACCAGATTTCGATTTTTTCCATACGGAAAATGTATTATTCTTTCGACCAGCACACCCGAGTAAGTGCTTGTGTACCTCAACACAGTTGACATTCAGCCAATTGCTGGGGTGAGAAACAATTGTCTGACATAGACACAAAAATCCTGCCACTACCTGACAGACAGATGAGAATGGTGATAGGAGATGGTGAGGTTCTGAACATGGCAGCATATTAGACGGCGGCAGGTGTTGCTGATTGATTGGAAAAAAAACCTGGCAGACAATGTTGGTGGTCATGCCACACCAGGTATGCAAAAAGTTTGAAAATGTCACCTGCCAAATCCACTAAGCAGTCCAACAGCTAAAAGCTAGCCCAAATAGACACCAACTGGTTTTCTATCCTTCTCCAAGAGTGTAAAAGTCAAAGTTTATGTTTGCATTACAGCAAATGTGAAACCATGCTAAGTTCTAGCCTGCCAAGTCTTGCAAGTTGTCATAGCAAGACTTCCGAATGTGAAATCAATGTGAAACATCAAATCTCTTAGGACCTCTTCGAAAATGAGATGATTCATCTCAAAAGGCTTTATCCTAATAAATACTTTTCAACTACTCACAAAAAAACGGGGCAACACTCAGGTTATCCTACAACAAGCTATTCAATATGTGGTCAGTGGCGGCCACGGTACCTAATATTCTGCTGCATGGCTAATGCTAACCAATGCTAGCACATATATCGAATATTACTATTAATGTATAAAATTGCCCTATAATACTGAAACTATAATAGTACTGCACCAGCATAACTAACCCTGCCATAGGTCTGCCAGGCACAACAGAGACAAACGCCCCTCCGCCTTCCCTCCTGCTTGCTCTCCCCCTCCTTCCCTCCCTCCCTCCCTCCCTCCCTCTCTCACACACCCACATACACTGCCAGCTGAGGCCAGGGATGCAACAACATGTCTAATAAACTAAATATCAAGTGAGACCACCTACATAGACGAGTTATGAAAGAATGTAGTGAGCGCATTTCTGTATGCCGTGTCTCACATTGATACACATTGTAGTCCCATAGACATTGTCTCTGATACACATTGTAGTCCCATAGACATTGTCTCATACACATTGTAGTCCCATAGACATTGTCTCTGATACACATTGGAGTCCCATAGACATTGTCTCTGATACACATTGGAGTCCCATAAATATTGTCTCTGATACACATTGTAGTCCCATAGACATTGTCTCATACACATTGTAGTCCCATAGACATAGTCTCTGATACACATTGTAGTCCCATAGACATTACATACAGAAACACACAAGCCCTGCCCATCCAGGGGATCGAAATGGTCGTGTGTGTAATACACAGCTGAACCCCTATCTCTTTAAAAATAGGCTACAGCCCATGCGTGTGAAGATGGTATGTGTGTATGTGTTCACTGCAGAGTATGTTATTGTCTTCCACCAAGTGAACACATCCAAGTGAGGAGAGCTGGGTTGTCATGGAGACCAGATATAATCAGTGGAATACCTGAAGCTTTATATCGGTCTCCGGTGACTTCCAGCTCTAGTCACTCTTAATTAGCTCCACTAGTGTCACTAGTATGTATGTGTAGCGTACAGATCTGGAGAAACAATACATCTCCCTGGGCTTTAGTGAAGTCAAGCTCTGGTCACCAAATGACCTGTCCCCATATACATGCATGAACACATGCAGACACAGCTTTACAAAAGTGTTGAGGACATCCAGTCCAACTTTGGACAGGTGGATGACATAACGTTGTCATCTCAACAAGGTCAGATTATTCCACAGTCTCGTGAACTGTTCAAAAATGTGTCAAATCAGAGTTTTATTTCGTTTTTACCCCCATACCTTTAATCCAAAATCCCAAATCCTTCCTCCATGTTTTTCAATGGGATTACACTAGCTAGCAAGGTGGCGCCTTTTAAAATGCACAGAGCAAAATCTTCCCATTGAAATGCAGTGGCATGTAGCGGATCGATTAGTCTGCATTATAGAAAGGATTGTCCTCCTCAACCATTCTCCGAAATAATACGGAACAGCTGCCTCACTGTTCTAAAATGATAACACACGTGTCTGCATACCGAAACACAAGACAAACACATTTCATTTCCTGAACTTTTTTCATGCTTTGTTGTAAAAGGTATTTACATTTACAAATATCATTTGGATTAACAGAAAACGGAGACAAAAAAAGAAAACTTGATGAATCGTGTCCTCCAAGGATGGATGGGTACATACTTGGAGTTGTCAATGTGTGAGAGACCTCCAAATAACAGTCATTCAAACACGTCCACCACCACATGTGTACTGTATGCAAACACACAGCAAACATGGATGTACAGTATGCACTCATTCAGAGTCCAGCTCCTCGTTTACTATATCAGACTGGTTTAAGACTAAATTTACTAGGGACTGGCTGCAGACTATTCAGAAAATAAACAATATTTATTGCACACATGCATGCAAACAAGCACACACACACACACACCAGCACATACATTCATGAAGCCACATCCATTTGTGAGTAGTAGTTAATTGCACCAGATCCTAGCAGAGAAACAGGCAGAAGATGGTTGGTTTGCAGACATGAGTGTAAGGTCTGGCTCTACTAATGGCCTCATTAGGAAGCTCATGACCATGTAATGACAGTCACCCATTGGAAGGAGCACAGGCACCTAAACCTTGGTTGGCTGTATCCTTTGATAATAGAGACTGAAACGTTTGCCATTTAGAAACAACAGCTCTGATAAATGGCAAGAACATTCACTTTGGGCTATTGGCACTTGAAGTAAGATGTAAAGGTAACAGTATGATGAAATAGCATGAGTTTCTAATAATTGGGCTCGTTAAGGACAGGATGAAGGGTATTAAGCCATGACAACTGGAATAAGATGATAAAACCATTAAAGTGTTTTGTTTCCTGCTTCGGTAACTGGCGTGGCCTAAAACGACTCTCTCTAACCCACAAATAAGTACCAATTATCACTTCACAATTTAAATAGAGCAGCTCTTTTTATTTTAGGACAGCTCTGGAGAATGGGTATGGAAGCAACATGAAGTCCCTGAAGGGCAGCTGGTAGAGTTGATGAATCAGTATAGCAGGTAAGAGGCTACAGGGGATGATGAAGGAAGAAAGTTACTGCTTACTTACTCAGCTCTCACCATTCCACCTGGTTTTAAATACAGAATAGAAGACTGACGCTCAAATATCAGAATGTAGAACACTTAACCCAACACTGCAGAGGGAACCACATGAGTAACCATGACATCAATTAGAAGACTTGAGGAAGCTGGAAGAGAAAACAGGATGTGATGTAGGCCTAATGGAACGATGAGATGCGGACAATTACTGGATCTTTGAATCGTGGCCAGGCTGACTGTAGTTCACTGCAGTTGGCCATACACAGAAGTAGTGCAACAGCTAGAAGACATGGACTACAAACCCTCACAAAGAAGAACCCTGCAGTCCATCAAGAGCCTCTTACTGTATCCAAGTTCTTCCTCCACTCATTCTTGCTGATAGGAACACATGGGCTATTATCCAAACATACACAGTACCCATGAGATTCGGCTTCATTATTTTTATTCCTCATTCAGATGAGAGAACAAATTAAACAAGAACATCCTTAAACTCCCATTGCAGTTCTGAACTGTAATTTTTTTAAAACATTTTATTTATCTCTTCCCACTGCTGTGTAATAATTTCTGAGATGGTAATTGCACCAACCACCCCCTCTCACACACACACCCTCCGCCACCCCCCCCCCCCCCCCCCCCCTTCCCCTAAAACACCCACACACGCGGCGGTAGGCGCCTCACTTTGGAATAATGCGGTAATGAGTCACGAGGATGCAATTTGAACACTGATGCATTCGTGGGCCTGGGAAGCCCAATGTTGGCTGACCCCACAAAGATCTCCCACGGTGTGGAGTGTTATGGAAATGTTGTTGATATCGCACATCGACAGATTTCTCATGACATAAGTGTGCTGCACAGTTTTGTGAACATTTCAGGAGATGAGGTACTGCAGTGTTACACTTTGGCAAAGTGACACTGATAGAGCTGCATTTAAATCATATGCCTTTGTTAGTCCTTTAACTAACTGACTCAAATGCTCCTATGGGTAAGAGGTAAGTCCACAGAGAGGCTTTGAAATGGTTTCAGGAATACTGCTGCCTCTTGAGCATCACATTATAGATGTACAAAGAAGCCTCCCAGCATTAGCTGCTTGATTTTCATAATCTTGCAAGAGGAGGGAAGCTACAGGTCACCTGACCTTCAGTAATGACTGATACACAATGCTGCACAAACGACACACACACACACACACAGATACACACATTACACACAGATGTCACTCAAAATGATCAAATAAACGGCCTCAGTGCCTCTACAGTGTGTGTGTGCATGTGCGCGTGTGTGTGTACACACCAGTGGTCATTATTTGGCTGTACTCTGACTAATGTGCCAACGTCAGAGAGGAGCTGGTACAGTGTGTTCCTGGACTAGACCAGGGGAGGGGGTCAAGGATACCCCCCCCCCCACATACACACACAAACACACACCAAACTGTCATGTTTCTTAGAATAGATCAAATGAGTCCATGGACGATTAAAATCATTCTGTCGTTATTTCCATTTACTCTTACTGAAATGGAATCCAAGAATTTAGCGAAGACATCTATTATTTCAATGTTCCTTTGCGGGTATTGGCAATGATTGGTATTTAACTGCTAAACTATGAAACACTATGATGCACTCTTGTGTATGCTCATGTACACCCAGCATGAAACGCACACACGCACATACAGACAGACAGATAGACAGACAGACACACGCACACAGACACACACATGCACAGACACACACACGCACAGACACACACACGCACAGACACACACACGCAGAGACACACACAGCTCCTTTCTCACCTAATCCTCCATGGCTTCCTGAGAGCCCCCTGTGTATTCCCTTCAGATCACACCATGCCTCCATCTCACTCGTCCACACCCTTTCTCCCACACACTAATAAACAAATACAGATTTTCCCACCCTACAGTCACACATAGAAGCTCTCCTAACAAACTCGCACATTCAGTCGACCATGTACGTAAGAAGGCACACATCTATTTTTTGCCCATCATTGAACACAGTCTATACACTGGTAAATCCTGTACAGATAGACAACTTGAACAAAGACAGTATGACTGTCAGTAACAGCAAGACTTGGTCAGTGTTGTACATGCTGAAACTGTGTTATGCACTGTTTGGTATATGTATCCACTCTATGCCCTGACTCCTACATCAATCTGCATACAGGACATAAGGTTTACACCACAGCCAACTGTATCTCCACCCACAGATACAAGATGAAAATTGCTCTGTACTGTTTATTCTGCACCTTGCATTTGTCCATCCGTATGTATATGTACAGTGCGTGCATGTCTTTGCAAAATGTATGAGATGCATGTCCCAAATCTGTCACTCAACACTGTACAGTAAAGCATGTGTGGATGGGACAAACCAAACAGTGTGTATGGATGGAAGAATGTTTGTGTTCATATTTAGAAATGTTAAGTCTAATTCCAATACCTGCATTGTTATAGTCATTAATGATGTGTTTGTAAATGTTTCTCTTGAATGACCTCTCTAGACAGACAAACCTGTCTCTACTGTGCACAGCTCAGAATGGAATTTACACCGCAATGGAGCTTCTGTCTCTTCCCACACCAAGATTTCTACCTTAAGATCTCGATGCTTCTTTGTTCTTTTTTCGAACAAACTCGCCTTCATCCCTCTGCATCTCTCTTCTTTCTCCCACTCTCACTTGCCCTGTTCATCACTACCTTCCTCTCTCTTTCCCTCAGTCTCATCCTCTTTTTCATCCATCTCTTTCCCTCTCTCTCCCCCACTGCATATCCGTCTCTGTCTGAGGAAGAAGGATGAATGCATAAGCGTTAATTAAGCAGTTCCATTCGCAATCCAAAATAAGACACGCCCCACCCTCCCTGCTCGCCGCTCACCATCTCTCTGCCAGCCCTCTGCTAACGGAACAAGAGAATTAATTCAGCCTTCGGTAGTGGATGTTCCACAATTAGCAGCCATTAGGGGAGACGCCTGCAGGGGTGTGAGTGGTGATGAAGAGTGGCCACTGGCCACAGTATGACTCACCACCACCTTCACATCACTGCAATCATTAGCACCTGACCTTTCACCTTTCCCAGCAGCCCAGCAAAATTCATTCATGCTGGTGGCGAGCTGCAGACGAGCAGTGAGGTATGACACGAGTGGGACCCGGAATGCAGACTACCTCTGCACCTGCCCTCAATCCCATCGTGTGGCCTGTCTCCTGTAGACCTGAATCCTAACCCATCAGTGGTACAACCAGAAGAGGGTGTTTTATATCAGCTCTGGTCATATTTTGGGTTTGACATTATTTTTTAAGTATCCACTCTACACAACAGTTGAAACGTTTCAGCACATTACACATGGTAAATCGGAGCGGAACAGCAATCTTGCATGATATACTGCATGGTCATCAAACCAAAAGCTTTTCAATTGACATTATGGCATCAAGCTTGTCGTTGTACTAAGAACATGTCTTTGCTGAACAGACTCTGACAAGCTCTGTCTCACGGGTGTTTTTGTGCACAGAGTGGGCACACGCGGGCACACACACACACACCATATTGAGTGTAAGCATACACACCCCAAGCTGTAAGAGACAACAAACCTCAGTGGAAGTGCTGCCAGGGCAGCAGGGGATGTGTGGAGCGTGAGAAAGGCACTGAGCTGAAGAGGCAGGAAGAAAACACACACGCTCACACACACACTCATACACACACATACTCACACACACTCTCACACACACACACACACTCGCACATAGTTCAAATCTACACGGTCAATTTTCTTCCTGGGGTGATCACGTGAAATCCAACTTCCTGCTGCCTTGCCTTATTCAGTGACTCACCAGCCTGGGCTATAAATGTGAACCAGTTAGAATCCTCAAAGGAGATGACTTTCAATAGATTTATAAATTCATCTGTTGACATATTTACAGGGTCCAGATTTGGCCCTGGCCTAAATTGCTCTTAGTTTTTTCCCTATAGAAGGAAAATCTATAACCTCAAGAATCCTTTTTCATTGGGACTTTCAAAGCAACGCCACAGAGTCCATGCCCTCGCTTCCTTGGACAAACTGATAGGAAGAATAGAAATGGACAGGCTGAAGTGAAGCAGTGTTTAGCTGCTAACCTGAGGGGAGGGAAAGCAATGTCTGAATTAGCTTCCGGAGCATCGGATAGCAAGACCAAAGGACACTGTGAGTGGAGGAACCCACTTGAGGAACCCAACTGAACTGGGCTGAGATGCAGGTCCAAGACCGCCTGGGAGTGGAAAAACTGTGTTTCCTCTCTAGCTCTAGCTGGTTTAAGTGAGAAAGTCAGTGAGTGAGTGTATGTGAGAGGACCAGCCCTAAAAGGTTAAAGGCTTCACAGGCACTGGTATCCAGTGACTATAATTGCAGTTGAGACAGACAGTTTAATTTCCAGAAGGCATTGTTCCAAGACCAGTGATGTACACTTGACTGATGAGATTGATGCAGACCGGGCTACGCTAGAGTTAGACACCTATTGTACAGACTTTGATGGATGGGGTGGTTGTGAGGTCTGTGCCCTTACGACAGTCTCGACTGGACTTGTCAGTCTCCTGTTATTTCCAACCTCGCCAGGTCTGTTCCATTGGTATGGTAGATCTTCGGGCATTTTCGCCTCTCCATCACAACGTCACACCAGCAGTGAAAAAACGCTGCTAATTTGCACTGTCCTCATATCTTTCCGCACATTCATTGTCCCCACATTTCCTGAACCGTGCAATTTTTCTCTATATTCTCTGTGTCCATTTCCCTCATCCTCACAAAATCCGATCAGTTTTCAAAGGCCACTGAGTTGCCTTCCAGGGTCCAAATATTGGGTTTGGTTACTATTGGTCAGTCTTCAGTCCAGGGACAGACATACTGTGGCCTTCTCTGATACTACCTCAGTGAGGCAGGAACATGCAGTAGCAAAGGTGTGAGTCACACACACTGCCAGCTCACCACTCGACCGCTAACGCACCCCTATTCTGGACGGAAATGTCACCCCCCATCTTCCCTGGTAGCCTTCCAGAAAACACGGCACTGTGGGGGTAGGCCTCACACACACACACACACACACACACCCAAAAGAGTGTGTTCTAGGGCTAGGCCTTAGAGAAACTGGATTTGTAAAGGCAGCCTCTAGAATTGGTATCCGTTGACTCTGTTGTGATTATTAACTTTCCATTGATTCACTGGCACAGTCAGCAGCACCATGACGTCAAGTGGTGTCCTTCAGTCAGACTGAGTCTTAAATCACCTGCTGAGGAGTGTGTGTGTGTGTGTGTGTGTGTGTGTGCGTGCGTGTGTGTGTGTTCAGCAGCACAAGGCATGGACAGCACAGGAGTGTGTACTTACTGCACAAGGCGATGATGTGGCTGCTGTCCTCATGTACAAACTTCTTAGTCACGGCTTCCTCCATCATTTGTTTCACCTGCACAGACAAAGACACTGAGGGGTTAGGATCAGGCTCTACATCTACACCATATATACTTAGAAACATTGTTATCATTATCCTAATCACATAATCACAAGTAGCCTCTACCATCACCTCCTATTTCAACCATCATCCCACTGTCAACTATCTTATTCAAAATACAGCAACCCCCGGTTGGTTGCAACTGTTCAGTGATTATCACTGTCGTAAACATTGCACAACAGACACAAATTAGTTCCTTCTAGCAATCCGACCATGTTCCGAGTGGTGTGCTCTGTCGCACGTTGAAATTATCGGTAACTCCTTAATTAACCGCAGCACTGGCTGACATTGGAAAATAAGAAGAAAATAATTGCTCTGCGGAGTGAAGTAAAGCCGCTCTCAACAATTACGTGAGGAGAGATCAAGACTACGAGCAAACAGGAACCAATTGGATGTGTTTTCCATCGGAGGTACTTGCTCCAACCTCTATGTGCTCAGCAAGGCATAAAGAGGTTACGGTTTCAAATTGAACATGGCTACACAGCCTGAATTCAACACCAGATAGGAAACTGACTCATACTAATAACAAACCATTGTTTAGACCACCATGACATTTCTTGATGACTAGAGAATTATTCACCAAATCATCATTTGACAAGATGCACATATTGAACGAAAAATGCAGATGATAACAAAAATCATTTTGTTGATGCCAGCATTTTGTTTTCCCAGGCCACTGAGGAAAGGTTTTTAGGTCTGTTTTGGATTTTTACTAATCTAATTATCATAGATTAGTAATTCAATCAAGTAATGGTGGCAGCTGTTCATTTTGTCATTGTATAGATGCTTCTAGAAATGCATCAGCTGCCATTTTCTTTGAAAGGGGCCAAAATAAGGCTTCAAGGATAATTGCCCCTGCAGATCAGGTAGAGGATGACGGTGAGCATCATCAAGTTAGAAAGCACTAGAAACAGACATTGCGCTTACCCCAAACATCCTCACACGTTTCCTTAAAAGGGATTGGGATTGGGTGCTGTGTTTTCATGCAGTAGGACTCTGCTGATCAAGGCAATCTGTGGGTGGAAGCTAAGGAGCCAGGTCTTCTTACTTTAACGATGAGGCCAAGTGAATGAACTTTTCCAAAAGGTCCTAACAGATGATAGCCACATATCAGATGAAACGTAGAACATGTGGGTTATCAATGTCCCCTAATCTAATACGCACACATACCACGTACAAGGAGAGGCCGGCCAAGTGGAGCTACAGTCTAATCTGTGAATCATTCATATGGTTATCATATGAAAATAAGATTGGATTGATGCTGTCTGGGTATATTGACCATGTTACAGTTTGTTTAGTGATGTCTGTGTGCTTTTCCTTTTAATGGTTTAGAAATCCTATTTGTGTTTGATAAATAATCATATTCATTTTGTGTTTGAAAAGGTCAGTATCAGGGGCAGAGCCAGATGTTAACATATGGGGCTCATCCCCACATCCAACCTGGTCAAGGTTTGATGCGAGCTTAGATTGGAACATTGACAGTTTATGCTATTGCACATTGAATTAATTAGAGTGGAAAATAGTTTAATATAAACACTATGTTGGAGTCATACTGGTATAATTGTCAAAAATGACAACCCAACTTTAACCTAAAAGATTCAGAGCTTTTGAGAAAACATATGGATTCCCTGCTTCACCCTCTGAACCCGTGGGCAGTATATCTTACCCTGACAATGTATTTAATGGTCCTAATGCCCATGTCTACTAATTTATGAGATACTGGTGTAACATATCACAAATGGTACAGGCTGAGTTACACAGGATGACACTGACTGTCAATATCTTAAGCTTTGCGATGCTTTCAACAGTTTGCATCCCTCTGTAATGTTCAGTGACAAGGTGTTAAGTCCCAGGTGTGTTTGTGAGGGTCAGTGAGCTGTGATGATCTTTGCTGCTGATTGTTTTAATTGGTAAAAAAGAACCCAATCTAAATGCCATGGATGACGCCCTCATCAAAACAGCCATGAACTAAGGAAACCCAACAGACCTGGCTCCCCCATTCATTTGCTGATACAGACAGAACACATATTACACTTTCAATCTCTCCCCTTCCATTTGTCGTGAGGCCTCTCTGTAGTGTCTCCAGAGTCACACTCTGCCTCTCCGAGTTTCCCTGTCGCTGTCAACCACCCATCCATCTCTTCATGCCAAGGGCTGGGGAGTTTAGCTGTACATAATAGGGTTACAACCCATTCTGCCCATCGTCAGACTACAGCGAGGGGACCAAGGCATTAATGAGGTGATTATTCATGCCTTATTAAGGCAGGGAGATAAAGACTGGAGGGCTTGTCTGTGGCCCGTCTGTGACAGCAAAGGTAGTGGGAGACTGTGACGGATCGGTGAAATCAATCTGCACTTCTGTTTGCCTAGCAGCAGCATGCGCACACATGACAAGTTCACTTTTGCATAGAACAGAGAGGGTTAGCCATAGTTTGGCAAACAGCTTTTCGGCCAACTTCAAATGAATGAATTTTTTACCAAGGCCAAAACTCCATATCAGAACTGGAACAAACCAGCATTCCAACCAATTTCATAAGGTTAGGTGGCTTGCTACCTTATCATATACACTTTAAGAGAGGGCAGGGGTCTTTCAGACTCACAAAGCAATCATAGGATGAGCCATGCTGATGGGAAATAGATTCTGTTTCCAAAGTAGTCAGAGCCAAGCAGACTAAACCTACCCAATATTGCAGGATAATCAAATAATCACAGAATATTTCTTTTGGAAAGCAGCTGGCTAACGTGGTTTAGCACCTCTGTTCGATATGGCAGGGAAGGTTGCTCATGCAGTAACAAACACAAAGCAAATGTCACAGGAAAATTGCAGGGATTGGGTGAAGCTCTTGATGCTGATGCTGACGCAAGGACATATGATAAACTGAGTCAGACGTAAGATATGCAATCTAATCTAATTTTTCTATACAAAATCAAAGCATCTTTCGGTATCTTGGCAAAGAATCCCAAGGACTCTTTATCTCAGTGGTACTGATAAAAAGAGAGGTCAAACTGGGGAGAAAGAGTACAGGGACACAGAAACTGTCAAAGGCTCAACACTAACACTGTGATACGGTAGACAGATAACTCAATGTCTTGCATTGTGTAGTTTAATACACTGTACTTATTGAGCTCCAATGGCTGAGCTGACAAAACATTGGAGCTGTCTTTACCCAGGATCTGAATCAAGATGATTCTCCAGTCCATCTTCCACCATCTCGTCTGGCTTCAGTATGACGTGAACCTCCTAACCCCAACTGCACTCTCCTGATTCCCCTCAACCACTGTGAGCAAAACACACCCTCAGTGGGGTACATGGAACCTGACGTTTCCATTTACTACTTCAACTCCCCTGGAAAGTGGTGGATGCCAACACCTCGGGTCAGGCACTTCACATGAGCCTTGGCTCCTGACTGTGGAAGAGCTTAGAGTGGTCGCCACGACCGCTGAATCATCCGTCATTATGGCATCTGTGGGGACTGCCTTGGTCGTGCCCAATTTAATACACCACCCAAAAGCAAACTGGCATTTTGCAGGTAATTGCTTCCTCTTCGAGAAGAGCAATAGGAATGGGAGGATTGGAATAACTGACTCGACAGACAACAGTAAAATGGATCAGTGTCTGTGGAGAAAAGAAAAGGTATAATTTACAGATCTCGTGTACAGAAAAGGAAAGATATTGGCTATTGGATTTTTCAAATTGTTGGGAAATGGTGGTTTGAAAGCAGAGCAGTCCTTCTCTGTTGTCGTGATAGACCACTCCTGACAAGCTAGCTCTGACAACACTGGCTAGCTGCAGTAGTATTAATGTTCAATTGATGCAATTTAACTTCTTAGGCAGCCGCTGATGCTTTCAGTTGCCAGGCAACCCCAAGGTGGCTGACTGCAGCTTAAAGAGACAGGGATCTTTAGAACCAGAACTGGTGAACAGACCTTGCTAGCTAAGTCTTACACTTAAATTTGCTCTTTGTGCTTAAATGTCAACCTCATTCATCTCAGCTTATGTGTTACAGGTAAGTCCCAATGACACATTGCTTGGCTGCATCGTATTACAATGTGCTATGATTATAGAGAACGGGAAACATTGGTCATATAAGAAGAGATTTCACACCAACTCTAACACTTCTGGACCTTGACTGAAATGTATTACCAATAAATACCCCAAGATAAACGCAACACTCTTGCTAATCAGATGTAAGAGACTATTTTTGGATGTCATCTAGGTGCAGTAAGTACAGTAGGTCAGTCTGACACATCACCAAAATCTAAGCCTCTGATCTCATCCAGACTGGAGTAGTACACTGTGACATTTAGGTGCCTCCCAAATTGGCCAATAGATCTTAACCTGTCTGGCCAGACCAAGACTATATGGAAACAGATATCTAGAAGATTGTCTGGGTGTAACTACGTAGTCTTTGATGTGACATCCTTACAATTCATGCATAGTATTGCTCACTGATTTCATGCACTGGACAGAAACCCCACCAATATTAAAACAATTGTTTTAATAAGGGGGGGGGGATATTAAAACAGTGGTTTTAATGTAATCTTTAATGAGTGGAAACATGAATAAATCATCGTCTGTTTGAACAAAAACAAAATCAGGAGGGATATTTGAAGATGACTGAGCAGCCAATCCTGCTTGACCGGCCCAGTACCCTACAAGCATAACTTCCCCAGCGCCTTCTCCTCCTCTGCTCAACGTCTATGTTCAGCAGTGGTGATGACACAGATATGGGCTGCAGACATCCCGTGGCTCTATTTTGAGCTCAGCAGACGTAATTTTTTCAATTATTTATAGATTCAAAGATGGGAGATATTTTGGAAAGGAGGGCGGAGAAACTGTAAAGTATAGGAAACACAGGGATTCACATTGGCTCTAAAGGAATGGCGTTGATGGTCTCCCATGTTAAGGCGTCAGGGAGGATGTACAAGGGACTGTTAAATTCAGCTTGTATACCTGCCTGACAATGGGTGATTGTTTTCAGTAATACATCTACATAGTAAATATGATTGATGGCAACTTTTGAAACAATTAAAGCTCAAAAGATGTCATTTCATTTTGTGTTTACTGAAGTACCTGTACCCCCACAACAATATTTATACTAATATAAAGACATGCCTAAAATTAGTGAACAGATAATATTTGATTTTAATCTTGCTATCCCCAAAGTCTTTACACGACTGAGCTTTAAAATGTTTATAGAATGGGACGATGTTGACAATGTATACTATGGCAAGTTGTCTATGTTTTACCACCTGTAGTTCAGTATTACATTGGAATTGGTGAAGCTATTAAAAAAGTTAGACATGATGAAGTAAGGCTAAATAGCAATAGCCTCACCCATCAATGGTCTACAAAGATGGTGTTTTAGAGGGCCTACGGTGTAGGCACCCGCAACACCTGCTGTCTATTCCTGTGTTCTATACAAATGCACCTGAAATAGTCAAATGGATAGGCGACCATCGAATGATGTAATTCGCGTGGTCTGGAGTAACTCAAGGAACAAACATGGCTGAATCTATTGTAATAGTAAATAAAAAAGATGAATTAAAATAACATCTCACTACACTGGTGCAGAAACATTAAAACTGGAAAAACAGTAGAGAGCAAGTAACTATCCTATAACGAAAGCAAATGTGGTATTTAGCATCAAAGCATGATTGGAGAACAGTGCAGTAAGCCCTATGTGCAACGATACCGTGTAGCGGATACCTGTGGTTCTGCGCGCAAGCGTACAGGCAATTATATCAATTTAGCATTTATTAAGGAAATGCAGTCAATAAAAAGGGGGCATGACACCTTTTATTGAAATCCCCGTATTTAGAGCTTATAATAGACTATGTTTGACAGGGATGTGAAGCACACTCACCTCTCGTTTCACATTCCATAATAATTTCTCTTTAAATTCTTCATCTGTGGTCGAACCCATGGCTCCCCGTTTAGTTGGACGGAGTTAAGATGACTGTCCGCGATAACGTATTAGTGCTTTCCGCCCTTTAAATCTTGTATTTACTTTCACCTCCCTTGTTTCTTCTCACAGCAATGTGCTCCCTGACAGCTGGACGTTGACGCATCTGTGTGCCGCCGCGGTGCATTGGGAGCCATCTTCAGTTCCCTCCGAATGACGCCAACAGGGTCGGTCCCGCCTCTTTCGCATTGTTGATCAATGGGGTAAATCACTTCACGCACCTCACGCTCAGAAGGCAGCTCCCGGCACCATTGACAGGGAGTTATTTTTAGCAATCCCCTCTGTGTGAGGCTCGAGTTATTGAGGTGTTCTGAGCATTTAGGTAGACTCAATGTATGAGTACTAGACTGCCCTACTAACAACCAGTGCCATGTAAAGAGATGTACGCTATGGCTCTGCTCACAAACATACACAATCTCTCACGGACACTATTACACCCATACACCTCGCCTATTATCGATAGAAGTACACAGACACAATATTTGCCCCTACTCATACGATTGTAACTGGGTTTTTACAACATACACTCATATCACTTAAATATGTATAATACATAGCACATTGTGCAATATTACATATTGTGGAACATTAGCCCGTTTTGTTATTTTACAGACTGTACATACATTTTAATCTTTACACAAATAATGAATACTAAACACTCGGTTGCTAGTTTTTTTGACAGGATAACAAACACTTTTTCCAGATATAGAAATGATGTAATGTTTGGATGCAGAGAAATAAGTCTGTGTCGTCACGCCATCATGATATACCAAATAACCTCCAACATTTGGAACATTTTCGAGGCTTCTAGCTCGTGCCCCCGTGTGGTCGAAAATCGCAAGTTGGTCCTCCAGAAAGTATGTATTTACGACAGTGTGTTATGTTAATATATTAAATGTTTCTTCCTGCCAAAATACACATATCCAGTGCGTCTTGACCCTTATATTTTGAAAAGGTTTTTCCATTGCCAATGAAAACCAACTTTATATAGGCCTATTAAATTTAGTGAAAGTTATCTAAATCAATACTTGTCAAAAGCACCCATTTAAGTGATTGTACGTACATCGTTAAACTCCTTAGTTTCTTCGGTTAAATATCTTGTCATTTGAAACCATGCTAGGATCATCTTGAACAGGATTCTAATGACAGTACAAACTGACAGTAGGAACAGCTAATCCAGTATTACATTTGCCGTCTGTTGTCTAATGTGTCTGTGGCCAAGTTTCCCCTACTCCTCGCCTCTTCTTAAACAAGTTGGAAGGACAAGCCAGCTTGCATTTATCCCAGTTCATGAATAATGCACCTGTTAAAGCACTGTAGGTTGACTTTACTACATCCTGCATTACAAACCACCTTTGTGCATCAACAGAGTTGGGTTGTGGTGGTAATTATTAGTTTTTGCTTTTTTTGAGGATTTTCACAATTTTCCACTTTAAACTTTTTTTAATAAGTAGTGTGTATATTATTGCTGCCTGCTATCATACAGTACGCTTTCTCTAATTGCGTTTGAGGTCAGTTTCCTATCATTGGTTGCTGTGGCCCCGATACAAATAGAATCCAATGTAGCTATTGTTAACAGTGTCACAATTGACTCAGAACAGAATAATATGTAAGGTTCATTTTAATGTGTTAGGACAAAAAGAAAGAAAAGACAGACATAGTAAAAGTATAATAATATCAAATATTATTGAAGATACATACAGAAAAAATGAAAGAAAGACAGCATTTCGTGCCAGAGATCACTTGTGCTTTGGTAGGTGCAGTGATGAGAGAACGTTGAAGTTGTCCCCCATGTTGATGAGGTCTTAGTGTCCCAGCGGCCTGTCGTCATAGGTGCTGTACCTCTTAACATGGATGCGCCGCACCCGCTCTCTGACCTCTGCCCCGGGCCCTGGGCCTTCATCCTCCTCACTGTGCGAACCACAGTGGGCGTGGTGGTGACGGGTGGCCTCCAGAAGTGTGTTGTCTGGAACAGGGAGTGTCTCATAAAGCAGTGCATTCAGGGTCTCCTCATAGATGCGTGCCTCCGGGAACTCCACCTGATGAAGACGTTGAAAAGTGGCCAGTGTGTGAATGTAAAGTCAAAGTTAAAGTAGGCCTACATCACTTCATCCAAAACACATGACCAAAACAAAAACAGCTTTTTAGCATGCCAACTTTGCAGCTTTTTGTAGGGCACTAAATATGTTATGACTTATGACCGACACTAACAGTGGCAACTGATACCTGGAGGAGATGGGAACACCGCACAATTTGATTGGTTT
The DNA here is from genome assembly GCA_036571765.1 of Plecoglossus altivelis. NCBI lineage: Eukaryota > Metazoa > Chordata > Actinopteri > Osmeriformes > Plecoglossidae > Plecoglossus > Plecoglossus altivelis. The sequence continues at coordinate 11,020,026 of BROE01000005.1, forward strand.
GTGTAATGTTGTGTTGAGCTTACCTTGGTCTGCTTCTTCTCTGTGGCGTAGACAATGGATGTGCAGCACACTTCGGCCAGCTTGCGGCCCTGTCCGTAAAATGACCAGCAGCAGATCTCGTCACCAATGACATCTTTGATGAAGAGCACACGTCCATTGTGGCTCAGTGACAGCCGGTCGAACAGCTCGATGTTTTTAAGCAGGTTATCATCTGAGTTACTGCAGGAAATACGTGAGTCAAGCATTTCATTTGAATCACTCAGTGGGGGGTAATGAGAGCTAGCGGATATCACAACATATTACGGTCACTTACTAAACGAGTTCTTGTGAATTAAAATGATCTAACTTTCAGTAAAGACCACAGTCCACGAAATGGGAGCCTCAAGCCTGCAGGAAATACTTGTGCTTACCTGGTGTATGAATACTTGTTATTGCTTCTGTTGTACACAAGCTTCACCACCGGCTAGAATAGGAGAATGTTTCTTAATGAATCATATTCAATGTTTAACGGAGGAAATGTTCTTGTGAAGTCCTCCCAAATACACCAATGGCTTCAGAGAAAAAAACAAGTCTGCTAGTGCTCACCTTTGCACAAGCCTGAATGAGCCTTTCTTCCTCCTTGACAGAGGTGACCACAGGGATGACACACAACGCTTGCTCCTTATCGTCCTGTCATTCAAAGAGCACACTGGAGTCAAACCATAGATCAGTAATGTAAAGTTGACAGTTACTGATATAAGCTGAGAATACAGCTAGGCTTGAGTGTGATGTGATACCTATGGTGGGGGGGTCAGTTTACACATAGTTGGTCAAATATAATGGTGGGAAACGACTTGCATAAAATTCCTATGTATGTTTTTAAACCTTTACAAATACATTGAGATAATATATGTAAATTCTTTCCCAAACAGCAGTGACTAACAATCGAGTCATATAATTGGTTGTCTCCATGGAAACAACAAATATCCTCACATAAAATGTTAGTGGTAGTTCACATCAAGTGCCAGTGGGGATTCCCAGAAATATTTGTCACTTAGACACATACCCACTGCCACAGATGGCAAATAGGAGCTATTGTTTTCCATCAGCCACAAACACACACACCAGTTCAAAGCTAATAACATTAGGACATCTGGGGGGCCAGGAATTACAATAGACCTGAACATTGTTCAACTCAACTTTGAAGACAAAACTTGACAAGGACAAAGAAATACCAAGGACCTCTACTGACTGGCAATGACTGGCTTGCTGTTCACAGATGTCACACAAACACACTGTACAGGAAAGCAAAAAGCTATTATGTATTGTTGCATTACATTTTAAAATAGGATGAGATGTATTTACAACACCACAGAGAGCTTTGTGTCATTGTAGGGTAAAGGAAGCTCGTGGCCTACGTTTCCAGAGTAACTTTTCTATTTTAACCCTTAGTAGTCCTGTTAGCTTTCTGACATCAAGACATTACCTTAGGTGCCCTTGTAACTGTAGTTAGTGGACAACACACAAGTGCCCACACTCATGCACATTCATATGCATGCAATGTTGTTTCTGAGACAATGACCTGCAAGTTGTTCTGGCACAGCTCCACCAACCCCTGAATGAGGTAATACTTGGCCTCTGCCATTAGCTCCAAGACCGCCTGCTTGCCCTTCACCAAGGTGACCGTGCCCTCTCGTAAGTAAGAGAGAATTGTTCCAAAGTGTTTCCCACTGCGGTCTATCAGGATCCATCCTGCACACACAAACAGAATTAGAGACATCCATTAAAGTTCATTTGAAAAAACAATTTACTATGTTTTGGATGATCACACTTATGTTTAACTTGGCAAACATAATGAGCCTGTTTGTTATTTACCACGTTTGTTATTTGTTTATTTATTTAAACCGTTCTCACCTTCCCTGTCGGTGAACACCTCTTTCTTCCCACTGAACATGGCCTTCAGCAAAGAGTCTTGCTTCGTCAGCACCTGCGATGTGGTGTAAAACAGGGTCCCTCCCACGTTTAGCCGAACATACTTGTTCCCCAGACCAACTGCACCTCCGTTACTGAAAGCCTTGGTCTTGGGACATGCCAAAAGCAAGGGTGGTGGGTGGGAGCTAGCCTTGTTGTGAAGTGGTTGAAGGCAGCTGTCCCCAGACATGTTCCTCTGAAGGTAAATGACCACCCTGCAGACGGAGGGCCGGATGTCCCCCGCCGTGGGGACAGCTACTGGAGATGCCGCCACAACCTCTTACTGGTTGTCCCGCTCATACCTGCAAAATCATCCATGCGACAATCACACATCAATGCGACAATCACAGTTTAGAGGAGCTAAGACCCTGACACATAACACCATGAAACACACCACTGATACACTGTTTCTGTAATGAAAAGTGGCTAAAAAGGGCTCACATTGATGCACCGGGGACTGTAGGACGACTACATAGGGAAAGATAGGGTTATTTCTTGGCTCGTACTAGCTGTCTTAGTTGTTCCTAGGTGTCACTTCTATCAGACTTCACTTCTATCAGGTCTAAAAACATCTCGTGTTATTCAGTTAGCCTCATGCCATATGCCGACCAGCTACTGTACTTAGATCAAAGGGATTCCACACTAGGTAGCTCTGGGTGACACATCGTAGTATTAGTCCAACTAATAATAACATATCATGACAGTCTCCTGTGCGATCATGCAACCAGCTAGCTTTTTGCAACACCCTGGTAGCTAAATCGTTAAGACTACTTACCAACAACTTCCTTTATCAACTTCTCGCTTCGGCCGGTTTAATTTAAGTGTCCTTCTTCTTCTTTGTTGAAGTTATGTCAGATTGCTACCAACGTTCATAAGGTACAACTGTGAAACTGTAGCTACTAGAGCTAGCTACACTACTAGTAATGCTGTAATAAAACGTTGCAAACAGTAGTAGTACACTGATACTAATGATATGCTAGCTGTTATTACATCAAATACTATTTGACTTATAGAAAAGTAAGCTACTATTTCAGTAGAAAAGCTTGCTAGCTATAATACGGATACCCCACTTCTATCGATAGTAACCAAATAAAAAGTTTGGACAGAGTTGCTAGCATAGATAGTTACTAGGTCAAATAGGGTGGAGGAGGGCCCCGTTACTACAACTCCCAGAAAGGATTGCGAATATACACGATTGTCGTTAATGTTATGCCACTAAAACAACTGATTGAATTATTCAAGATATTTGGTCAAAAGAGGCACATTTATAATATATATTTTGTATTTTTCGTCAATTTAAGTCATTTAGTTTAGAAAATATATTTTCCGGAAGTAAGCTAAACATTCACAGGAAATGTCTACGAACAAAGCTGTTTCCCTGGCAGCAGATAGTGTGCAAGAGTTTACTGGTTATGCCACATAACAATCGCAACCCTGTTGTCAATTTGACGTAAAAGAGGTATGTATATTAAAATTTGTGTGAAGTGTTTTGTAGATTAGTCCCTGTATTACTTTTCACGATTCATAACTTATCAGCCATGTCGAGGATTGAGTATGTCTGACGACGTGGCTAGTTTATCTAGACTACTGCTGGAGCTAGTTAGCTAGAGTACGGTACTCAATAGCGGAAACTAAACGTAAACCTGCAAACTAGTACTTGTGTTAATAGCGACTAACAAGCTTAGCTATGCCTCTTTATTGTCTATATACATAACTTACTATTTTTTGATTCTCTGTTAATTGTGTACTGTACACAAACGTTTTTAAAAGTGTGTTTGATGTGTTATGTGCGTTTTGAACACTTATCTGTGGCGACTAATTTATTTGATATATGCACCATTGGCTTAGCCTGTGCTATATTTGTCAATCAAGGCTCAGGAAATTAGGTGAGAGCAGACAGAGAACGAAGGCATAGAAACCTTTATAGAGGATTGCAGTGACGTTCTTTTCTTTGTTTTCTTAAATGCAACCTTCTGTCTTTCTTCAGCCGCATCCACAATCACCCCCTGGATAGGCTTGGTGGCCATGGCGAAAGATCCGTTGGCAGAAGCTGGCCTTCATTTCGATGAACTTAATAAGCTGAGGGTTCTTGAGCCAGAGGTGGCCCAGAAAACCACAGAGCTCAAGGAGGAGTGCAAAGACTTTGTTGACAGTATGAACCATCAGTTACTGTTATTATTTACTCTGAAGGACCATGTATTTTCATTGGTGTCTAGTATGTATATAGGATTGCAGACGAACTCAGCCCCACCATACTTGTTAAAGAATATGTGAATCAATCTTTCGACACACCTGTTATGTTTTACAAATGTTAATTCTTTCCAGAAATCGGCCAGTTTCAGAAAATCGTGGGAGGCCTTATTGAACTGGTAGATGAGTTGGCAAAAGAGGCAGAAACGGAAAAAATGAAAGTAAGCGTTAAGACCTTGACCTTTAGACTTCTGATTGAGTCTTTATCAGAGTGAACATGCTGTACAATGTGTTCATACACAGGCCATTGGAGCGAGGAACCTGTTAAAATCAGTGGCCAAGCAGAGGGAAGCCCAGCAACAACAACTGCAGGCCCTGATAGCAGAGAAGAAGATGCAACTTGAGAGGTACAAGTGGGCTCTTTTCTAACTATTTACATTTGGGTTTTCAGAACCAAGAGACCTCATTATGTTTCTAATCTATTTCAGGTACCGAATTGAGTATGAAGCGCTTTCCAAAGTTGAAGCGGAACAGACAGAGTTCATTGACCAGTTTATTCTGCAAAAATGATGCTGTAAGGAAGATCTAGAATCTGTATGTTTGCATTTTTGACTGTTTCCAGGGTGCCTGTCCAATGTTTTCTTTGAGTTTAATCTGCTACGTGAAAATGGCTTAAATGAAGACAATGACTTATCTGTCCTCAAAGCAGTTACAACGGCTTCACTAAAACCACAAAAGTTACCCAGACAGTTATTAGCATAGATAATAATCAATGATACCCTCCTTAAGCTAAGTCAATTTCAGGCAGGTTTAAAGTGACAACCTACCACCTCATTTTGGTGATGACAAAATGAAACATATTTATATACAAAGCAATTTATTTATACTATTTATACTGAATAATTCCTCTGTATAGCTAGTTTTATTACCTTTTCTACCAATGGAAAAGTACAGTATTTGCATGATGCTGTTAACAATTTCAAGATTACTTTAAATGTCAAAAATTGTCATAACGTGTTTGTCCTTTCACATCTGCAGATGTGCTTGATTGATGTTTATTCCCTTTTGGTCAAATGTATGTGGGACCACATCAAAACGTATCCCTTTTCAAGTGGCTTAATTGTTTTTTGAGGTGAATAATCAACCAAACCATAAACATGTATTTTTTTTATTCATGCTCTTCTGTTCTGTTGACAGCATATTTGTTCAATTATCATATCATCAAATGCTTTAATTATCACAACGTAAAATGTTCTCATGTTATAGATGGTAATAAGGTTTGAAGACTAACTTTGTCAAAGATGAAGTATACTTGAATAAAAAGGATTTGCACATATCCTTTTGTTTTGACATAATTTTCATTTCTACTAGTGATATTGAACATGTATTGATCTCTGTCAATGATGCATAATCGTTTATAGCCTATTGAACCAAATGTTTACACATTTTACAAGTTCTAAACATAAGTAGGCCTACCATGAATTATGTTAGTGATTTGATTTGATTTAAAATTGCAAAAGTATACAGATCTGGATGCTTGCTGCAGCTAAGTCAAACTAATTAGGTGATGCATCATGGTCCCTCAAGTTTCATCAAGAGAGATGTCAAATGCGTGCAGCTGTATAGCTGTTCAATTGTTCTTCACCTTACATGGTTCTACCGAAACAACATGTACGCTGGTTATGCATGAGGACCAACTGGAGCCACAGATCCTGCAAACCCCATTCTAATCCCTCACACATACGAAAGGTTAACTCCGGACTGGTGTCCTTTTGAACCGGTCACTCGCTCTCCGTCCAATGTTGTGTGTTGGTGTAGCATAAGAGCTTTTATGTCGATTACAGCTCAAAGTTATACATCAAATATATTTCAACATAACAACTCAATTGTTTATATATTAATTACTGTAGAATTTCACTGTTATTTACAGTAGAATGATAATGAATAAAACCATTTACAACATGAAGATTTCATGTCATTTAACTCATATTTTAGTCAAGGAAATTATTTTTAGACTAAACTGGTCCAGCATTGAGATGCTGGATAACAATGGCTGCTTTCTCTGTACAATATGCATGTTTTAAAAATCTTCCTAGTTGTACAAATGGCAGATGTGCAGCAAAGCCCTGGTAGTCAGGCCTAACAGTCTTCTGACTGGCCTGTTTTGGAGCACTGCTTTACTGTGGATCCCGACTTGTCAGCCAGACGGAAAGGATTCAGGTGGCAGTACTGAGAGAAGAAAATACATGATGCTTAATGCTACACTTTTATGAGTTCCATAACCCTTTATGTAAGTCATTTATTGATTTGCTTTCCCTTCTGAATGAGGACTTTTCTGTACTAACCTTATTTTTATTTGAACACTTTAGCTGACTTCATATTTAAATTATACCTCAAAAGTCCGACATGATGGATAGACTTCTATTCTATTTTGGATTTAGCACATTTAGCACATGGAAGAACTTTGCAGTTACCTGAGGTGTTGAATTGTGGCTTTCATCAGGACAATCCAACACCTGGATACTGAAGTCAGGGGTAAAGCGAGAGCACTGAAGAACCAATGCCATCTCTGCATCAACCTGGATTGCTTCGTCTTTCTGCACCGCAAAGTAAGAGATACAAATTTGAGTATTTAACATTCAAAGTGAAAAGACATCCTTCCAATCCACTGAATCGCAGTAAACATGTGCTCTTTATGCATGTTGGTTTAGGTTGAAGAGTGACATGGAAAGTTGAACCAAACACAAATGCAATCCCTTGCATAGTGAATCATAAATTGTGAATGTACCTTAAAGCAGTGTGAGGAATCAAAGTCAAGTTGGTCAGGGTAGTCTAGTACAGTCCCCTTATAGGTCACCATCGCACTGGCCTTACTGGTGTTTTGGGGTAACTTGAAGAGTCGGTAAGTGCCGGATGCATAATTAATATCACCTTTAAAAGAATTGGATAAATCAAGCTTGCTTTCATTATTATGCTCATACTATAATAATACAATATGTTATACAAAAATGTTAAAGTGATAATACCTGCTTTTTTCTTAAGTTCACAATTGTGGACCATAATGTGACTAGCCGAGACCAGATATGGAGTGCTGAAGCCCACCTCTTGCGCCAATGAGATGAAGTCTTGCCAAAACTGAGAACCGCCCATTCCTTCTCCTGTGTTATTATAACATGTCAGGTGGTTTGTTATGTTGTTTGTGCAATTACTTTTAATGGATTTTGACATAAATCAGTAAAACAAAAAAAGAATGAATTTCTTTGAAAATGGAATGTGACTTTTCACCCCATAGAACTGGATCTTTCTTCAAGGTGTCAGGGACAACTTTGCTGGCATACATGTCACTGAAGTACATTTCTCCACCATCCTACAAGACATCCAGACAGAGAGGCAGACATAAAATTGTGTTCCCCTAGTTGACTGTACAGTAGTATACAAATTGCACCAAGAGATAGATTTTTTTTGACTAAACAACTCTCACCTTGAGGACATTGTAGGCTTCTTGAAGGACAGTTTTCTTGTCGGGGCACAAACAGATCACACAATTGGACCTATATGAATGAGTAGAAATCAAGCTGATATTAAATTTTGTTTAGGGTTCCTTGTGATGTGGAATCTTATTTTGCGGATACATCAATAAAAACATACACTATAATATCTATAGTGTCCTTCATTATCCCTGCTTCACCAAGCTTCTCCATATATCCCTTCACAAATGAGGTATTAGGATTTGCATATCCAAACTTGTCCTGGTGGTGCTGGATATATTTCTGTGATGCAAGAATCTAAACAGAACAAAATCGTCAAGACAAAATACACATACGAAATATTATAATGAAACATGCATTTTTGCATAGGCAGTACCAGATTCTCAGTCATATCAATGCCTGTGACATGGCCACTTTCTCCAACCAGTTTACTGAGAGCATAGCAGTCTCTGCCAGAACCACTGCCAAGATCCAGGATCCTGCAGCCTTCCAGCTTCTCTGGAACTGGAAGACCACAGCCAAAAAACCTGAAGAAGTTTGGTGCACAAACATTAATAGCCATTCTTGGCCATTATCAATTCAAAGATGCCATTTGAACTGGCCAGTTCCACACTGACCCCTAAGGCTAAGCAGACTAGTTGCTTCTGACATTAACGGACATCGTTAAACTTTGCTTAATTGGTTGCATTTAACAGTCGATTGACTGCATTACCTTTTAGTGACTTCTGGGTGTACAAGAGCAAGTGCATTTACCGCACTTTTGGGTATTGGTCGAAAGGGTACAGTGCAGGCAGCATTGGTTTGCAGATCACAAGATGACTCCAACCGACAACCATAATAGTTCTGACAGGAGCAAATAAGCACTGACGTACAATGGGACAAGCAGTTATGTAGGCAAACAATAGATGGTCATGTATACCAACCTGAACATTTTCGTGCACGTCAGTAGTCATGTTGTTAATTATCAGTTTTTTAAACTTTGATAACTTATATGCGTTAGTTCAACCGCTTGATTCAACTTTGAACTCTGAACGACAACTTCCGGTTTTCACATCCGGGGTTTGGAAATTTTGCACGTATGTGCTTTACGTTGGTAGATCTTTTGGCGTAAACCCCCTTCTATTGTAGAGCTCTAGATTGTGGAAAAGGCGTAAACGTTACGTGATTGTGAGTGGTCTGCATGCAACGCGCGGTGTCGTTTAGACTGCGTGCTCTGGCCAAGACGAAGGCAAATCAACAGCTACAATCGTGAAAAGCGGTGAAACGTTATTTCCAATTGTTTAAGAGAAATGCTGTTTTAATTGAGGGTGCACCAAGAGTATTTTCACCACAAAGCAGTCGCTTTGGAAGGGAAGGAGGTGGGTTCTTCGCAACTAACGTTAAACAATTGCAGGCATTCATTGTTTGTTGTGTAATTTTGCTGGTTGGTTAGCTTGCTAGCATAGTGTAGCATAGCCTACTGCTAATACCAGCATTAGGAAGTATCCTCTTAGCTGCTGGCTAGGTTAGTTGGTAGTCTAGCTAAATTAAACATTTTGTTTTTGTAAAAGGAACGTGTCCTAAAAATACCGTGCTTATATTCCTCTTTGTATTCGGAGCAATTGTGTAATCAGCAAGTCCATTCGAATTCAATTTTTGGTCTCAAACTCGTATATTGTGGGCCCGTTTCTTGATGTGCGCGCGTGCCTCATGAGTTAGCGAGATAGTTTGTAGCACCATCTCCTGAAAGAAGATTTTTGGAGATCTATTATAGATACATTTATAGACTATAGATACAATTCGCTGTAGTTTTCATTGCTTCTACCCAAGTAGCTGCTATGCCGTAGTTGGTATATATACACGTTTGTCTTCTGTGGTTACGTATTCCTTTGTATCGTTATAGATTTGAGGCGCCATGGCAGCTGCCTTTCCCTATAGAGGTGTTCCCGGAGGAATGCCTCCAGGGATCCCCCCTCCAGTTCAGGTTCCAGACTACATGTCAGAGGAAAAACTACAAGAGAAAGGTGAAATTAATAACTGGGATTTTCATTTTTCCTAATTCCCTCCTTGTGCTCTTAGTTTAGGTCTAACACGCTGTTGTTACTTCTACTTCTTTAGCAAGAAAATGGCAGCAACTCCAGGCGAAGCGCTACTCTGAGAAGAGAAAGTTTGGGTTTGTGGATGCCCAGAAGGAGGACATGCCACCTGAACATGTCCGCAAAATCATCAGGGATCATGGTGACATGACTAACAGGAAGTTCCGCCACGATAAGAGGGTCTACCTTGGGTAGGATATTTTGTTACATCTCCAAGTTCATATTTGCATACAGTCAGACTTGCAAGACTAAATGGCATTGTCGAAACTCCCCTTACTTATTGATTTTCAGAGCCCTGAAGTACATGCCCCATGCTGTTCTGAAGCTGCTTGAGAATATGCCCATGCCCTGGGAGCAGATCAGAGACGTGCCTGTGCTGTACCATATCACTGGAGCCATTTCATTTGTCAATGAGATCCCTTGGGTCATAGAGCCAGTCTACATTGCCCAGTGGGGGTAGGTCATGGTTATACTGACTTGTTACACGCATTCCTATTTCAACTTTAACAAACGTTGTCAGTAAAATTATTTTGACTTTTCTTATACAACTTTTTCCTGATACACTTTTCCTTGATGACAGAGCCATGTGGATCATGATGCGTCGTGAGAAGAGAGACCGTCGGCACTTCAAGCGCATGCGCTTTCCGCCCTTCGACGATGAGGAGCCTCCTCTGGACTACGCTGACAACATCTTGGACGTGGAGCCCCTGGAGGCCATCCAGATGGAGCTGGATGCAGACGAGGACTCCTCAGTGGCAGAATGGCTGTATGAGCACCAGCCACTCAAAGACAGCACCAAGTGAGGCTGGGAACAAGACCTTTCATTGCACATGGCTGAGCATAATATGTGCAGAGTGCATGATCTTGATGTGAACTTTTTTCTTCCCCCTCCTCAAGGTATGTGAATGGCACCACATACCGGCGCTGGCAGTTCACCCTACCCATGATGTCAACTCTGTATCGTCTAGCTAACCAGCTACTGACAGACCTGGTGGACTGCAACTACTTCTACCTGTTTGATCTCAAGGCCTTCTTCACTTCTAAGGCCCTGAACATGGCCATCCCTGGAGGACCCAAGTTTGAACCCCTTGTCAGGGATATCAATCTCCAGTGAGAGCTCAAATCATTACATCATTGAACCTCAAATTATTTAAGGACCTTTAACTTTGTACTAAATATGGAGGAACTTGAGAGGATTGTTCCATATCTAACCCTTGGCCTATACCTTGACTCAGGGATGAGGACTGGAACGAGTTCAACGATATCAACAAGATCATCATCCGGCAGCCAATCAGGACAGAGTACAAGATCGCTTTCCCCTACCTGTACAACAACCTGCCGCACCATGTTCATCTCACCTGGTGAGCAGATGGAGACCCAGGCAGTGTTCATGTTCATAGCAATAATGTCATGTCCTGTTTTGATGTGTTTCTCATAACTAATCTTGCTGCTCTGCAGGTACCACACCCCAAATGTGGTGTTCATTAAGACAGAGGATCCAGACTTGCCAGCATTCTACTTTGACCCCCTGATCAACCCCATCTCCCATAGACACTCTGTCAAAGTAAGCTTGATTAGAAGCAGCCTCCTTCTTGATGCAATACATTTCTTTTACATGTATATAAAATAACCTCCTACAAAGGCGCACGTGTATTGGTTTGCTTGCTCGTGCGTAAGAAATGGAGTGACAACAACATGAATGATGATTTGTATTACCGGCTGCATCTGCATTTGGTTTCTCAGCATTCAGACACTTTCCCCTGTTCTCAACTGTGTATCAACAGACATTGTGAAGAACACAGTTCTAGCTTGATTCCCAGTGTTTTAAAGGTAGAATTTACTCCTCACAACCAACCTCCCCCCTCCCTGTTCTCAGAGCCAGGAGCCTCTGCCTGAAGATGATGAGGAGTTTGAGCTGCCTGAGTATGTGGAGCCCCTGCTGAAGGACACACCCCTCTACACAGACAACACAGCCAATGGGATTGCACTGCTCTGGGCGCCCCGCCCCTTCAACTTGCGCTCAGGGAGGACCAGGCGAGCCATTGACATCCCACTCATCAAGAATTGGTAGGCAGATGTTTTGGACGTTGGTTTGACATGCATGCAAATCATCAAGTCAATGTTCTAGTATATGCAGGTTTTATGTTACATACTGGGTGTCTGTGTCTTGGTATTTCTGATTTAGCAAATGAAATCAAAGATGCCAGATGTTCATCCCTAGTTCACACTAAAGTGTGCACTTCCTGTCGTAGGTATCGTGAGCACTGCCCCGCTGGCCAGCCTGTGAAGGTGCGTGTGTCCTACCAGAAGTTGCTGAAGTACTACGTGCTCAACGCTCTCAAACACAGACCACCTAAGGCCCAGAAGAAGAGGTCAGCATCAATACAGCTTTTAGAAAAGATGGAAGTTGAAATATCAGAGAATTGACAAAACAACTGAAAATTGTGTTCCCCCTCCCCAACGATTTCCAGGTACCTCTTCCGCTCGTTCAAGGCCACCAAGTTCTTCCAGTCAACCAAGCTTGATTGGGTGGAGGTAGGCCTGCAGGTCTGCAGACAGGGCTACAACATGCTTAACCTGCTTATCCACCGCAAGAACCTCAACTACCTTCACCTGGACTACAACTTCAACCTGAAGCCCGTGAAGACCCTTACCACCAAGGTATGGGGTGATCCAGTGTCATGCCCTTATGTGCAGCCTGCAGTTGGTGCTGCCTGCGTTAGTCATTCGTGCGTTTGGTATAATGTAGGCCTGTGTGCTTCTCTTTCTCTCCTTCAGGAGCGTAAGAAGTCCAGGTTCGGAAATGCCTTTCATCTGTGCAGAGAGGTGCTGCGTCTCAGCAAGCTAGTGGTGGACAGCCATGTGCAGTACAGACTGGGAAACGTTGATGCCTTCCAGGTGAGCGTCATGTCTTTACATACTGAACTGTGCTGTTGTTCTAAAGAACTCTTCACTGTAGTATTGATGGAGCAAACAGCTAAGGTACCCTGCCCCTCCCATCCCTGTGTTGCAGCTCTCAGATGGGCTTCAGTACATCTTTGCCCACGTGGGCCAGCTGACAGGCATGTACCGCTACAAGTACAAGCTGATGAGACAGATCCGCATGTGCAAGGATCTCAAACATCTCATCTACTACCGCTTCAACACCGTGAGTACTCTTCATTTGTCTTCATGTTAAAAACTCTTGTGTATTCAGAAGACATTGTAGCCGTGATACACATACTACTTGAACAAGCTTTGTGAAAGTAGATGTTTTTTCATCCAAATTTCCACCATGTCAGTGGCAGTTGGTACGACCACCCTCATGTTAGCTGTTGTTGTGTGTTCCCAGGGCCCTGTGGGCAAGGGTCCAGGCTGTGGCTTCTGGGCTCCAGGCTGGAGGGTCTGGCTCTTCTTCATGAGGGGCATCACTCCTTTGCTGGAAAGATGGTTGGGCAACCTGCTGGCTAGGCAGTTTGAAGGTATGATCCCTTTTTTACCGGACTTAAGTCAAGACACTTGAGAATAGGAATGTAGTAACGTAATTTATTTTAAAACATCTGAATTTATAAGCTGTAATGCGATCAGTTAATTGACTACCACCCCCATGTTCCTGGCTGTAAACAGGCCGTCACTCCAAGGGTGTGGCCAAGACTGTGACTAAGCAGCGAGTGGAGTCCCACTTTGACCTGGAGCTGCGTGCTGCGGTCATGCACGACATCCTGGACATGATGCCTGAGGGCATCAAGCAGAACAAGGCCAGGACCATCCTGCAGCACCTCAGTGAGTCCTGGAGATGCTGGAAGGCCAACATTCCCTGGAAGGTAAGATGAGAAATAGTCAATATATTGTTCCAAGCATCTTTTATACAGTGAAAAGGTTTTTTTCTGGCTGTTGAGCATGAACTGATCGCAAACACAGCCCCTGTTTTTGAGCATTCACTCACTCTACCCTAGGTGCCAGGCCTACCCACCCCCATCGAGAACATGATCCTGCGCTACGTGAAGGCCAAAGCGGATTGGTGGACCAACACAGCCCACTACAACCGTGAGCGAATCAGGCGCGGCGCCACAGTGGACAAGACTGTGTGCAAGAAGAACCTGGGCAGGCTGACCCGTCTGTACCTGAAGGCGGAGCAAGAGCGACAGCACAACTACCTCAAGGTACAAACACATGTCCTTGAGTACACACAACAGTCATAGGTGTGCTCTCTGGGTTTTTAACAAGCCAATATCTTCCTCCAGGATGGGCCGTACATCACCGCTGAGGAGGCTGTGGCCATCTACACCACCACGGTGCACTGGCTGGAGAGCAGGCGCTTCTCCCCCATTCCTTTCCCCCCACTCTCCTACAAACATGACACCAAGCTGCTCATCCTGGCCCTGGAGAGGCTCAAAGAGGCTTACAGGTAATACCATCTATTGTGTTTATTAAACAGGAAATATACTCTCCTCCCAAAATGGGCTCTTATCAGATGTTGTGTTGGTGCTTGTCAGTGTGAAGTCCAGGCTGAACCAGTCCCAGCGAGAGGAGCTGGGTCTGATCGAGCAGGCCTATGACAACCCCCACGAGGCCCTGTCCAGGATCAAGCGTCACCTGCTCACCCAGAGAGCCTTCAAAGAGGTTGGTGCCCTTTATCACCGTGTTCACTGTGTGCTACAGTTTACCTTCTACTGAGTTTGAACTCAACTAAAAGGGGAGAGAGTGGAAACTCCTGTTTAGATCACAGCCTTCACCCATGTTCCTCCCTCCTGTCTCAGCCAGTCCCTGCTGTGCTCTGTTCCCCTCTAGGTGGGTATAGAGTTCATGGACCTGTACAGCCACCTGGTGCCTGTGTACGATGTGGAGCCCCTGGAGAAGATCACAGACGCCTACCTGGACCAGTACCTGTGGTACGAGGCTGACAAGCGCCGCCTCTTCCCACCTTGGATCAAACCAGCAGACACAGAGCCTCCTCCACTGCTGGTTTATAAGTGGTGCCAAGGTAAGGACTGGGAAGGAACATCTTTGGTTTTAGTTATTTGTTTGGCAGTCATTGGTCAACACACTGCAGCCACTATTCAGTTCCCATGAAAACAGGTTGATATGGGGACAGAAGGAAGAGGACTGCTTGGAGCTACAGTGAAATGCATTCAACTTGTGTTTCTGTCTCAGGTGTGAACAACCTGCAGGATGTGTGGGAGACCACGGAGGGCGAGTGCAACGTGATGCTGGAGTCACGTTACGAGAAGATGTACGAGAAGATCGATTTGACGCTGCTCAACAGACTGCTGCGTCTCATCGTGGATCACAACATTGCTGACTACATGACAGCAAAGAACAACGTGGTCATCAACTACAAGGTGAGTAGAGACAGTTAAACCACCCTAACTGTTGTCCCTCAAAATCACTGTAGGATCATTGTATTAGACTGACGTACAAGTGTTCTGTTTGTCTGTAAGAGGAGTGTTTTAGTCTTAAGAAAAAACATATATCGCTTTTATACTGTCTACTTGACAAGATGTATTTTGATGACAACACAATTACCCTCACTGTTTGTAAGTAGAACCATATTCCTCCTCTCCCCCCAGGACATGAACCACACCAACTCGTACGGTATCATCCGCGGGCTGCAGTTTGCTTCCTTCATTGTGCAGTACTACGGCCTGGTCATGGACCTCCTCGTGCTTGGCCTGCACCGTGCTAGCGAGATGGCCGGCCCCCCGCAGATGCCCAACGACTTCCTCAGCTTCCAGGACACGGCTACGGAGAGCGCCCACCCCATCCGTCTGTACTGCCGATACATCGACCGCATTCACATCTTCTTCAGGTAACATTAAATCATCCAGAAAAGTGCTGGTTCTGCAATGAAGACATGTAATCAGTCTGCTGCTGAAGAAGAATAGGTTGGGAAGCATTTGTAACTTGTCAAAGGTATAGTGTCCTCCCATCCTGAAGAAATCTCTTATATTTCCATCCACCATCCCAGGTTCTCTGCAGACGAGGCCAGAGATCTGATCCAGAGATACCTGACTGAACACCCTGACCCCAACAACGAGAACATCGTGGGCTACAACAACAAGAAGTGCTGGCCCCGTGACGCCCGCATGAGACTGATGAAGCATGACGTCAACCTGTGAGTCCCTGACAGAATGTGTTTGTAGAACGTTCCTTCTTTTACGATTATTATTAAACATCTGAATGCGCTGACTTCCATGTAGTGAAAAGCGTTTCTCCATCTGTTTAACCCTTTCAGCGGTCGCGCCGTGTTCTGGGACATCAAGAACCGCCTGCCTCGCTCTGTGACCACGGTGCAGTGGGAGAATAGCTTTGTGTCTGTCTACAGCAAAGACAATCCCAACCTGCTGTTCAACATGTGCGGCTTCGAGTGCCGCATCCTGCCCAAGTGCCGCACCAGCTATGAGGAGTTCACCCACAAGGACGGTGTTTGGAACCTGCAGAACGAGGTAGGGCTTCTGCTCAAACGGGTGGAATGTTGGACGATCAAGGAATGGGAAGGTTTACTTGCTACGTAGTTTGTTGCCACTCGATAAGTCTTGTGTGTGTTGCTAGGTAACCAAAGAGAGGACAGCGCAGTGTTTCCTGCGTGTGGATGATGAGTCCATGCAGCGCTTCCACAACAGAGTGCGTCAGATCCTCATGGCCTCAGGATCCACCACCTTTACCAAGGTTAGCCCATCTTCTGTAGCACTGCTTAAGGCTTTGGCACGTTGTGGTAAATACCTGGGTATATATAAATGACTTCCCCCATCTCCCTCTCCAGATTGTGAACAAGTGGAACACAGCGCTGATTGGCCTGATGACATACTTCCGTGAGGCAGTGGTCAATACCCAGGAGCTGCTGGACCTGCTGGTCAAGTGCGAGAATAAAATCCAGACTCGTATCAAGATCGGTCTAAACTCCAAGATGCCCAGTCGTTTCCCCCCTGTGGTGTTCTACACGCCCAAGGAGCTGGGGGGGCTGGGCATGCTGTCCATGGGCCACGTGCTCATCCCCCAGTCTGACCTCAGGTAAACTACACAAACCTAACATGTGCTCTCGTCATTGGAAGATTGTGTTTCCTACCATCTGCTGCACCTGGCACTCGATGACTATCTTAAATGGCAGAAAATGATATCAGTTCTGAGATGTTCGTTCATCGTGATGATGTTGGATTGTAAACACGCCATGACGCCCTTGTGTGAACGCGCTCCTTGCCAGGTGGTCCAAGCAGACAGACGTAGGCATTACTCACTTCCGTTCAGGCATGAGTCACGAGGAGGACCAGCTGATTCCTAACTTGTACCGCTACATCCAGCCCTGGGAGAGCGAGTTCATCGACTCCCAGAGAGTGTGGGCTGAGTACGCCCTCAAGAGGCAGGAGGCCATCGCCCAGAACAGGTACAGCACCACTCATGCTCATCAGCAAACATTTAGAAAGGTTGTAAAATCAGCAACCTGTCCAGTCATGTAATTGGGTTCCATAGGAGTTGTTAACCTCAAAAGCTAATATCTTTCTGTGTATGCTTCAGGCGTTTGACTCTAGAGGACTTGGAGGACTCATGGGACAGAGGCATCCCTCGTATCAACACTCTGTTCCAGAAGGACAGACACACCCTGGCCTATGATAAGGGCTGGAGAGTCAGGACTGACTTCAAACAGTACCAGGTAACAGGCCACATTCCAATGACATAATACAGGGGACGTATTACCATTAGTTTACCACAGGGATAACCTGAACCTTATTTATTCAATTTTCATTTGTTTTTGGAAGACTGGTGAATTACAAAGCCTAATGTCTTGTCTTTGATTTGTGATTCCAGGTTCTGAAGCAGAATCCGTTCTGGTGGACCCACCAGAGACACGACGGCAAGCTGTGGAACTTGAACAACTACCGAACAGACATGATCCAGGCCCTGGGTGGTGTGGAGGGCATTCTGGAGCACACCCTTTTCAAGGGCACCTACTTCCCCACCTGGGAGGGGCTCTTCTGGTGAGGAAACCCAACTGTCTGTGTCTAGCGTAGAACACCACCACTGGAGGCAGAGGCTCTCTGAGGCGTCTGGTTCTAACTTATTCAATAGTCACTCTGAACATTAGGTACTTTAGGCTTGCAAAAAAATGAAATGCACTAATATTCCAGTATTTAGAAAAGTTGTTCATTATTACACTCCTTTCCACCATCTTCTCAGGGAGAAAGCCAGTGGCTTTGAGGAGTCTATGAAGTGGAAGAAGCTGACCAACGCCCAGAGGTCTGGTCTGAACCAGATCCCTAACCGTCGCTTCACCCTCTGGTGGTCCCCCACCATCAACAGAGCCAACGTAAGGGAAACAAGGCTGTCAGAGGGGATTTGATTAAATATCTTTGTCTGCTCTTCCAGTCTATGAAGGAAGGGTTTGGCTCATTTTTGATTGACAGCTGTGGTGTTGATAGTTAATGGCTTGGTTATCTCGCTCTTGTAGGTGTACGTGGGCTTCCAGGTGCAGCTAGACTTGACTGGCATCTTCATGCATGGCAAGATCCCCACGCTGAAGATCTCCCTCATCCAGATCTTCAGAGCTCACTTGTGGCAGAAGATCCATGAGAGCATTGTGATGGATCTCTGTCAGGTAAACCTTCAGAAGGAGTAGCACCAGTTACAAGATGTAGTCTTCCATAGGTCAGTGTTTTCACATGCAAATACACCTACATGCCGGGTCTATAGTTTCTTCCTTGTGTGTTCAGGTGTTTGACCAGGAGCTGGATGCCCTGGAGATCGAGACTGTCCAGAAGGAGACCATCCACCCCAGGAAGTCTTACAAGATGAACTCGTCCTGCGCTGACATCCTCCTCTTCGCTTCCTACAAGTGGAACGTCTCTCGCCCTTCTCTGCTCGCGGACTCCAAGTGCGTCAATACTTGATGCTTAACACTTACTTGCCATGAAGTTTGCTTAGAGGGATCGTCGGAGAATGAGATGCATTCATAGTGTTATCTTAACTTGAAGAGATTACATTTTGTGATTTTAGACTGAAAAATGTCTTTCATGTTACACAGCAGTGCATTGTTTCCATGTCTGTTGGTACGTGATTTAATGTGAGTACTCCTCCTCAGGGATGTTATGGACAGTACCACCACCCAGAAGTACTGGATTGACATACAGCTCCGCTGGGGCGACTACGACTCTCACGACATTGAGCGCTACGCTCGAGCCAAGTTCCTGGACTACACCACTGACAACATGAGTATCTACCCCTCTCCCACTGGAGTGCTCATCGCCATCGACCTGGCTTACAATCTTCACAGGTTAGCAATTAGCATGTTTGTTGGGGTAGCACTACAATGCTGATATACACTGTAGAATCAATTGCTATTTGGAGAAATGAAATGAGCGAACAGAGCGTAAGTAACCTAGCTTAGCTTTTGGGACTTGACAAGTTGAATAATAGTAGTGACCTTGACAAATACACAAAGCATGCATACAATTAGCATTTATTTTCCATCTAATTTTGAATGTCTTACGAAAACATTGTCTTCTTTTCTCTATCCAGCGGCTACGGTAACTGGTTCCCTGGAGGCAAGCCTCTGATCCAACAAGCCATGGCTAAGATCATGAAGGCCAACCCTGCCCTGTACGTCCTGAGGGAGCGCATCCGCAAGGGCCTGCAGCTGTACTCCTCTGAGCCTACTGAGCCGTACCTCTCCTCGCAGAACTACGGAGAGCTCTTCTCTAACCAGATCATCTGGTTTGTGGACGACACAAATGTCTACAGAGTCACCATCCACAAGGTGAGGGAACAAGGCATAACCTGTCATAGGATGTTTCTGTGTGCCTGAATTTGTTCTGTGTTAGACTTGTTACTGTTGGCAACACATTTCATTCAATCGCATGTATTTACGTAGTGGTCCGAGACCTGTTGTTGTGAATGCATTTCCATGCCATAAGAGATGTATGGGTTTGGATAATACCTGACGCACAGAAATTAAAATAACATACATTTAGTAACCTTACCTTTTGTTTATTTCTAGACCTTTGAGGGTAACTTGACCACAAAGCCCATCAATGGAGCCATCTTCATCTTCAACCCCAGGACTGGTCAGCTCTTCCTCAAGATCATCCACACCTCTGTGTGGGCGGGTCAGAAACGTCTGGGACAGGTATACCTGTTAGCCCACAAGCTAACCCACCATCCATCTGTGGATTCATCTTATCAATACTACATTCTAATGTCTTGTTGTTACTCCTGTCTGTAGCTGGCCAAGTGGAAGACAGCTGAAGAGGTGGCAGCTCTGATTCGCTCGCTCCCTGTGGAGGAGCAGCCTAAACAGATCATCGTGACCAGGAAGGGAATGTTGGACCCCCTTGAGGTGAGACTGGAAGAACATGACACGAGATGACCCCGAAAATCATATTGAACATCAATATGACTGTAAAGGGTTTTCCTTGTATGTGTGCATTCTTATATATGCAGTATTCTAACCCATGCTACCCCTCTACGCCACCTCTTTTTAGGTCCACTTGCTGGACTTCCCCAACATTGTGATCAAGGGCTCTGAGCTCCAGCTGCCCTTCCAAGCCTGTCTGAAGGTGGAGAAGTTTGGAGACCTGATTCTCAAGGCCACAGAGCCTCAGATGGTCCTTTTCAATCTCTACGACGACTGGCTGAAGACCATCTCCTCCTACACGGTGAGGGACGCTCCAGGAGCCGTCAAGGCGTCGTTAGGGATGACGGCTTTTTCCACTGACTCTCTGTTATAAGCAGGGTGTGTTTAAATGGGTGCTGTCAGGGAGAGAAATGGCATTCTAAGGTTGCTTGTTGGGCCATAACCCAGTCCTGCTACATCCCATCTCAAATGCCTTTGAGAACCATATTAACCATAGCTCTTTCTTTGTCCTTTTGTTTGACCTTTTAGGCGTTCTCCCGTCTCATCTTGATCCTGAGAGCGCTCCATGTGAATAATGACCGTGCTAAGGTCATTCTGAAGCCTGACAAGACCACCATCACTGAGCCCCACCACATCTGGCCCACGCTGACCGACGAGGAATGGATTAAGGTTGAGGTGCAGCTGAAAGACCTCATCCTCGCCGACTATGGCAAGAAGAACAAGTGAGTCCTGCCTTAGGGATGTTTATAAAGCAGGAGGTTACATAAACCTGTGTAGGCCACCTTGGTATTTGCCACTAAGATTGTAGGCTATTAAATAAAGTTAACGGCAGATTTATGATCCATAAATGTACTTTAATGTAACCATATTCAACTGTCTCTGACCTCCACCCTCTTATTTCTTCGCCTTAGTGTGAACGTGGCCTCGCTGACACAGTCCGAGATCCGTGACATCATCCTGGGCATGGAGATCTCAGCCCCATCTCAACAGCGGCAGCAGATTGCTGAGATAGAGAAGCAGACCAAGGAGCAGTCTCAGCTGACAGCCACACAGACACGCACCGTCAACAAGCACGGAGATGAGATCATCACTTCCACCACCTCCAATTACGAGACCCAGACCTTCTCTTCCAAGACTGAATGGAGAGTCAGGTAAGGAGATGATCTTGGAGAAGGGACCAGACATGGCATATTTTTTGTTTTTGTTACATTATTCCTCCCCCCCCCACACACACACACACTAAAAAGAATTCATTGGCCTCCTCCCACAGGGCCATTTCTGCAGCCAACCTGCACCTAAGGACCAATCACATCTATGTGTCGTCTGACGACATCAAAGAGACCGGCTACACCTACATTCTGCCCAAGAATGTGCTCAAGAAGTTCATCTGTATCTCTGACCTGCGTGCCCAGGTCCATACACCACCCTGTAGCACTACTTTAACCAAGTAAACCTCAGCTGAGACAAGGCACCTGTACTTTGAGCCATAGTTAAATGTTAATGTCTGTGATGTTGGGGTGTGTGTGTCTCTAGATTGCAGGCTATCTGTATGGCACCAGTCCCCCTGACAACCCCCAGGTGAAGGAGATCCGCTGCATTGTCATGGTGCCTCAGTGGGGAACGCATCAGACTGTCCACCTGCCCAATCAGCTGCCTGGACACGAGTACCTCAAGGTCAAACACACACACCTCTATACAATAAACACACCTGCCCTATCACAGGATCCTTATGTTACAACTCACATCTGTCTCTTCCTCACCCTCTGCAGGAGATGGAGCCTCTGGGCTGGATCCACACTCAGCCCAACGAGTCCCCACAACTGTCCCCCCAGGATGTGACATCACACGCCAAGATCATGGCCGACAACCCTGCCTGGGATGGAGAGAAGACCATCATAATCACCTGCAGGTAGTACTCCCTCCTCAGTTGGTCCAATTCATGTTGGATGTCTTGTTTACATTTAAGTTGACAGGTATCATCCTGTTGTAAGTAGTAGGCTGTAGATCTGTTTTACTATCTGACAGAATATATGTCCATATTCAAATCAATACTGTTTTTATATTTGCCCTACTCCAGCACACTAAGTAACTCCACTCTCAAACTCACTGCGTCACTCAAACTCAGTATTCACAGTGCTTAACCTGAGCTAACCTATGTATACAAAATGCTCCCCTCAGTTTCACCCCAGGTTCATGCACGCTCACCGCCTACAAGCTGACGCCTAGCGGCTACGAGTGGGGAAGACAGAACACAGACAAGGGCAATAACCCCAAAGGCTACCTGCCCTCCCACTACGAGAGGGTCCAGATGCTGCTGTCTGACCGCTTCCTGGGCTTCTTCATGGTGCCTGGCCAGGTGTCCTGGAACTACAACTTCATGGGTGAGTAAAGGCATTTGACATAAATCTGTGGAAATATGTAGGTATGTATAAAATGAAACCCCAATCAATATTCACTCCAAACCTTGAAATTCGACCCCTGAAAACCTTTATTTGGCATACAGTCATACTGCCTTATGACGTGTTTGTCATGTGAGCCATCTGTAAGATACATCGTTTCCATTTTCAGGTGTTCGCCATGACCCCAACATGAAGTACGACCTTCAACTTTCCAACCCAAAGGAGTTCTACCATGAGGTCCACCGACCTTCGCACTTCCTCAACTTTGCTTCGCTGCAAGAGGGCGAGATCTACAATGCAGACCGTGAGGACATGTACGCCTAAGGGAGACCGTGATGCTCCCTGACCGTCAGGCTGCCATCTTTGTATTGAAGATATTTGTATGGGACCTTCTGAAAATTGGTCCATTTGTGATATAAGCATTCGAGCATTTCTACCAATTTTGAGATAGTTGAAAGTCAGTTTATCAGCTTAGGGCCACTTAAGTTGGCCTTTGTTTGTTTCCTAATTTTTACATGTATTTTGTAATTTCCAAATGCCCTCTTTTCCCTCTCAATCGGTTTTCGGCAAAGGCATTCTCATGAGGTCTCTTCAGCCTGTTTTGATTTATGCAGTTTATCTTGGACACGTGAACTCGTGTTTGTGCGGCTTTCTTGCTGCATATCTCGTAGTTTATGTGGATGAATTTCTTTTCAGAGGGGATAGAAAACCAATTTTCCCAGATAGAAACAAATGTAATTGGCGTTTGTCTTGTTTTTTTACGCTAGCTATCTTTACCCGTATGGTATGTTGTGCATTGATTGTGGTCACTGTAGTTTAAATGGTCGAAATAAAGAACTTTTATAATAACCATTGCTTCAAGAATGGCTTTTGTGTCTTGGTGATTGTTGTTTCAAAGTCATTTTGTTTTGGTAAATAACATGATGACTTGACTGTTCATTTTTCAGTAGGCTTGAGGCTGCGAGTTGTGGCTGCAGTTGATTTCAAATGTAGCGCGACTGTGGCACTTAAATTTCCGTGTTACCCCAGTATTTAAACATCACACTCCATGATGTTTGAGGATATAAAACGCTGGTTTTCGTTCACTCCATGGTCAACTGAGGAACAGTGCAATATCCTCATTTGCCTTGCCTTGAGAGGAAATTCAATTTGCATGCCCCGTCACATCCATTAAAGCACGGTTGACCTGGTAAGCCTAGCCTCTGTTATAGCGCGGTCGTGCTGATTGTGCTGTACGCTAGCGCACTAGTATTACATTGGTCAGAAAAGTAGGAGGGTTTTGTGATGAAAAACAAGTGAGGGGTCGTGTCTGTACAACAGTCTTTACCAAACCAGAACTCAATGTTCCTTCTATTCCCTTCGGGATAAATATAATATTCTTGGACATAAATTCGTGTGACGTAGAATCGGAAGACAGCGGAGTTGTAACGTGCAACCTGTAAGGTAGAGGCATTCTCTGAAGCGAACAAGATGTCTGCACATGCAATAAATGCACTTGAAACAATGCGCTAATGTGTTTGAGATGCAATATCGCTTTCGCCGTGTCACAGATGATATGCCATATGTCACCGTGACTTCTTGATTTTTGGAGAGATTCTGTTCTACTTGTACTTTCACTGTCTGTTGGCTTCGAGAAGCATGGAGAGCAACTGCGAGAGGAACGAACTGACGGATAATAAAAATACAGAGGGTTGTTTCGAAAGGACATGTTTAACTCTAACAGTCGACGATGTATACGAAATAGCTAAACAGATTGGTTCTGAAGTGGAAAAACTTATTGACGGTTATGGTAAAGAGAGCGCTCTTGGACTCGTGCCTAAAATAGTTAAAGTCCTCGAGCTCTTAGAAAGCTATGCCTCACGAAATAATGCCCTCAAATCAAAGGAGGAGGAATTGTACAAAGCATTCGAAACATTACAGGTACAGCAACAGAAAAAACGAGCTGTAAGAGAAAACGAAGATTGCAACAAGAATGAAATACGGGTGAGTAAAACTTAAAAGGGATCAAAATGTAAGTGGTTGTTCATTTAAACTTCAGAGGCCCTTCAGTTTGCGCATGTCAACTGTGTGACGAATGCACCCATGTAATATTTTTCTGCAACAGTATATAGGGTAATCATTTTAGATAACCTGTTACAATTCTGAAAATGTGTCCTTATAATAATGTGTCACGCTGTAGCCATTTGGTATATTGACAAACCCCCCAGTGTGCATGTTTGAGAGATCGCACATGCGGAAGACATCTCGGCTATATCTACGTATCATTATGACAGATGGCTTCATGTCAGTTTCAGGATCACGTGTTGAATATGAGAAAAGGGATTGTCCGTGCGGCTTTTGCCCTAGTGGTCGAAACCCCTATGTCCATTTGAGCTC
Organism: Plecoglossus altivelis; assembly: GCA_036571765.1. NCBI lineage: Eukaryota > Metazoa > Chordata > Actinopteri > Osmeriformes > Plecoglossidae > Plecoglossus > Plecoglossus altivelis. Next base: position 11,044,828 of record BROE01000005.1, read on the forward strand.
TATTAAGTATGATCCTTAGTTTGTTGCACAATGCACATCAAGGACAATCGCAAATTAAAGACGGCATGATCATCTGTTTTCCTAGTAGTTGTACCAAACGGTAACCAGTAGTTTTCGCCTTCCCTCTTGCAGGAGGTGCTACAGAAGGAGGAGCAGTGGAGGAGGAAGTGTGAGGAGCTGCAGGCCCAGATGCTGCAGCTTCAGGGGGACAACCAGGAGCTGCAGAGCCATCTGAAGGGCAGCCAGTCGCAGGAAGGTTGGTTTGAGTGTAGACTCTTTGAGACTCCTGAACATGAACACACAGACACCCAGCTGAACACACTCCCACGGCATGAAAACTCTATTGTAGTGCAAGTCACATGAACAGTGATTTTGCTGAACAGTGATTATGCTGACACATTGTTGTATACTTGTGGTCATGGGAGAAAACGTTGGCTGACCATGAAATGCCTTTGTACTTTATTTTAGTCCCCTTTTGAAAGTGGGTGTGTGACTATCATGCTGATATAAATACAATTCTGCTCCAACAGGAATTTCAAAACTTAGTTCAATCTCTTTGTCTACTGTGCAATGGTTTAATATAGCAGTGGCCCAAGCAACACTTCAGAAGCTCTTAGAAGCCATTTTAGTTTGATTTACCTTTTCACTGGATGTGATACACTGTATGTTCTAGAGAATGTGGTAAATCTAATGTTATGCACTTTGTCAGTATTATCAATTCATAATATCTTAATGAACTCTACTAAATTGAAATGTCACAGGATTTGTTGTAATACAAAGTTATGTGGCATTATTTACAGGAATGTCAGGGTTCCCAAGCTGATAGGCAGGGAAATAACATGATAATTCAATTCAGTTTCACTTCACCAAAAGCATCTGCCCATGTTCATTTCCCCAGAGGCTGCAAATCCAATCTAATAATGTGCATGATGACATCGAAGACCTTTCAGAAGTTATATCACTGGCTAGTATCAGAATCAACATCTATTACACTGTTTAAATCTGCAATATCTGGATTGCAATTAACCTCTTTGACAAAGTTGCCATGTCGATCTCTGGCACATGCTCCACAAAGGTAGATGTCATTACCCAAGCCATACAGCCAGAATTAACTCACGGTATAGAATGAGGTCTTAAATACAGCCATGTGCAAGGGAGTAATCCGATATTTAAGACATGCCCTTAAGCTAGTTTAGACTGGGGTTGTTTTGCTTTAGTACTTTGTCTCAGATGACTGTTGATGGTCAATAGAGTGCAGGTCTTGAATATGTTAACGTGTCAACGATAAGCAATGTGACGTCTTTAAATCTTTTATTGCTTTTTCTTTTTTACTATTGATTGATGGATGATTCATGATGTATACATACTAAGTACCTGTCAATCATATTTGTATAATACAGATAATTAAATGGACACATAACTCTTTGGTATAACTTGAAGAGTAATTACATTCATAATCATAAATAGTGCTGTTTCATGTTGACCGGTAATGAACCACACCTTGTCCAACCTGACAGTGAACAAATCACAAATGATGCAGTTGTCTTCATGTTGACCTGAGAAGGACCGGAGTGGTGATGTTGTATCACGTTTCCTGTGTTGTAGACCGCGCTCAGCGGAAGGAACGGGAGGTGATGCTGAAACTGAAGGAGGTGGTGGACAAGCAGAGAGATGAGCTGAGGGCCAAACAACAGGAAATCACCAGCGTGTCTAAAGAGGTGGAAGCGGTGAGAATAAAGACACCCACTCTTGTAGTAATGTGTCAAAGTTGATGGTAGTCACCACCTGTGGGAACCATCAATGTGTTATGCAGAGGTTATTACTGAATGAGTTGGGTACCTTGGTATTTTAAAAAGTTTTACCTTTAGGTAATGTTTTTCCTCTAAGTAGTTTCGAAAAAAAATGGACGTTGTGCTTTTTCAAAAATGTAGGCACGCATACACACACACACACACACACACACACACACACACACACACACACACACACACACACACACACACACATAAGGCTCAATATACTGTATCAGCTGCCACAGAGGGACACTGTTACACAGATGGACAAACACACAAGATGAAACATCAACAAGATTAGTGTCATAAACACTTCTTTCAGCCAATGAGACACACGAGTTTCTCAGCAAATCTGGGAAGGGCACTGACATAAAAATAGTCATGGTTATGACATCAGTCAGCTGAACCACACCTTAGAGACAAGTCTAGGCAACTGCTCTACTCCTCTCTTTCAGTCTGATATAATGGCTTTAAATACAGTCTGAACCAGCACTGTTTGTTTTTGCTTTTACACAGCTAAGACAAGAGTCTCTATAAAAGTGTAGGAAAGGAAAGTTTCTTTTTGGCTGCTATGGCTGTGGTCTTGCACACGCCCTCTGGGGCTGCATCAGTTTGATTTGCATGTAGCTGTGTGTCCTATCATTCATTTGTGTGCGCGGGTGCATACGTCCACAGTTACATTGACCTTGCCACGTGTATGAATCAATTCACTCTCCTGTGTGTCTGTGTCCACGTATTCCTGTATCCTTGTTTGTGGATCTACAGTATGTCTACTTGTTTGTAAACTGAATGGCCCTGTGTGTGTGTGTGTGTGTGTGGTCCAGCTCCAGGAGCAGTTGGAGCGCTTCATGAAGATGAACGGCGAGCTGAGACACAAGCAGAACATAGTGCAGACGCAGGTGAAGAGCGCCGTGGAAAGGAAGGCTGACATGGAGGCAGACCTGAGGGAGAAACAGAAAGAGATAGAACGCCTCAGTTCCCAGCTGGAGAAGGCCCACTCGCTCAGCGCTGCTGAAGCGGTAAGGTGGGGTGTAAGGTGGGGTGTGTAAGGTGATGTGTAAGGTGGGGTGTGTAAGGTGGTGTGTAAGGTGGTGTGTGTAAGGTGGGGTGTAAGGTGGGGTGTAAGGTGGGGTGTGTAAGGTGATGTGTAGGTGGGTGTAAGTGGTGTGTAAGGGTGTGTAAGGTGTGTAAGTGTGTGGTGGGGTGTGTAAGGGGTGTAAGGTGGGGTGTGTAAGGTGATGTGTAAGGTGGGGTGTGTAAGGTGGTGTGTAAGGTGGTGTGTGTAAGGTGGGGTGTAAGGTGGGGTGTAAGGTGGGGTGTGTAAGGGGGTGTGTGTAAGGTGGTGTGTAAGGTGGTGTGTAAGGAGGGGTATGTAAGGTGGGGTGTGTGAGTGTGTGTTAATGTGCCGTGGTGTTATTTAAGTGTTCACATAGCAAAAGGCATTCAGCATGGTACATTCACTTAACCATGTATTCTAAACAGTGTTTGCTGCCCTACTTTCCTGGTTTGTGACACCCTACTATGTTGACGTTGTTGGGAACATGACACCACCATCCCTCCCATAAAATAACTGTCAGACAAACTCATAATTTGTCAGTGTTTAAAACAAGTCTATAACTATAGAATTCTAGCTTCCTCGCACTATACATATTGTAGCAGTTGAAATCAGTTGTTTCAAAGGTGTGGTAAATGGTGTGTTCCAAACAGGGAAGTCCATCTATGACACAGCTGGATCTGACGGACAAGATGATCATCGACATGAAGGATCCCAACAGACCCTGCTTCACCAAGCAGGAGGTCAGGGACATTCTGTCTGAGAGGAATGAGCTCAAGGCCAACCTCTTCCTGGTCCAGGAGGAGGTTGCCTACTATCAGAGGTGGGTTTAATGTTGAAGGTTTGTGGTCGCACATTGGGTGGCATGATTTTGTTGTTCATTTTTCTTCATCTATGTGCATGTCTGTGTCTTGAAGGGAGATTTTAAATGATGAAAGATGCCCGGGTTTCTTGTTGGATGCAATGCGATCTGCCATTAAGAAGCAGAGAACAGTTATTAAGGCCAAGATGCTGGGTATTCCAGTGGACGACTGCAGCAGGTAAGACACACACACACCCTCCAATTAAGAATAACGAGCCATGCCCTAGGAATTTGTTCTGAATGACATGGTCAGACATGCAGTAGACATGTAAACACACACTGACCTTGTCTCCCTGTTATGTTTGTCTTCCACAGCGATGAAGAGGATAAGGGCCCTCTGTTTGAGAGGGGAGAAGCCCAGACTGAGACAGATGGCATCGAGGAGAAACCTGCAGAGTCTCGCATCAAAAACCTGTGAGTGCTGTTACACTACAAGTCACTGCACATTCATGTGTTTACAGTATGTACTGTATGTTTTTGTTGTTTGGGTGGAAATGCTTCCAGAATATAATCCGAGGGTCACTTTCAAGCATCACTAAGCACATGGGTTAGTTGCGCGTGACATGAACATGTTAAGACCTTATCAGACTCAAACAGGCATGTGTTTAGACTGAAATGCCTGCTATATTCTGTAAAACTCAAAAACAATGAGCTTCAGCTATGTGTCAGCCATAGTCCAATGGCAAGGCCTCGGATTGCTCTAATAAGAATCAATACTGTGGTTGGTTTGGTTGGTTGGTTGGTTAAGCAGGTTTTTCAGCTTCTTGTAAAACCGCAGCATAACTTGCATGAGTCATTCCGTCAACATGAACCCTCACTTTACCCTTACATAGAGGCATATAACTTTGCAATGTTCACGTAATGTGTTAAATACAAAAAGGGTTCCACCCAGCTTTATTCTGAACAAATATGTTCTGCAAGGACAACCACAGGAACCTTAATGAATAGTAGACATGCAACACCATTCATAACATTCCAACGACAGTGTCTACCACATTAACTGGGTCACTTGCTGTTATCCTGGATTTTACCCGTGGCTGGTGACAGACAGTCCCGACCCCTGACCTTGGTATGTCGTCTCCTCCATTGTTTCTCAGCTTTGGCTTCCTGACTCGCTCAGGCAGCAGCCGAAGCCCCTCCCACCAGAGCGCCACAAGCTCCTCCTGGGAAATCATCGTCCCAGAGGACACTGGAGCAGTGACAGAGCCCAGACATTCACCCTGACCGCCCCCCCTCTCCTCGACACACCCCTCTCGGTGTACATTTGCCTTCCTGGTCATTTGACCTCTGCCCTCTAGTGTACCCACAGTGCTATTTGTCAGCTGTAGCACATTACCATGTGTGATAAATGTTGATTTTGTTGCAAAACAAACCCAGTATACAGCTTGAATTTCAGGTCCAGCCAGATGTAATGCCCACAGTGAACACATAATGGTGTTCCCATTTTGTAGTTGTACCTCTTAGTTTTTTTTTCCTATTCTTTTCTCTTAAAATGTTTTCATGTTTTCTCTGTCTTACTCTTTTCCTTATATTTCCTCTGGGATGGTTTTGAAAAGTTTTACTCGGCATCAATTTATTTAATTGATGTTAGCAGTGTTGTACATGATTGATAGGGATCTATCAATCTAGAAAAAACTCTGGTACTTGCCATATAAATCCACAAAGAACTGTGGAAGTATTGTATTATATAATGGTTTTTATAGGTGTTTTAACAATGATCATTAACCAAAGTTAGTACCATAATGTATTTCTTTCCACAGAAATGATAATGAACTGTGGGTACACTTGTTTGCCACAAGAGGGCATTGATCAGCTCAAAACAGTTAACAACCATGTAGTTATGACAAGGTAATTTCCTTGAAATATCAACTCAGTTTTGTTCAGCATGACTTGGCTTTAGCAAGACTACTCAGCAAACGAAATACAATCATCCCATCAGTCAGTTTGTGGTATACATGACCAGTATGTTGTCCTTTATTTGTGATTACACTGCAGTCCCTGACCCTGAATGTATGGTTTGTGTTTTGAAATCTGCTCTCAAACTATTAGTCTGATTGTATTTTTAAAACTTTCAACTGATCTTTTAAAGGTTTTTCCCTGCTGACAAGGAATGCATTAGGTGGTGTCTCAGGTGGTTGTCATGGGTATATGTGTTTTTGTTGCATGTCTGTGTGTGTGTGTGTGTGTGTGTGTGTGTGTGTGTGTGTGTGTGTGTTTGTAAGACTAAGACACTAGCCGCTGTAGATTGGTCACTGCACTTAAAGAGGAATTGTTTTTTCCTCAAGAGGGAGTGGGTAGGAAAAGGTATGTGTATGTTTTCACTGTCCAACCCTCAATATATGAACACATGCAGTAAGTACATACAAAGTATTTTAATTTCACGACTGCGTATTTTTCTAATCCCCGTGCTCGTCGATTTATATGCTACTAAATGATACTTTGACTTAAATAAATCGTCAGACATTTTATGACATTCAAACTTCTGGTGTAGCCTGAGGGCCCCAACTCAGATTTCCAACAACACTTATTGTACATTTTATTTTTGTAAGCATGCATTTTTAACCAACAAGCCTTTGTGCTATGAAAACCAAATAAAGCTGTGATGCTTCAGAGAAATGTGTTCTGTCTTTGTGTGCTAGCAGAATAGACTTTCTGATCTGTCTGAATGTAGAAGATTAAATAATATCTGAAAACCACAAGTTGATCGATGACTTTAGCTGCTTACCTTTTCTCAGAACCTTAGATTGTGGTGGATTTCAAAAGCCAACGTCTGATTGAATAGGAGGAAGTGACCCTCACATCCCCAGGAAACTGGTGGAGGAAATCCAGGACTTTCGACCACACTGGACTCACTAGACCAATGACCAACTACAGCATGCAAGAGAAAACTAAGGAGAAGAACAAGGAGAGGAGTTGAAGGTAAAACAGAGAAAGATCACTGGTGGAAAATAGAAAAAGCCTGCCCTTAATGTGGACTGGGGGACTGAGGAAGTAAGAAGAACAAACAAGACTTGGTTTGGATATTGTGGACGCTAACGTACATAGTCTCGCCCTGGTCAGAGACCTGTGAGGACAGATTCAGATCTGTTTCTGGTGTGGAAATGGACCTTCTTCTGGCAAGTCTTGGAATACTGCTCTGCTGCAACCTCTCGGAACAAAATCTGGATCCTTCTGGAAAAAATGTATGCCAGGATCTCAGGTACGGCACGTTTTATTTCACCCAATATCTCTCTCTCGTTTCACCTTACAAAGAATTCTCACTCTTTTGGCTCAGTGAGTTTCTTAAACTTGAGGTCAAGATCTCGTGTATTTTGCAGTAGTGTATCTTTCCCTTCTCTTCCAACAGAGACCCTTCCACCCTTGTATGTTGTAATGGGTGGAGACAAGATGGAGAGGCGTGTACGACACGTCAGTATCAGTGGCCTGAACATAACTTTTTCTTCTACATGTTCCCAAATGTATATTTTGTCCCCTTTATGTGTCTGACAGTGTGTTGGTTGGACCTGAACAACCTGAACCCTGTATTGTCTTTGTATTGTGTAGCCGTCTGTGAGGGTGAGCAAGCCTGTCAGAAAGATGAGATCTGCGTGTACCCGGGAGTGTGTCGTTGTCCACCAGGCTTTTACGGGGCCCACTGCAAGACGCGTGAGTTTAGACTGAAAACACCAAGATAGTATGAACCAAACATGCAAAGACGTAGGAAATGGCTGAGCCTTATTTTCAGTTTATGGTAGATAGAGACAGCTTTTCAAAACTTCACCACAGGACATAATTCCTCAAGGTTTCTTGTGCCAACAACCAATGATTTAGTCTAGAGAGTGCATCAATTTGTCATCAAAGACATCATTTCTGAAATAAATATTTGCTCTTTGCATGTTTCAATGTTCCTGTGCCCTCAACAATCTTATCTCTTCCTGTAGGCTGTCCACCAGAATTCTGGGCACCAGACTGTCGCAAGGTATGCCAATGCTACCCACATGGGCGCTGCGACCCCGTCACTGGTGAGTGCACATGCCTCCCCAACCGCTGGGGCCCATTGTGCCAGTTCGCTTGCAAGTGTGCCCGCCATGGACAGTGTAACCCAGTCTATGGCAACTGCACCTGTGATGAGGGCTGGTGGACATCCACATGTGCCAAGATGTGTCAGTGTTCCCAGAATGCCCTGGGTGCCACCTGTGACCAGCTGACAGGTGGGTGCCAGTGTGCCCCTCGGTACTGGGGCCAAAAATGCGCCCTGCGCTGCAATTGCTATCTTTCGCCATGCCAACAGAGGATGGGCACCTGTGAATGTGAGTCTGGCTGGTGGGGGCCAGCATGTGACCGGCACTGCAATTGTGATATGGAGCACAGCAACTGTGACCCAAACAGTGGGGTCTGTGTGTGCCTGCCTGGGTATAAGGGCGAGTACTGTAACATGCCCTGTGATGCTGGGGAGTTTGGCAGCGGGTGTAAACTCAGGTAAGTTAAGGTAAATCAGTAAACGCATGTGATTGGGATTGTACAATGTGTGCAGTTAACACCACTTTTTTGTTACCGAAATATGTTTTTGTTACTCAGACTAGGGAAATGTTCTTTGGATTTGATTGTGGTTTCCAGTCTTATTTATGTTTGAGTCATCGTTCCTCAAATTGAATAGTTATCTCAAATCTCTTCCTTTTTCTTTCTCATTTCTAGCTGTGGTCATTGTAAAGGTGGCCAGCCATGCTCTGTCGTTGATGGGACTTGTGTTGCCTGTGAGTCTGGATGGAATGGCACACGGTGCAACATAAAGTGCCCATACGGTCACCATGGTGACCGGTGCCAGGAAAAGTGTCCTCACTGTAGGAACAGTGAACCATGTGACCCCATAACAGGGAAGTGTTGGCATTGTGACCCAGGTTGGACTGGCCCTAAGTGAGTGTGTGAATGTAGCATTAAGGGAAGAAAAAATTTGATACTTCAAATGCGAGACTTTTAAATACTAGAATTTTTGTTTTTGATCTTGAAAAATGTGAAAATATAAACCTTATTTTTGGCCTCGAAATACATATTTTCTATTTCGTTCATTGTGTGCCTGCCTGCAGCTGTGACCAGCCCTGTACTGACAGGACGTTTGGGGATGCCTGCCGCTTCCTGTGCAGCCCCTGTTTCCATGGCCACTGTGATCATGTGACAGGAAGATGTGTCTGCAACCCAGGCATCCAAGGAGAGAGGTGAAAATTCAGTTTCTACAAACAGAAATCACTCATTACATTTTCACTAAAAAGAAACACACGCACACAAAGATCATTTAAATTATAAACAGGCATTACTCTGCAAGCCTGTAGTCTTATGTTTTAATTTGTCCACTGTTTGTACAGTGTATGTTCATAAGTGTGTATGAGTATTTAAAATGGAGAACACATGTCGTTTCAAAAGAAGAGGTCATAATTGTACTCTATATCTGAGGTACTTGTCTCTCTGTGTTATGGTGCCAGCTGTAACAGCACATGTCCTGATCGCCAGTATGGCCTCAACTGCTCTTCAGAGTGTGACTGTGGAGAGGATGTCACCTGCCACCCAGCCACAGGCTCCTGTCCAAACAGTATGCTCCTGGGTGCTTGTGCATCCATGCCCTTCTTTATCAAGTATACATATCTGTGTGCCTCTATTTGTTTACACTGATTAGTCCATTTATGTGGACGTTTTGTCAGTACCCTTCTTTTTATGAGTATTTGTGCAAAACAGGATTGTAATGGCGTGTCTGCTTATGCCTCTGCGTGTGTCAGGTGGGCGTGGGGCTCTCATTGCAGGCCTGCTGGTCCCCCTGCTGCTGGTGATACTAGCTCTGGTCTTCTGTTGTTGCTGCTGTGGTGGAGGGCCTGCAGATGGCAAAGACAGGTCTACATCCAGCTTAATGAGTCTGTCTCCACACAAACCATCTCACTGTTTCCTGACTCCAAATCTCACTGGTTGTTCAGGGTAAATACAGCAGATGGAGTCGCGTCTTCTTCCCGTGTGAAACACCATGTGTACAACGTCCTGGCCAACGTGAGCTCAGCCGTGCCTTGCATCTCTGTCTGGTCTTCAGGTCTGCCCAGAGTTACAGGTGAGACTCCAGACCATGTCTTAAGGTTTACAAGGATAACATTAGAGAATTAGAGATTAATGATATAAATGCTCTACATGGAAATGATGTTTAGCCTCAATGGTGTATTATTTAGAGATGATCGATGAGCTTTCAGAGCATTTTATCTCTCCAGTTTCTCACCATGATCCGGAGTTGACCTTCAACCACAGCTTTATCGAGCCTCCGTCCTCGGGCTGGGTCACAGAGGGCTCATCCTTCGACAGCGATGAGGAGGAAGGGGAGGCCCTCTACTGTGTCCCACCGAGGGAAGGTAATGAAGACTTTCCTGAATGTTAGGTATTCAACCCAAAATGCACCAACTCCTTTTGCATCACTGTGTCTGGGAGTCATTCATATAGACTGTAGTACATGCTTTGAGGGATCGTAATCCCATTCTGTCTTCCATTGTAATGTTTTCTTTTTCAAAACAGCATTAAATGACTATCTGGCTTTCAGAACCTTTTTCCCACTATCTCTTAAAACCTATAACCTGCCTCTCTCCCTGTCTCTGTCTCATTGTCTGTCTCTCTCTCTGTCTCTCTCTGCCTGTCTCTCCCTCTGACAGACATCCCATCAATGGTAGGAGGTGAGCTCCAGGAGATGAGCTCCAAGTGCAACATGTTCCTTGACCCATCTGGCTTTAACGGTGAAGACATGTCCCTGCCCTTCGCCATCCCTCGCACCTCCAGCATCGCCAAGTCAAAGAGGCCCTCCGTCTCTTTTGCAGAGGGCACTCGCTTCAGCCCCAAGGATCGTCGTAGTTCCACCCAGGACATGGCGTGCCCTGGGGCTCCCCGCACCAAGCCCAAGACTGCCTGGGGGGTCCTGGTGATCTCTGCTCTCCAAGCCCAGGGAGGAGGAGGGAAACCAGGGGAAGACAGCTTTGTTGATGGAGGGCAAATGGCTGAGGACAAAAGTGGCATGTTGGACAACCAGGGCTCCAACAGCGATGAAGGAGGAGACTCTGACACAGAAAGGTACAGCTCCACCCCTTCTTGCTCCACCCTTCAAGTCCCTGGGGCGTTCGGACGACGACGAACCATGTCGAATGCTGCTGCCCGCAAGGCTCAAACACCAACGCCGGGATCCGACGCTCACGAGGCAGACACAGGTGCAGATAATATCACCACTGTGTATGTGACGGTGGGTACAGCTGGCAGGCCCACATCTAAAGTGGAGCCCACCTCTGAGGGTCCCGTTCAGGCCATGCTACGACGGCTAGGCAGCCTCCAGAGACAGAAAGACCAGGAGGCTGGGAAGCCCAAGACCAAAGGTGTGGAGGGCATCACCAAGCCCCCCAGGAGGAAACTGGGCACCCGGGCTAGCGTTTGGGAGCAAGGGACCCCAGAGGTAGCTGAGGTGACCATGAGAAAGCCCAGTAGGAGAAAGCTGACACAACCTAGTTCCTCTGGAACAACAGGCTCCACTGACAATGTGCCACCTGATGGTGCCACTCCCAGAAGGCCTCTTTCCTCCATTTTGAAACGTGTGCCAGAAGTGGTGTCAGTGGCTGAGCCAGATTTCAGAGGTGAAGAGGTCATGTGGGAGGGCGCTGATTCTGGGACAGGACAGAGTGAGAGTGGGTACCTGACAGTTGGGCCTGTTACAGACGCTGTTAGTTTGAGTGAGGTCATTGGTAAACAAGGCCAGGCGGTCAATGTGGAAACCGAGCCCAGTTATGAGAATGTTCTGATAAATCATTCATAACAGTACTATTGCCTCTACAGTATTTTGTTCAGAAACTGTTGCGAAGACAAAGGTGTGTTACATCATCAAATATTTCAATCATTTTACGACACTGCTTGTTCCTTTTTTGGCTTGTAGAAAAAACACTTGAGTCTCAATTTCATGTTGTAATGAAAGATACAACACATGTATGACAAGATGTATATTTTCTTTCTGTTATAAGTTGTTTTGATTGTTGTATATTCCCTATAATTAGAAAGTTGGCATGTACTTTAAAATACAACATGGGCAAATCAAAACATGATTTCAAATGGAGAAGTAGACCAAGACCCCAGGAAATGGCATGCCAATGACCAAGACCCCAGTAAATGGCATGCCAATGATAGCCATCTGGACTTGTTTATGATTAACCATTGAGTGTTGAGCTGTGAGGTTATTGGGTGTGTAGGTGAGCTGTAAAGTCTACATAGCCTCAAATAAAAGCATGTTTATTGACGTTGTATTACATATACACAGGGGGACTATGGGTTATGCAGTCTTATTGAAGAGATAGATCTTATGTCAATGACTGTCAAAAGAAATACCATATATATACAGTTGTAAATGTTTCAGTGAAATTGTAAAGACAGCATAGCATAGACATAATACTTAATGGGTTGGGTTACCTTAGTCTTCTGTGGGCTAAATGAATACAATAAAATCTTGCGCTTAGAAACTATTTCTTTTCTGCCTTTGTGTTGTCAGGGCAGCTGAGCCAGTACTTAGCGATAGATCTGGGATATGGGGGGTTTGCAAAGTCTACTTTTTTGGTCTTCAAATCCACTCTGTAGTATTTATCTGGGGAACGCAGACACAGAACACAGACATAACAGAGGTTTCAGGTTATTTCATGTTTTTTTTCCCAGTGATTACACAATAGATATTTATACCATCTCCTGTACTGATTCTGATTGTCAGTAGAACCTACTTACTCATCCACATAGAATATTTTACTTTCACACAATGTCATTACCAGCCACATGAATAAGGTTTGACCTTTCGTTTGCATCTCATTACCTGCTTTGAAGAAGTAGACACTCTGCAGGGGCTGGCCCTTGCGTACAAGCTCCCAGTAGCTTCTCTCTGCACTGGGATATCTGGAGAAATAGTTGTCACTGTCATACTGTCTACGATAATCGTAATCTCTCCTTCGGTCCTGGTCCCAGTCTTGCTCCTGACGCAACCCCAAGTCGCTCGCCAACCTTTCCCTCATGGCCCTCTCCCGCTCAGTCAGCCTCTGTTCCATGTCCATCCCTCTCTCAGCGAAGCGCTGGCCCATGTCCATCCCTCTCTCAGCGAAGCCCTGTCCCATGTCCATTCCTCTCTCAGCAAAGCCCTGTCCCATGTCCATTCCTCTTTCAGCCATAGACTCCCAGACAGGGGATCTGTTTTGTCTACGGCGACCCCACTGTTGCCCCCACTGTTGCCCCTGCTGTTGCCCCCACTGCTGCCCCCACTGCTGATCGGGACGGTAGTTGCCCTCTGAGCGTCGGTCATCATTGCGACCCAAAGGAGAGACCCACGGGGCAACATAGATCCTACCCCCCATGACAGCATCCACAGGTGACTTGATGCCGACCCAGTCCTTGTTGATGAAGTGGTGCCCATCATGACGTATGGGCTCTGAAGGGAGGAGAAGAGTTGGACAAGAATGGACGCTACAAGCCAACAGCTGAAAGCAACACATGAAGCTGCTGAGTTAAAATGCATATTCACACGTATTTAGTTGTTTGACCATGTACATGATAGACACGAAAAATATCTCACTGCCTCCAAAGAGCTCATGGTAAAAGGATTCCCAGTTGTTGTAGTAGACATCAGTGTAGCGTCGGAAGAGGGTGGAGGGGGACCTCTCTGACATGCTGATACACTCCTCATGAGACGGCTGGTGGAGGAACTCATACTGGTAGTACTGGTCACCTGAGAGAGCACAGATACACAGGATGGAAATAGGTCTACTTTTGTTCATTGTTCATGGTTTTAATACAATGAATTATGCCTGATGTAGCAAGGTGTATCTCAAAAGTCACATTTTGATTTTTTTTTCCTAATTGCTATGAAACAATTCTGATGTGTCCAGACCTTTGAAGAAGTACACCTTCTCTTTGCCATGGTGACTGTGGGCTGGCATGGCGAAGGCGGCATCTACGTTGTCAGGTATCTTAGCAAAGCCCACAGTAATGTCTCTGGGATAGTCCTCATCCAGTATACCATCATCGAACCTCCAGTACTGATTTCTCTGTGATGAAAACATTACCTTTGATCAGCATTGATTGTTTTTTTGTCTCTATTGTGATTGTGAGTGTAACGTAGCAGATGATTTTATGATTAACACTTGTACTCTGCTCCTGTAAACATTTAGCACACTCAGAAACACACTCACACAAAGCTGGCAACACAGTTTTCATCTGATAAGCAGTGTCTTCTAACCACACCATCTATTCTCAGTCGAGGTAATAGCATCCACAACAAAACACATGTAAATGTTTATACCGATAAAATGTCCTGCATGTTTGAGTTGAGTTATACATATACAGTAAATACCCCACCTTAAAAATGTAGGTTTTGCCTTGGCAGTTGATTCGAGTGAAGGCAGCATCAATGGGCCCTTTGATACCCCAGACATCCTTGATGAGTTTGGGGTATCCAGGAAGCACAGACTTCTCATCCAGCACAAAGAAGTATTCCCCTTTAACAGGACACAGCTGTAAGCAATACTGTCTTCTCAACAAGCTGCTGTATTTATCCTTCCTTTTTAACTACAAATAATAGACCGACGAGACAGAATAGTGTGACTAATCTTATTTGAGTTATGAATTAACCTATGTTTCCTTGGACCTAGTTACAAACACCTCATTGAACTGATCACTTGTGGATGACTAGTCACTGCTTGTGTTTACTGGGTTGTAGCCAACTATCTGAGTCTCCAGCCTCACCTCTGAAGGCATAGATTGAGCCATTTTTCATTTGCATGAAAGAGTCAAATGGCCGGCCGCTACAGGCATCAGCATCTGGATCTGGAGCTTTGGTGGTGGTCACCACTGTCTCTGTGGTCGTGACAGAGGCTGGCATTGGTTTTAAGGTTGCCAGGGTTGGTTTCAATAAAATGTCCCTACTGGGATCTGTCTCATTCGGCGGAACAGTCACTTTGATATGTGACTTCACAGTTGTCAGGACGTTCAGTCGGACACGGGCTGTTGGATCTTGGAGTGACCGGGATTCCTCCTGTGGTTCAGGGACTTTGATAGCTGAAGCAGCTGTGGTTGCCTTTGTTACTGGGGAGGCCTGTGTGGCAGGAGCAGTAGAGAAGTCAACACCATTGCCATGGCGTCTTGGCCCACGTTGACGGTCTGTATCACCAGAGTCAACAGTTGGGTTGATAGTGGTAACTGGTGTAGGGGTGCTGTCAAGAGACTCATCATCATCTTCAGCAAAGACAAATGTGTCACCTCGAGCTGGAGAGACAAAACATCGTATCGATGACACAAAGCGAAAACTCCGGTTTTTCTTCAAATCAACATGACCAGGAGTGGATCTTTGTAAAGGTACAAGGCTGGGCTCTTACTTCTCATGCGACATGCCGTCTCGTAGTCCAGGCAGCAGCTCTTATAGTATCGACACATGGAGTCACACTGGCAGCTCTTCTGAGCATCAAAGCCAATCTCACAGCGGCCCATGCAAGACTCTAAGACAGTGCAGACATGAATACTTTCACTACCAAACGTTGGATTGAGACATGGATCTGTGCAACATATCGATCACATGACTTGAGATTCCAGTGTATCATACAATAAGCATAAGGAACAAGGATTACAATGTGTGATATATTCTATGTCACAAGTATTAGGAACATCAAAGTAATCACCAAGTAATTCTGGTGAAAACCCAATTTAATAAACAGCTTTTTCAAACTGACTTGACCTTACCCTCTTTACCCTCTTACCCCAAACAAATGAACTTACTGTCTGCTGCAAACGCAGTTGCCAGTGAGGCTAGCAGCAGGATCAGCCCCGGCTTCATGCTGTTTCGCTTGAGAATAAGAGTGCAGTTAGAGTGGACTTGCAAGGCTCCTGGACTGTGTGCAACTAATCAATGGCCACTGGTCATTGAACCTTTCTGTATGTTGACTTAAACTTTGTTTTGAACAAGTCTGCTTAAGCAATTGCTTCATAGAATGAGAGGGGCATAGTGAACAGTGAAATATTTGTGTGTTAGAATTTTCCCAATTTCCCTCAGGCGGTGGTTGTTCTTTTTAATTTAGGTAATTTGTTGATGAAGATAATTACACATGAAATGGTCACACTATGGACATAATGTAGGCAGTGTTTAATATAGCAGGGATGTGGACAGGGATTAAGCATGATGAAGTGCAGGCTCTTTTTGCAACCATTTTGACTGCCCATAGAGGAAAGTTCACAGCAGTATTACTCTCAGATCTCTCTTCTCAAAATGTCTGCTGTGAAACTATTAATCCAGATACACAATGATTCAACACTCTGAAGGGACATGTAATCAGGAAAGGATTGACTCAACTCACTCTGGAAACAAAGTAGGTCACTGCAGTTCCATGTGTTTTGCTATGGGGGTAGTTTGGTGGATAGGTATTACGTAAAACACTGATTGGCTCCAGCAACAGAATTTAAAAATAACCATGAAAACGAGAAAAAAATTACTTTGCAGAGCAAGACTGACAGAGGTCTAGCCTTTCAGTTAAAGCTGGGTTGTAGTTGTACACAAATCAAAAACAAAATAATTAACATCACCCTTAAGATTTTTTTTTCCAACATATGGCTCACTCTTAGAATTTGAACTTATTTTCTTTATGTGTGCAATAATCAATGCCTTGTTTTGGTGCTGATAAGCAGGGTCTACTCTAGGATTTTAGAGGTCCTGAAATAGAGTAGGGGGCCCTCTGATTGTAAAAAAGTAAACATATGTTTAGTTTGTTTATTGGGTCGGCCGGTCCTGCTAAGATACCCTATATTATTCAGAACAAAACAAACAATTGCATGTAAATATAATAACAAGCACAAGTGTCGAACAATTCTAAAGCGTTTTGTCTGGGTTCGTTTTTGTGCAGTGCAGGGCACTGCGAATTTCGCGTAGACAATATTGTAGTTTGTTCCTGGTGGTCCACATGCAACCACGAGAGGGCAGGATGAGGGCTCTTTATGCTGAGGGAGACATATAGTTTACTATACGTCAAGGCGATGGGCGGAGGATGCTCAAAGATGCTGATGAGGGAATGAGAAAACACGGTGATTTAAAAAAAAGGATACATTGAGACCGCGAAACTATTCATTGGAAAGATGGAATGTGAGAGGCATGTTATGATGAACAGTGCTTCTTTGTTTTGGTAGCCTCAATTAATGTGGACAAGGGACACAACAATCGAGCTGTTTATAATAACCAACTCCTCCGAAAACGTCATTCTGTGCGAATACTCTTTCAAAGACAAGACGACTGTTTATTCTAAGCACATCAGTAGCTAAAGGAAATTTCGGACGTAGGTGTTGTGTAGCTGTTCGTCTTGAGCTTTTTGACGCTTGGATCTGTATAGGTTCTGTTAAATATCAGAGACTGAAGAGGAGAGGGTATTTAGAGTCAAGTGCATTAGTGTGACAACATAGTCTTTCTGCTTTGTTTTCAAGGACCACATCCGTGATGATGCAATTTGGTGCAAACTGTCATTGTAATGAATGCTTCGGTTTAGAAGACAACTCCGTCTCGGGGGATTTGTTTTGAGTAGGCCTTAAACACTGCCTAACGGTACCTTTCTCTTAGAAACGGATCATTTGAATCAAGTATAGCGTATTGATTGGGTTCTGCGAATAGCTCTCATACCCTGACAGACATATTCAGTAGATGCTCATATTCTTAACCGTTTTCCTTTGGAGGCTCTACCGACATTTATTCATGTTCAGCTCCGAAAGACTCTCAGTTCCGGAATATGTTAGCCGTCTGCAGACCCGGAGGTCTGGCTCCTCGGACCCAAAGGCGGTCTCGCCGGGCATCCATGCAGACGTCCAGGCAGTATTGGATTCTTCCCTCCCGTCGCTGCGCTCCGCTATTAAAACATTAAAATCTGCCAAAGATACCTCGGATTTGGACGAGACCCGCAGGGCCATAGCAGAGATATACCAATTAGTAGAGGAGGCCTGGGTTTTACCTACATTGGGCCGTCAGGTAGCTGAGGACATGTGCAACCGAATAAGGCTAGATGGAGGACTGGAGTTGCTCCTGCAGCTTCTCCTGACACCTGCTGTGGAAATCACCTACGAGTCTGCCAAGCTACTGGAGCAAATACTGGTGTCCGAGAACAGGTGTTTAAATACATATGCTATCTGACCTATGACAACAATGCATGTGTTTGTACTAAAATGATGTGTATGGTATGCTTACTAAAACGTCAGCTGCTGCTTTTAATATGTTTTCAAAAACATGAGTTGTTCATGTTAAAAGGCTAAATGGTGGCACCGTATGTCCTTTTTGTTTCCAGAGATTATGTGGCACGAATGGGCCTTGGGGTAATTCTCAACCTGACACGAGAACAGGAGGATGCGCAGCTCGCTCGCAGTGTCTCCGGCATCCTTGAGCACATGTTCAAACACACAGAGGAGACGTCAGTTCAGCTCATCACCAACGGTGGCCTGGACGCACTTCTGTTCTGGTGCCGAGGCACCGACCCCACTGTGCTTCGCCACTGTGCCGTGGCCCTGGCCAACTGTGCCATGTACGGTGGCCACCGCTGCCAGCGGTTGATGATAGAGAAACAGGCAGCAGAATGGCTTTTCCCTTTAGCCTTTTCCAAAGAGGATGAGCTTATTCGTTTCCATTCGTGCTTGGCTGTGGCCGTGCTAGCAGCTAACCGGGAAATCGAGAAAGAGGTTGTGAAGTCCGGGACTTTGGAGTTGGTGGAGCCGTTTATCGCGTCGTTGGATCCAGATGAATTTGCCCGCAGCTTGCTGGACAGCGAGCACAGCATGCAGGGACGGACAGCGGCAGACCTGCAGCAGCTCCTACCCCTGCTGGATGGGACAAGGCTGGAGGGGAAGTGCATAGCTGCCTTCTATCTGTGTGTCGAGACCAGCATCAAGTCACGCCAGCGCAACACCAAGGTAGACCATGTCACACATGAACCACTTGGAAAAGACTGACACTTTGGAATGGATTATTTACCTGTTATATGACAGGTTGTTTGTGACTGTTTGTGCTCTATATCCCGCAGATATTCCAGGAGATTGGTGCGGTCCAGAGCCTGAAGCGAATAGTCATGTATTCTAGTAATGGGACAGCCTGTGCCCTGGCCAAGCGGGCCCTGTCTGCCATGGGTGAGGATGTGCCAAGGCGAATCCTGTCATCCGTTCCTAATTGGAAGAGTGGGGAGGTGCAAACCTGGCTCCAGCAAGTTGGCTTTAGTGCCTATAGTGACCGCTTCCAGGTGTGTGTGTTTGTGTTGAGCAGGTGTTCATGTGAATGCTTCCTATATATAAGGACATGAAGGACAGAGAAAACATTTGAACTGTAAGATCCAGTCTTCCTAACAGGCCCCAGAAAACAAAGCCAATGCTTGATTTCCATCTAGTGGACACATCGAAGATGGTTGCTTTAAATGTGATCATCTAACACCACTCCACTGTGTCTCTGCATATGTAGGAGCTACAAGTGGATGGAGACCTTTTGTTGAATATCACAGACCAGGATTTGAGTGCTGACCTGGGCATGACCACAGGACTCACACGCAAAAGGTTCATGTCTGATGTGATCTGGAGGCTAGTCTGGGCTGTAGTCAAGGACTGATGGAGGAGATTCTATCTGAAAATTCAGTTACCCTTCTGTGATCCTATATGTCAGTGTGGAAGAATTACTACCAGTGGGATTTACAGTGTGTAGTTTAGTTGTGTTTCCAATTTACCCTCTCCCTTACGACATTGTCATGTACACTAGGTTTCTCAGAGACCTGCGTGTGCTGAAGACCTATGCCAACTACTCCACATGTGACCCTAACAACCTGGCCGACTGGCTGGCGGAAGTGGACCCACGCTTCCGCCAGTACACCTACGGCCTGGTCCAGTCAGGCGTAGACCGCAACAGCCTCCTCCACCTGACCGACCAGCAGCTCACGTCTGACTGTCACATAGAGAACGGTGTCCACCGTGCCAGGATCTTGGCAACCATACGTCAGCCTTTCAAACCCTGCCTTACCGACGCCCAACCTCCTGGACCAGACGTGTTTATCAGCTACAGAAGGACCACTGGCTCTCAACTGGCCAGGTTAGGACTAAGAGCTGGGGGTGTGGGGAGAGCAGGGACAGATGGAAGGTTTCTGGGAAGAGATCTAGTACGTAGGGAGGAGAGAAAAAAGAAAAGGATTATCTTTAAGTTTCTGTAATGCCCTGCTATATTATCTGAGCTCTGTCTCCCTTTGTCTCTCTCCCTCAGCCTGTTGAAGGTGCACCTTCAGGTGAGAGGATTCAGCGTCTTTATCGATGTCGAGAAACTAGAGGCAGGCAAATTTGAGGACAAGCTTATTCAGAGTGTGCAGCGGGCCCGCAACTTCATCTTGGTGCTGTCCGCCAACGCCCTCGACAAGTGCATCGGTGACACAGGCATGAAGGACTGGGTGCACAAGGTGAAATGCATGTCTTAACATTTCATGTCTATGTGCAGACAGTCAATGTGTTTGTGTAGACATTCCATGTTCCCTTAGTTGATTTATTGCTATTTGATCAATCCCGCAGGAGATAGTCACTGCCCTGGGAGGAAAAAAGAACATAGTTCCTGTCACAGACAACTTTGTGTGGCCTGACCCCAACTGTCTGCCTGAGGACATGAGAACTATTCTCAACTTTAATGGCATCAAGTGAGTCACAGAGAAATTACGAAAGGCTGAGTTGGAATTCAGTCTTTCCTTTTGGGTTCAACAAATTATGAAATAAAGTGTGAAATTGTTATAACTAGAGAAAATGGATTTCGAAACGAATAAAATATTATGTTTTTAGTTTTAGTTGTGTGATTAAGTACAATACCACTATCCCTCAACTCCAATAGGTTTTATGACATGTCAATTTGTCAATTACTTTTGTCTTGTTTCACTTGTCTACCCAGGTGGTCCCACGAGTACCAGGAAGCCACCATTGAGAAGATCCTGCGCTTTCTTAAAGGAAACCCCAATCACAACCAGACTGACTGCCCCGAGAGCACAAAGGGGTCCAAGCAAAAGTAGACACAGAGTTACAGAACTCTTATGAGGTGGCATAAATCAATTGGCTGTCAATGATTCCAAAAAGAATAGTCTTGCTTACCTCTACATCAAGCCCCACCCCTACGCATGTCACAACAAGGCTGTCATATGCTAATTATATCGCAGTATAGGCTTAGGACGAAGAGCTATTCACTCTCAGCCAAAGACCCAATATAAATGTATAAATGTTATTATAGCTCACTTAAAGAAATAATTAGGTAATCAGATGTTGTTATATCGATATTCTAGGCCCAGAGCTTGTAGACACCATGCTTAGCCCTGTGTTATAACTGCCACTCAGCCCCAGGCTAAGAAAGCCATCTGGGGAGTCAGGACATAGGGACCATAGGGGGTGTCTTCTGGGGGCCCTT
The DNA here is from genome assembly GCA_036571765.1 of Plecoglossus altivelis. NCBI lineage: Eukaryota > Metazoa > Chordata > Actinopteri > Osmeriformes > Plecoglossidae > Plecoglossus > Plecoglossus altivelis. Next base: position 11,065,965 of record BROE01000005.1, read on the forward strand.
TTGTTCACACAAAATATTATGAAAACTGTAAGATTTACTCTGGTTTTGTGAACAAGTGTATGAAAAAGTCTGATCTACGGTAATGAAATATGCGTGATCAGGTCAACTGTGTTTTTCTCAGGAAATAAACAGTCTAATATAATGTTAGCTAACCCTAACAGCCAGCATTATCCATTCTGACTTTCCATTTCTTACTGCTTTGTCATTCTATATAACATTGTAGATAGAAGTGTTAATGACCAACTAATATCGTATTTCGTTATCAGTTTTTATTTGCCTTTAAGGTACAAGTCTCTTGTGTTTCAATTACAAAAAAATGCTTTGTGTGCACACGGTTTCTGTTCGGTTTTCATTTCGTTTGTTTCCTGTCATAGTGCTGAAATGAAAGCCAGCATGCTTTCTGGCTCATTTCTGGGATATGATGTGAAGCAAGTGGAGTCAACTGATTCAGTGACTGGACATGGCTATTTGGGCATCAAGGGTGGTTGCAGTTAGTTAAGTAAACTAAATGTATATGGATATAAATCTATATACTCGCACTCATCTATTGTATATAGGAACAATAAACATACAGACAATGCAGCAAGCCTAAGGCAACGTCAAGTGATTAACAGTTTTATAGCTTCTTTCTCTTAGACTCTCACTGTTCCAAGAATATCTGGCTTCAGAACACCTAAAGACACCTTGAGGTGCTGCTTTTCAAGATCAGCCAATCAGTCTTGTAAGAGAAAGCCGCAAAGTGTTGTAAAACATTCTTTCAGTTAACCACATAATATTACCTGTCCTTGTGGGTCCCTTGTTTAGCATATAATTGTGAGTTCTTGATAGTTGTTAACCTGCCTGAGCTGATCAAAATGTGTATCGGAGCAGCCAAGTACAGAAGTAACAGCTAGCACTATCCCACCACTGCATTTCTTATCAATGCAGTAGCCAAACACCTGTCTAAACAATATGGTGCAATGTGGACATTATTTGTGAAAATTTAACAAAACATCCTTTTCCTTAGGTGATAAAAAGCAGTACTGGATTAGCAGTAAACGTGACTGAAGTAGGCAAAGATTTATGGGAAATGTTTATGCTAACATCAGTAGGTTATCATTTGCTTAATCACATGATGTGGTGACAGGCTGATGTCAATCCGGTCAAAATGGAAAACTGTCCACCCTTTTATGCCTTATGTGTGGATGATACTCAATACAGGTGTGCAAATAAAATAAAATACATCAACCATTTTCTTTGATCAAATAATCATTGTTTCAAGTTTGCATTCATTTGAAGACACGAGAGAAACTAAATGAACCCTGAGTATTCTATTTGTAGTGCAATAAATTACATTAAGGACAGTAAATCACATTCTCTATCTCATAAAATATCCTTACATTTATGAACATGAATATGCATTGTTATTTTCATAATTGTTTTACAGTTCATAAATAAAAAAATAAAAAATTATAAACAATTTCAATACTTTATCAGGTAATTAATAACACTTGATAAAATTACAAAATATTGACTGCACAGGAAAATCCAAGCAAGGAGGCTAGATTCTGAAACATTTCTCGCTTGCCTTTCACCAATCCATAAAAGTCATGTATGTAAAAACTACTGTCACAGTGTGGCTACCATTGTTAACCTATCCTCTCCCCAAGAGCCTTCTAAACCAGTTATAGAAGATCATGTTCCTTCTGCTACTGTGGCCTGACGTGCTGTGTGTGAAATACTGTGTTTGCTGTGGCCTTGTGCTCCTGAGTGATCCAGTGCTGCGGTTCGATAAGGGTGCATCAGGGAGTTTCAGAGGGCCCATCAGTGTTGCTGATGGTATGGGCAGCATTGTAACTTAGTCATCCCTGACTGCAGCAGAAAGCCAATGAAAGGCCATATGCCCAGTAATATTCATGGTTGAGTGTGGACATGTTTGACAAAGATTGACCTATTACACTAACCTTGCAATATCACGACTGCATTATTCAATTTCACATTTGCTGGAGTTTTTTTATGCTTGCTTTTGGATATTGAGTATTTTTTACAAGATAAAAGCCTGGGCCAGATTGTCGTGTCAATGGAAAGTGTGGTCATCACCTGTAAATGATTCCATGTGCTGTAAATGCAACCACAATTTAGAAATATCAGTTTCATTACTTGACATTTAACCAGTCATCCCTAACAAATGCCTTTTTTCTTTATCCCTCAGTTTCTATATCACTTGACTGTTAAAGCTCAGTCAGCACTTTTAAAACAAGTAAAACAGGATGTGAATGAAAATTACAAAATGATTGATTTGAAAGTATTGCCTGTGTATTTTCCAGTTAGTGCATGTCATATTGGGATTTAACTTCAAATAAATATATAAAAAAAGGCACACAATCTCTGTATCACATTACAAGATAAACTGTACTGTTTCAGTCAATGTATGCAATGTCAGTCAAGGGGTTTGACGTCTTTGGTTTTCGCTGCAAAAACTCCCCCATTGTGTAATGCAATAACTGTCTCCTGGGCTCCCTTAGTGAAATGACAGTTGCCTGCTTTACAAAGGGTGTCTTTCTCTCTGATGTATCCTTTCTCTGATATTTCAGCATCAGGATGTTGTTGAATTATCTATGATGTTTCTTCTTTGACTCTGGAACTCCAGTATCCTAAATAAACATTCAATTAAATGTCTTCACAAATTACATGACAGGTAAATGTTTTAAAAACGTACAACAACAATGTAGTAAAATGTAACAAAACATACTAAAACATGAATTGACATGACAAACCGAAACAGAGCAACATTTCTTGTTCTGTTGTAACCACTGCTGACACTCACCCCATGATGCCTGCTGGGATGAAGAGGAGGATCCCAGCGAAGAGGAAGGAGAAGCCCTTCATGAGGTGCAGGGTGGCTGGGTAGAGAGAGTTGAAGACACCACTGGCCACCAGAGAACACAGCCCCTCCACACAGGCCACAGAGGCAAACAGAGCCCCTAGCAGAGAAAAACACAACATAGAACAATGTTTGTAGCTATTCCAATGACTTATCTCATTACTAACAACTAACTACTGACTCTAATGGCAGTATCCATGTGTCACAAAACACTCTCCATGGTACTGGTAGGACCAGTGCATTGCAGAATGATCAAAATAGACTTAAGGAGACACATGCAATTGATAATATCAGATCAGTCTAGAAACAGTCATGTTGAGACAGAAAAGTAAATGGTTTACTACTGACTTACCTTGTTCTGATGGGCCAACCAACTTGGACAACTTTGACCTGAGGACTGGAGTGGATGCCATGGCAAGAAAACATACCCCGTACCCTAATCAAAAGAGAAACCCAACACTCAGCTATCTGGTGTTCCACCATAACAGCAAGACCAATTGTGATTATTACTATTGGCCTTTGGCTATAACACAGTCATATTGGTCAGTAATTACTCACATACAAAGCTTTGTTATGGGGAGAGAGGTGATTATAAGCACATATACTGCATACATCTCTACCTTTGGAAGCATGTGAGCTTACAAGCCTAAAGTCCAAGGTGGTGAGCCATTACAAGCTGAGCTAGTAATAGAATATAGCTGAGTGTACACAATGTGGAGTTAAAGGTCTGTCACCTTTCCAACATCATATTACCTGTGAACATGAGCACTGTAGTGTTTGCCACTGAGATCACCACCAGGCCAGCTATATTGGATACCAGACCCACCAGGGCCACCCACGTGTCCTCCAGGCAGCCTTGCATGACCTTTAACCCCAGAAGGCTGCTCAGATAGGTCAGATGCTGGGCTGCAGATCCGTATCCTATCAGAGCAGGGCTCCAGCAAAGAGGCGCACTCAGCTCATATAGCACAAACAGCTCCCTGCTGCCAAAGTGCACAGTCACTACTATGAAGAAACATAGAGTGTAGAGCCACAACTTGTAGCGACAGAATTTTCCATCCCCCTGGTCTGTGCTTCCACCAGTGGAGTAGAGGCGATACACTGCATGGTGATGACGGGGGGTGAAGAGTTTAGCACTGGAGTCAGGGGTCACAGACTCTGGAACAAACAGGTAGGCATACAGAGCAGTCGCCAAGTTCGTGGCCAGGACTAGCCAGAAAGGGTTTTTGTACCTGAAAAAGAAAAACAGAAAAGAGAGCACAGCTGCTTTTTCCTCTGCGTCAAAAGGCAATTTTAAGAAATTAAACAAACATCTGTTGTTGTCTTACCCTTGTGCCTTCCGCCACTGCCCTCCAATGATGCTGGCTAGCATGCCTGCTAAGCCCAGGCATGCCTCCAACACTGCCACTCTAAAGGTCCGGGAGCCTCGGTCACTTGTGTCAGCCACGTAGGCAAAGCAGCCTGCCAGGATGGCGTTGAAGTCCCCTGAGAGGCCACTGAGCAGTCTGCCCAGGAGGAACCAGGCCACAGGCAACTTTAGGTACATTACCAGCAAGTAGATGGAGGCCTGGAGAGCCATTCCCAAGCTGGGTAAGATGAGGACTGGCCTGCGCCCTCTGAGGTCACTCCAGGAGCCCAGTAATGTCACCACAAACACCCCCACGGCAAACCCCCCCAGGTTGATGTAAATGTTCCAGTGAGCAGTCATGGTCTCCACTTCCTGATAGAAGAGAGTACAGTCTTATGTGCAGCAATGGGAGACATTAGTGTGCAGAACAATTATTGTGAAATCTAACCTTCTGGTTTAAGGAGGGCTGAAAAGTAACAATAGCAAACAGAGAAGTCTTCACTGGTGTTGATAAAGCCACACACTAGAGATTATTCAGTCTCTTTAATGAACTATGTCGTACTAGATGACTTTACCTGGTTATAGAGTAGGCTATACCTTTTCAAGTGGATCAGGGATTCCAGACGTGTTCCGACATGCCCCTGCCTTGGAGCCATTGTAACCAAGGTCTTCACTTATACGGTCCCACAAGTACTGCGTAGATAGTGGCATCTGCAGCGCCACCGAAAACATGGAGAGAAATAACACTGGCTCTACGGAAACTGAAAGGGGGCAAGAGAACGGCGGTCTTGGACTATTTTTTTCGTCTTCAGCATCGTCGTCGTGGTTAAACGAGTCGTTTCCCGAGGTTTCACGGTTCCGATTTGATATGGTATCATCTGGCAGAATTGCTGTGGTGTCTGAATCATCCATAACGTGTTTACAGTTTCTAATTATTTGTCAAGTTCTCAGAAATTCCTTTGTCTTTCTGACGTAACCTACTTATTTGAATTCCAGACTCTTTAAATACTCTTTAGATTAGTGGGGATTTTCGAAAAGAAAAAACACTTTCTACACCGTCTTCAAATTACAGCCAAAATTACAGTCCAACATACACTCGCAACTCTGAACCATAAATTAACACGTGATCCCAATACAAGGAATGACCGCAACCATGGAGCCTCAATCGGACAAACGTTGAACTACAATTCTTCTTGTGTATATCATGTTTTTACCATTTCAGACTGTAATTTCTTCTACGAGGTCACTTTAATAATTTGAATTGATTTTTTATTTCATAGAGTCATGCCTGAAACAGCGCTGAAACTTGTTTTGATTGGATTATCCAACAACAAAATCTCATATCAGAAAATGTTTTTACATTATCGATACGTTAACATGTTTTCCTGAATTTGTAGCCTACTTTGATGGATCTTGCTTTGTCTAATAATCAATTGACATCCTCGGGAATCTTGTTCTTGTAAACACAGTCAGTACAGGTTTATATGCAAATGTCATGAATATGTCAAAACTGAGTAGGGGATGGTCTAAGTGTAGTTTTAATTCCGATTTCACCTCAAAATACCTGACAGTGGGATGGGCAAATAAAGAACGCAGGTGGGAGATTAACTGGTTTCTCTGCATTTGGCCTCCGGCAGTGTCATAAATCAACAACGTCTGATAAATGGGATAAATGATCCTTAAGGCTGAGTTCTCCAAGATGTTATCTCACTTATCAGGCGGTCCTTTGTACTATTTAAAAGACTTGCACCTAACCCCACCACCACCTTCCGGACGTTAAAACAGTACACCAACGCTGTTGATGGTGCATGCAAATAAAATGTATGCCTATGCCTGTGATGCCACTCCTGCAAAGCTAATGGGAAGTTGAGCGAGAGCGTTTAGAGGTTGTGTTTCATTTGGCTCAAAAAGGTCGGATGTTTTAAAAATGGTTGATTACCTGCCCGATAACGTTTCAGAATCAGAATCAGAAACCGTTTATTGCCATTGTCAGTGAAGTTCACAAACATAGGAACTTGCTTCGGCGTAGGTGCAACATAAAGCAATGGATAAAGTATAAAATATATAAAAAATATATAAAAGGCATGCATAAAATTAAGAATAAAATAGACTAAGATAGACTAACACTATATACAGAATGTAAAGTGGGCAGTGCGATGTGCAAATGAGTAGTGCAAATAGGTTGTTCTTAAATAATATGATTGTTAAAGTGGCAGGTGTTACAGAGTGTTCATGAGTCCAACGGCAGAGGGAAAGAAACTGTTCTTGTGGCGGGAGGTTCTGGTCCGGATGGACCGTAGCCTCCTGCCCGAGGGTAGTGGCTCAAATAGTCCATGTCCAGGGTGAGAAGGGTCAGCTGTGATCCGACCCTGCTCGTCCCCGAGTCCTGGAGACGGACAGGTCCTGGACGGATGGATGGCTGCAGCCGATCACCTTCTCAGCAGAGCGCACAATGCGCTGTAGTCTCTGTTTGTCCCTGGCTGTGGCTCCAGTGTACCACACGGTGATGGAGGAGGTGAGGATGGACTCGATGATGGCCGTGTAGAACTGCACCATCATCTGCGCCGGCAGCTTGGCTTTCCTCAGCTGCCGCTGGAAGTACATCCTCTGCTGGGCCTTCTTGATGGAGCTGATGGTCGGCTCCCACTTGAGGTCCTGAGTGATGGTGGTGCCAAGGAAGCGGAAAGAGTCCACGGTGGTGATGGGAGAGTTCGTCAGGGCAGGGTTTGGTTCAGATGGCCTTTTTCTCTGCCATGACATGGAGTGGGGAGGAGAGGCTACATGCAGGGCTGGTTCTATGAATCCCTGGCCTCTGGACTAAATGTGTGCCAAGGCCCAGTCAGTACTACAGATATATGAAAACTCTCACATTAATGGGCCCCCTCAAAGCCATGGGCCCTATGAATCATGTGTATATGGCCCTGGGCACATGTACTACAGGACATGTATGTAATTTCATTAGCACGGCACACACCCTATATTGTGACAGATCTTATTATTGCCACTGTCTTTATTAGACAAAGACTGAAATTAGAGGGGATGCATTCTCAGGTTAATTTTGACCACCAAAATGACAGGAGACCCAGTGCAACTCTGTGTGATAACAAGTATGCATGCACGAGTGTATATTCAGACAAAAGATCAAAATGACGATCCCCTTAAGAAACTTCACTTATTTCCAAGTCTTCCTACCTCTAGGCACTCATAATCTTTTCAACCCTTCAACCCTTGGCTGTCCCTTCTGTTAAAGAGTCAAAGTCTCTGTATAATACAGTTTACGCTGCTCCTGCATCTACTGGCCTCTCTTAAACAGCTCAGTCGTGTCCCCAATTAGCTCGTAAAACGATTCTCCCCACTTCAATTACATTTTCTCTTCAATATCTCAGCCTCTCTTTCCAACATACCAGGGGTTTCTGTAGAAGACCTTGATCATGGCTTTCTCCCTCAGATGGCTCTGGAAGTATCAGAATTATCTGATCATATTGTTTACACCTTTCCTTATTCTACCTCTACCCCTGATCATTCAGAGCATGGTAAGATTTGTCATTTGTCTGTTTTGTATGTGTGTCTGTGTAATCCTAATATACATCATCTCTTCATACTCTGGCATGCTTTCTCTTTCTGGACATGTAAGAATCGTCTTTAAATCAATACATATCTGAGAATGTATCACATTTATAACACCATCCTGTTTGGGTACAAAACCATAACTTTCAACTAAAATATTCACTTACTCCTACATTATGTACTACATATAATGTGGTTGTCTTTCTTTTTATGCAATACTTGGAAAATGGATGTATCTGTTGTTAACAGGAACCAAGTTTACATTTAGTTGTGAAAAGCTGCGTATAAGCAGCATTGACAGGTATATAAGAGAAGAACTGCCGCCTATACTGCAGTGCTTCACTTCTTTTCATTCCAGGAATCCCGCTGTGGCTATGTGATCATCCTGATGGCTCTGTTCTGGTGCACTGAGTGCATCCCCCTGGCAGTCACCGCCCTGCTGCCCGTCTTCCTCTTCCCCATGATGGGCATCATGGAGTCAAGTGAGGTGTGCCTCATCTACGCAAATCTTAGCTTGGAACCTTTCCGGTGTTCACTTAAATATTGTACTCAACTGATCAAATTTGCTGTGAAGGTGTGTATCCAGTATCTAAAGGACTCCAACATGCTATTTATCGGTGGGCTGCTGGTTGCCATCGCTGTGGAGCACTGGAACCTTCACAAAAGGATTGCACTTCGAGTGTTGCTTTTAGTTGGGGTGAAACCAGCTCTGTGAGACCCTCTCTTAATCTGATACTCCTTTTGAATATTGCACTACTTCTTTGTCATGGTTACCGAACAGGTTATTTGCAAAATAGTTTTCTCCATCATAAAAAAAATCCAAATGTCTTTCCTCTACAACCTTTCCCCTCATACCTTTCATTCGGCTTCATTGCTCTCCTCTCCTTTCTTCTGTACCTTCCCCTCGTCTGTCCCTTTCCCAGGCTGATGATGGGCTTCATGATCACCACTGCCTTCCTCTCCATGTGGATCAGTAACACAGCCTCCACAGCCATGATGCTGCCCATTACCGGCGCCGTGCTGCAGCAGCTCTCTGACTCAGAGGCCCAGGCGGAGGAGAGGGAGATGGACTTGGTGACTGCCAAAGCTGGGCCTGAAGGCCTTGAGAACCAGGCCTTCGAGATGGACGACACTTCAGAAGACGTAGCCAGCAATGAGTTACAGCCTAAAGACAGCAACATCACTATACGTATGATTGGGGTTGGGTGGGGGTGGGGGGGGGGGGGGGTCCCTGTGTCTATTATAATATGTGGTGTGTGTACTGGGAATTAATAAGCATCATCTTAAAAAGCAGTTTTAATGTTTTTACAAGCAGATAATAGAGAGGATACCAACATTGCAAAGGATATTGTCCAGTCTAATTCTCTGAAGAATCGTGTCACTTTTGGTAAGTTATGATAGTTCCTTGAAAAAACACAGTCTGTCATTTATGCCTGCCTAATATTTATATTGAAGGACACTCAAATAACAGAGATATTTAGAGGATGTGCTTCCCACTTCATTACATTTTGTACTGCTGTGTGCCGCTGCTGTTTTGCGTCGCTGGATGCACATGAGACTGGCTCTCTGTTCACAGTGAGCTCTAAGGAGAGCCCTGAGGCAGAGCAGAGAAGGCTGAAGAGAGAGCAAAAGTATTTGAGCTTGACTAAAGGCCTGAGTCTGAGTGTGTGTTACGCTTCCAGTATTGGAGGGACCGCCACCCTCACTGGAACTACACCTAACCTCATCCTCAAAGGGCAGGTTGATGAGTAAGTTCTCTCCTATCCCAATGCCCAAGATGTCAATTTTCAACCGTTTGACAAAGTAACGTCTTCAAAGGCAACCGACTCAGTAAACTTATCTGCAAAAATATAAAGCAAAAGTAGTGTAAATAGTATGATTTGCATGTTGTTTTGCATATAAATTATGTTATGAATGCTTTTTGTCTCACAAAATGCCAAATTTAAGAAACTAACATGAAGGAAGCATCCCTCTTCCATCACAGACTCTTCCCGGGTAACGGAGACATCATCAACTTTGCTAGCTGGTTTGGCTTCTCCTTCCCCAACATGGTACTGATGTTGGCAACTTCTTGGCTGTGGCTGCAGTTTATGTACCTGGGCTTCAAGTAAGTCAAATATCACCAATGAAAGTGCTTAAGAATACATTTTGTGCTGGACCGTAACTTAAGATTACAGCTGTTACCAATGTTACACTTAGTAATATAACAAAAGTCAAAACAGTAGTCATAACTCTATGGAAGCCGGAATGAAATATAACAGATAAATCTCAATGTTATTATCACCAACATGGACAGAACAGAGAACTACTCTGAGAAGTCATCTGGCTGTGGTGCAAACAAAGATGGTGACAAAGAGGCCTATGAGGTAATGAAAGATGAGTACAAGAAGCTGGGTAGCATAAGCTCTGCTGAGGTCTCTGTGTTGCTGCTGTTTGTGCTGCTGGTTCTCCTCTGGTTCACCAGGGAACCTGGGTTCATGCCTGGCTGGGGTTCTGCCCTCTTCAACAAAGACAAACCGTGAGTGAACGGTCCCTTTTCCAAATGAGTATTTCCAAAATGTATGTTGTATTTAACAACCTATCTATCCATGATGATTCCATATAGAAAATTGATATTGATTCATTTAATTAATTTATGACTAGTGCCTTTTTCCCACTTTCTTCCTCAACATTGTTCTGATTATTATAATCTATTATGTGTGTTACAGCCTTGAAAACACAATTGGCTATGGTAATTAACATAAGCTTAATGTGAGGGGTTGCTAGACTTGTCTTGAACGAAGTTGACCATTCAATGGAGATTGAAATCTCCACTGCCATATTATCTTGTTAAAGAAATGAATGAATGAATGAATGACATATGGCAGATGTTCAGGTTTGTCACACATTATATAATACACAGATGTATGTTTCCTTGTCTGTTGCTTCTCAAGGTATGTCACGGATGGGACAGTGGCCATATTCATGTCAACGCTGTTCTTCATCATTCCCTCTCAGATGCCTAAATGTGGGAACGCATCTGTTGATGGTAAGTGTGAATTATTGTGTGCGTGCACGTGTGCGTATGGGAGTGTTTACAGAAATGTTTGCTAAAGAAACCTTTCTCTGCCTGAAGGAGACGACTATTTCAGAAAGAATTTAGAATCAGAAAGATTTTAAAACTTTGGCCTGCAGTGGGCTTCAAGAGAAGGAGACAGAAAAGTGTAGTGTGAAGTCACTTGGGATTGGGTCTGCTGCTTCAGCAGAGGGTTTAATGTGATGCCCTCAACCGCTTCCTGAGATGACTTGATCATGGTGACCTTGGTTGAGAAAAGGTCAATGAAGAGGTAGAAGAGATCAGATTACTGCCACTACTTAGGTGTAGAACACAATTCTCTACAATACAGCACTGCTTCCTGTACTCTCCCTTAGACAAATGATGATCGATTCAATATGTACATGAATTTTCTGTCCTTGTAACCTAAGTTGAGCATAGCGACGTTACGTTATGAATGCGTTTTCAGCTTCGCAACTAATAGGCATCAAGGTCAAAACTATTTCTCAAAATGTGGCACGCTCAAATGTTTTGTAAATAGTGGAGTGTCACAATGATTAAAGGTACTTTTAAAGTGTTAACGCTGACTTTGAGGTGCCATGTTGCGCCTCATAATACACGTTTCCTTTAGGAGCAGAATGGTTTTAAAGACAGTGAAGGATTCATGAGAATAGAACCTTGTCAAGAAGATTTAACCTCTGACCTTTAAAAAAAATGACATAGTGAAAGAAACTGCCTAGGCACATTCTTTAAGGTCATCTGAGAATCAGCACTGGCACGTCAGCGCTAGTGAAGAACAGGTCAAGCAATATAAGCATTATAAGCAATAAGCAATAACACAAAATGAACATTGAGCTTCATCTTATTGCTTCATATAAAATGCAAATCTTTGTATTGGAACACATCAGTCCACTTACTGAATGATGTTTGTGATTCTTACAGGGAGTCCCCTTCAGCCGCCCCCTGCCTTGCTAAACTGGGAGGTTGTCCATGAGAAGATGCCTTGGAACATTATCCTACTCCTGGGAGGAGGGTTTGCACTGGCCAGGGGCAGTGAGGTTCTGCACATCTAACCTGCTGTTACTGTCGACAAACTGTCTGTGTCTTCTTTGTGTTTGGTCTGCTTTTATTTCCGTACAGCTATGTGTTGGATATCTTTTGAGTTAGGGTTATACTACTGTGTGCAGTACTGACCATGTTTTGTCTGCTTAGATTAAATGCAAATTCTGAAGGTCAAAAATATTTTTAAGTATCAAAATACTTTTATAGATCACTAAAATGTACAATTATTATACACCAAAACAGTCAGAATGACATGTCATTTCTCCAAGTGAAAGCAAACCACTACTAGCCAGCCCTCAGAGTACTTAAACCAGCATGCCATGGGTCAGACTATACTCACTTAGTTTTAACCTTTTGTCCATTTATATGAACTGTGTTGGACATGTTGTCTGTGTCTAGACATCAGGCTTGTCTCTGTGGCTTGGACAGAGTCTTGCCCCTCTCCAGTCCATTCCTCCATTTGCCATTTCCATCCTCTTGTGTATGCTGGTGGCAGCCTTCACTGAATGTTTCAGTAATACGGCCACAACAACACTCTTCCTCCCTGTGCTGGCCTCAATGGTGAGACCGTACACATGCAGTACAGTACACAAATACACACACTTTTCAACCATTGACCCTTGAGTGACCTTGTTCATTCCACAGGCCACAGCAATGAAGTTGCACCCTCTGTATGTCATGCTGCCTTGCACCATCTGTGCCTCTCTGGCCTTCATGCTGCCCGTGGCCACGCCCCCTAATGCCATCGCCTTCTCCTATGGCAACCTTAAAGTCATAGACATGGTACGATCACTTATTACTTAATTTCAGTTGTTGGAGTTCATTGGCAAGAGCATGGGCAGTCTTTTGATGTACATTTATACTTTAATTGAAGCTCCGCCTTAAATCATAAAGCCTTTACATGTATTGTTGAAGTCTAAGAGTGTTTGACAATTCAAAGGAATCAGTCTAGTCTAGTTTTTACTGTGGCTTAGATTATTTAGGATTTCACGTTTTGATCCTCTCATAAAGGTTAGTCTCTTTGAGATAAATTATACATATTTCTTTGTTCTTTCTGAAACAGGCCAAGACTGGGTTTATTTTAAACATAGTCGGGGTACTGACCATCAACATTGCCCTACACACTTGGGGCACGGCAATGTTTGACTTGAACACGTTTCCTGATTGGGCCAATGTCTCAACCACCCCTTGACCAGGAGTCAAGAGGCCGGTGAAAGATGATGTGCACACAGAATTTCTCAACTGGCCCCTCAAATAACACAGCAGTATTTATTTTCACTACTATGGAACTTTTATCTCTATGTTCAGTTTACATTGTTGTCTTTGGGAATAGTAGCAATAGTTTATTCAAGGACTAGAATGACTACAATAAACTGTATGTTGCTTACCTAGTAGACTAGACTAGTAGACTAGACTAGTAGACTCATTTTTGTTCATTTAGACTAGTTGACTAGTTAGACTTTTATTCATTTGAATTCCCTTAATTTTGGAGATTCAACCATAATAGCTAAAATAAGCAGGTTACATTTGATCCTTTTCCAGAATTTCCTAATCTGTTTAGGCTGAGGAGAGAAAAAAAGAGACAGTGTGCATTTTGGAAAATATGGAGATTATGATGGTAGATTTATAATTACAATGTTTTCCTCTCATTGTATGATGTAAGGTTATGTAAATAAAATGCTAGCAAATACATGGTAACGTTTTACATGGTTGAGTAACATTGCTACTGTTCTCAAACTACACCTTGTACTTCCTTTTTTATGCCAGGATACACTAGCTAGCATGCGCACTGTGACAAATCATTTGGTGGTTCCTCTCTGTCCGTACATACAGTATTTCTTTAAAAGATGGCTTGATTTAATTTACAATGGGAAAAAATCCTATTGCCATCGATAGGATTTGGACAAGGGTCCCCAATTGGTTTGAGTCAAGGGAACAGAAGGCAAATCCGATCAAACCAGTAGATGGGGGGAAATCATTATTGAAGGCAAAGTAAATTAATAAGAGGAAACCAATGGAATTAGTTCAAAGGAACCTTGGCAGGAGGCCTTAAGCAACAGGGGGTTGCTGGAAGTGCTGCAGAAGGGATTGGAAATGATGACCTCGAGATGACCCTAAAATGCTTAAGGTCATGCGAACGGCAATGATAAAATCAGATATTTCTGTTTAATCAGACCACAGCTGTACTAGTGACCACAACAGAATGTAGGAACCTCACTCAAAGGACAAGGACATTTCTTGTGGAACCATAAATGGGTTGCTTCTATTTTTCAATAGTGGACAGTTTCTAAGTCATCATTTGGGGCAAATACTTGCATGAAGTGGGTGAGTTTGCATTATGGCCTTCCTGTTCCAGGTAAACCACCTAAAGACAACTGTGTTTGAACCTGCTCTGTTTCATTTGTAATAGACTGTAAAGTAAAGGCTTATTCCAGTTCCATGGTGAAATGTTTTGTCTCAAGATGGCTAATAAACATTTAGTTGTAGCAGTCGTTTATAATTTTCTATTGTAGGATAAACCCCAGTTTAACCTCTCCTTCTTGTGTAACCCCCCCCCCCCCTCCAAAAAAAGATAAAACTTCTTGATCTCAAAGTGAATTATATCGTTATGAATAAAAATGCCCTCAGGACAGTTTTCTCCTTATTTTCTAAAAAGAACTCATAAATCATAATTGTATTGACCCAAATGGGGAATTTGATTCTAGGATAACATATTGTCAGTCTATGTACTGTATGTGACTATGCTAATCACCAGTGTCTCTAACACTGTGTAACAAACTGTGTACATTTGTTAAGACTGAAGGCCCAGAACGGCAGCTGTTTACTCAGTTGAGGGCAGGTTTACTCAAGTTGGCAGGTGTGCCACTGCACTACATTGCAGCACAAGCATCACATGCAGAAAGTGCCTACTAAAGAACTAAAGATAGGTAGAGATAAATCTAGGCAACTCCATTTCCACATCAAATGAACATATGAATGTTCTTTTCCTTAATGAAACTTACCAAAAAGGTATCCTCATGCAATAAGTTAAGGCTGCGATTTGACCCAGAACCCTAATACTGTCATCTGTGTCATGTTTTTGATATATGATATATCAGTCAGTAAAGAGATGAAAAGGTGCCAGACTATGCATGGTTACTAGTTGGAAAATAGTTTGGAGAAAGGAAAATAGTTTGCAAACGCAGACATATAATAGTTCACAGTTGATATATGCTGTTCATTTTAAAGCTCCATTTATGTGTCTCAAAGTATGTCTATCACAAGTGTCAGGTCAGGTCTCGAGTTTATTGTCACACTGTTAACTTTAAATGGACTTCACACTGATGATGAATACTGCGTGTTCAGAACATGTTTTTTCTCTGTGGATAAAGAGAGCATTTAAGTATTGTTCTGTACAATATGATATGGCAAAAGAGGACACCTCAGAGCTCCAAGCCTAATTACCCAGAAGGCAGCTGGGTTTGGTGTCATTTCAATAAAATGCCCTTCTGACTATTTTACTGCATTCCGACCTGTAGAAACCCATATTTGTAAGAGAAAGGATATCCAGGGCTAATTCCCCAGATCTTTAGACCTCCTACTGTAACATTAGAGTTTATTCAATCTGTAATTCATCCCCCAAGTCTATCTATCACTTTGCCTCGCCCTCTCAGTCAGGACATGGTTTATAAAACATAACAGTGAATGGGTATTGCTTTCCTGGTTCACTTGGAGTGTAGGATCGGAATTTACCTGCATTGACACACTTCTTTTATCTATCCCTCTCTCTCTTTCTCCAGTCATTCATCCTGTCAATCTGACTCTATAAAAGATTGGAGGAGGGCCTCACCTCTTAAGAGTGCACCTCCTTCTCTCAAAGACAGGTCTATCTAAAAAGGGGTGTGTGGCTAAGTTTTGACAACATTCTCATGCTTTCTGAGAGCTGAAAACAACCGAGGAGCACCTTAGCATGGGACCCACCAGACTGTGAATGGCACACCTGACCCTGACCTAAACCCACACCATCAACCCAGCACCTGGCTGTCTGGCACGCTATCACATCTGGGTATGGATTTAAAGTTGTTGTTTAAAAAAAATGATAGATGTTGTTCTTTGTTTTGGTTAAGACTTAACAGAAGTAGGCCACAGGTGACAAGATGCCTCAGTGATTCTGAATGTCTAAATGTTCTGAATGTATTCGAATTGAAAATGGAATTCAATATTTTGTTTGGATCAATCACTTGACATTTGTTATCATAAGTACCAACAATGACCAATATTTGCATATTGGTGCATTGAAGTGGTGAGTGACCTGTGTTTTATGTTCATTTTGGATCTTCACTGTCTAACTGCAGCTACTTAACAGTTGCTGCCTTATCTTGTATCGGGAGATTCAATTCATTCTAGCTGTGCTGGAGGTTTTATCATCAAACATCCAAGAGTAGGGTTACGCAGCCTTGCAATGGGCGTTTTGTACATGTTGCAGCAAGTCTCCTCCATATGGCATACTGCTCAGTGTTGGTGTATTCACGTCTAGCCCTTTAGCTCCTTTAAGCACAATTGCATAATTGACATAAATCATTCTCAAAAAGGTATGGACGTTTTGCTTAAAGCCATATTCCACTGTCACATGTCTAGCAGAGAAATACAAAAATATGTTTCAATATCATAGGGGTTAGGATTGATACAGTGTGTGAATGTAAACACACGTATAGTAAAAAAATAGTATTTTTTTGAGTATTTCTTATTACCAAACCATCATTTAGCAATTGTAAAGCCTCTCTCTAGCTGTGACTCTAATAAAACAAACACTGTCTTCACAGTTCACATGTGCTTTTTCAACTCTTAGTCAGTATTTAAGAGAGGTTTGTCATTTAGAGTAAAACCTTTTATGGAAACCGGATAGTAAACATTTACCTGAACAATACTATACGGGACATATTTACAGTTTCTTAGTTGTACATGGTATCAGTGTGAAACAGATTTTGAGAGAAGGTAAAAATCTTAGATAAACGTATTGTTCTTTTTTAGCCCTGCTGAAAGAACCCCGATGACAAGGCTTCTCACTGTTTTGTAAAACAACATTTGACCCAACAGACCAAAGAAGAGAAATTAGATCTCACTAATTACATGATGGATGAAAGTGAAAATATAGCTGTTTATAGTCCATTACATGTGTCAGTCAAACTCTTTAAGTGCAAGGCGGTTTCCTTGGGCTGTGACAACTGAGACACATTCAGAAACAAGACAACAGCTCAGTTTAAGATAAATGGGGAGTAACCCTGCTCATAAACCAGAACATTGACACTTAGGAGGAAGACCAGCAGCCTTAAACAACAGAAGACTACTTATTCATTGGCTTACCCAGAGAATAACCCTCAGGATAAGCCCAGTATTTCTTTTATTTGAATTGTAGATGCTTTTCACCATTTAAATATTTTCCCTGTGGAGTTGGTAGAAAAAGGTAACCTTCCACCAATTTGCACAAATACATTTTTATGTACATAGTTACACTGCTGAAAACCACAGTAGTGAGAGTGGTGAGTGTTAATGGGTAATACACATTTAAAAAGTATGAGTAAAGATAAGCTGATAAAAACATCTGACTGGTGAAATAGAGGTCTCCATTCGATCCCTCACCTCGTATGAATCTTTTCCTTAGGGATACCGGTTGGCCATGTGTGATAAACGTCAAGGTGTATTGGCCGTTTTAATAAGTTTGGTTGAAGATGTTGCATGTGGTTTTCCTTACTGGAACCCCAGCGACGTGCCTCTCACCTTCACCATGATCAGATAACAGCAACGTAAACTGAGGAGGATGAGGCCCTGTTCACAGATAACATTGGGGTGAACCTATTTCCAAAGTTTGGAACTTTACAGATGCTGATTTGGGTGCGACATGTCCAAGGACTCAACTTCAAGCTTTCCCCCTCGCTGCAACCAGACCCCTGCCACATCCCAGGCTAACCCAACCACCAGCAAACATGTGGGAGCTTCTTGCCAGCAGATGGCACAGTCAGAGGTATTTCACATCCTCTTCATCTGTTATTCTTGCATAGTTTTACCCAAAATGACTCCAGCTGCTCGCCTTGGGCAAAGGACTGTATCCTCTTGTTTTAATTCAGACCTGGGGCCCTATGCTAGCTGCATCTATTCCTTCACCATGCACCTGGTCTACCCCATTTACTGTGTGCTCTAGAGTTAACCAGAAGCTGACAGCTGTTTGGTTGCCAAGAGAGACATTACAAGCAAATCACAAGGTTGTGACTCTTCAAAGAACCTTTTCATGGACAAGATGTCCTGAGGAAATTAGTTTCATCCTATCATTAATCACATTTCCCTCACCAGGACTAATTAATTGCAGATCTCAGGGATGTGATATATGACTGCAAATACTTGAGTTTGATGAGATTCTGGAGGTTGAAAATACATAGTGCAAATATGCTTGCTCAAATCAGACTTGAGAAAAAAATCGGGAAATTAAACTGTGGTTATGAATATAAATAAAATGTCAACTTTTTGCAGTCTTCTGTCCAAAGTTCAAATAGATTTGTTTTTGAATCACTGTTCATGTACTTTTCCACAGATATCTTATACTGTATCTATATCCAAAGAAAAGAGAGCATGGGGCAATCGGTCATAATACATGTTGAAACTACTACTGTATCTGTCCCACTATACAAACACATGCATGGTTTAGATTGTGGCTTCCAAGTAAAGCACATAAATATGAGTTACTAGTGTAAAAATGTTTAAAATGGTCACATCCTATTTCATTTCAGTGTTCATTTTCCATGAGGTCCTCATCTTATCAAAGCTCATCCCCCTGTTTGTGTGTGTGGATGTACTGCGCATTATGTCCTCCATACGTCACAGGGTGAAGAGAGCAGAGCGGTCTACTTCCCTAAGCGAGAGAGCCCCCCCTTAAGTCGAAGGAACACAGCAGTGGACACCAGCAGGAGACACAGCACAGACGGAGTCATTTCTGGATCTGGATTGTTCCAAAGGTCAGGGCGGGGGTCAGACCAGCCTGGCCGTTTCCACCCCTATCGCCGACAGTACAGCGATGGAGGGTCTCCTGGATGCTTAGCTCCCAGCTCCCATCACTTCATTTACCTCAATAGTTTCTCAGAAACAGACACGGGCAGCAGCCACCAAGGGGAACAGGCACCCTGGGAGACGTACCGTGGCCTCCAGGTAAACAGAATAATGGTATGCTACCTATGCCAAGACTTCTTAGTTTTCACCACAGAGTAAACAGATAAGACATTCTCATAGGTATACATAGCTACTTGAACAGTTTGTCACCTAAAGAGTTATGCCCATTGGATCAGTGTCTTTAGACATGACATGAATGATAGGTAGCTAAAGCTTGCCAATTGTAAAAAGAAAACAGAGTTGAATAGTTCTGTTGTATGAAAGAGAACTTCTGTAGCAGGCCATTTTATGTGAAACACAAGTTGATCGAAAGAAAAAGACTTGCCAAGACATGAGCACAATATCCCTCCTTCTAGACACTGTGTACCTGTGGTGTCAATTCTGTGGCATGGCTGGAGGCAAGACCATGCATAGGCAAAGACACACACATACACACAGTAACACAAACAAGCATTCCAAGCCAATGAATCTCCTTTGTTTCCTACTCAGTGTTACAGCATGCTTGTGTCATCTCACCCTGCATAGGACTCCCAGCACACTTACCCAGAGCCACCAGGTGCACCAGAGGAGCCTTCGTGCTTCCTGTCTTCCAGCCATGCCACCTACAGTCCACTAGCTCCCCTCCAGCAGGTGAGTGTACCATCACAAACAAGATAGAAGGAGCTTAGTTTGATTGATTTATGTAATGTTAGCTTGTGTAATGTTTCCCTTCTCACACTGGAAGGTTTGGCATGCACAAGATATCCCTTAGCCAAACCGACTAATTCCAAAGCAAGCCTCTTTTAGCTTCAGAAATCACATATGCCAGTGCAAAACTATGTTTTCTAGGGTAAGTTTAGGCTTGTGAAAGTCTTTAAAAAAAGAGGTTCATTCAAAAGGCTACCCCCAACTATACCTTTAGGTGCTGCTCAAAATTCAGACTGTGTAATTCAGCGTAGAAGTGGCTGTGCAGGCTGTGAAGGTGTCTGGGTGTTTTATCGGTTCTAGGTTTTTCAGATAATCTATTGGAATTTCTGTTTCGTATAAGTGATGTTCAAAAGTTCACCCCAACATGAAAACGATACAGAACACAGGGGTGATGTTGCACTTTCTGGAATATGCTGACAGTCTCGTCTCACTGTGCTGGGGATTCATTTAACTCATATAACTTGTAGGAATTGCTTGTTTACATGTGTATATGTGTGTGTGTGTGTTCATATGTGTCTGTATTTGTGTCAACAGTTTTCACCAGGTTCATACTCGGCAAGTAGACAATCAAACAACTCACCATACTCTCTCCAGTGCCTGTCCACAACACCTCTCCAAGACAGTCCTTTGGCATCCCTCTTCCCAAAACCTGTGTACTCCTACAGGTAACCAACCCTCTTAACCATACAGGGGTTTCATTATGTCTACCATGACATCTCTACGCCAATAAACATTTAGTTTTCATCTAATAATGTATTACAATTTGAGTTATGATAAGTGATACAATTTTGAAGTGACCCAATTATATGACTATGACACGTAAGTAAACACTTATAATCAGCACATATTTTACACAGAACACCTGATTTCAACTTATAATTTACTAAATTTTGTACCATTTATTTCCAAAATTCTGTTGCTAAGGATTGACGGTGTGGATGAACGCTTGTCCTCTGCACACCCAACTACAAGATTTACATTTTTTACTGGACTAATGTTCTTGTAGTAGTTAGTAGTTTTTCTGGTAGTATTGCTACAATTAACATGCATGTGTTCTCTTCATATGAAAGCTTCAGCTGATTGTCTCTCTCTCTCCTTCTCTCTCTCTCTCTCTCTCTCTCTCTCTCTCTCTCTCTCTCTCTCTCTCTCTCTCTCTCTCTAGCATTCTCATCTTCATGGCCTTGAGAAACAGCAAGACAGGAAGCCTGCCTGTAAGTGAGATCTACAGCTTCATGACCGAAAACTTCCCCTATTTTAAGGTACTTGGATGTTATTAATATGAACCACATCGTGTCAAGAAAAACGTTTGCTTTTACATTTCAAATAATGGCAACGAGCAGTTCTTCCAATAGGAACGTGTTCTGTGACCAAATAATTTGCCCTTCAGTCAGAAAGCAAGAGCAGGAGATAAACGGTGTAATTTCCACACATGTACACACAGCCACTACTAATTGAAGAACCCATGACTCTTGCTGCCTTTGCACAAAAATGAACTGTTGATGCAAAATGTGATGGTTTCACAACGCAAAGCAGCAACGGCCATGAGCTTGTCATACACAGAAACTGCACATATCTATGGAAACATTGGCAGAGGCTGGCCAAACCTGTCATCCAGGCCTAAGCGTGAGCTTTTCGCTAAGGGAACAGGTTCATAAAGCATTCTTAAGGTATTAGGCAGTAACCCACCATTAAGGTGTGGTTCTGTGTACTACCATTGCCACAGAAGCCAGTCCTTCAGAGAGTTAGAATTACATTTGCACTAATTTTCATTGCTGATCCCCAGATTACTGCAGGTCTTGTCAAATAATGATTTGAATACAACAATGCTAAGGGTTGTGAATATTTACTGATCTACAAATCTGCTCTGCTGTTTCACAAAGCTTTGTATATTGTAATCACTATTTAATTAAACTCAGATCATTACAGTAATAATACTCATCAAGGTCATATTTCATTAGAGCACATTCTGTATGTTACAATATAGATGTGTTCAACGCTAATACCTTTGCACTGTGTACCATGCCCTTACTGTGATTAGCTTATTCAACTGCAATTACTGTGCCCTTTCTTTAACGTACCATTTCATAATTAGCAAGTATTGTGTGTGCAAAAAAAAGATGTAATCTTCCTGCTCTGATGTCTCCTCCTCTGTCCCTTTCTCTCTTGCTTCATTCCTCCCTCCAGACGGCCCCTGACGGATGGAAGAACTCCGTTCGTCACAACCTGTCTCTGAACAAGTGCTTTGAGAAAGTGGAGAACAAGAGTGGAAACTCCTCCCGCAAGGGCTGCCTCTGGGCGCTGAACCCAGCCAAGGTAGAGAAGATGCAGGAAGAACTGCACAAGTGGCGCCGCAAAGATCCGTTGACCGTCCGCAAGAGCATGGCCCGACCAGGTGAGCGCTCTACATGTAAACTGAGTGTCTTCATTGATCTTCGTGACCTGGGTCACGATTGGAGTCAATTGTTCCTCTATTGACAGTCATTGGTTGGCTTGTTATTGGTTTACGCTAAAGATGAATTCAGCTGTATTACTGGTCCTCTAAGTGACCGAAACATTAAAAGTGTGCATTTAAATTTACCCCGGGACTTCTTGTCTTCTTCCTTACAGAAGATCTGGACCGTCTACTTGGGGAGAGACCAGATAAACTCAAGTCCATATCCACCCACCACAGCCTAAACTCAACAACCAGACCCTCATCTCATTTCACCCATTCTCCTTCATCTTTTCCCATGCCCCAGCCTTGCCTGCCTCCCCCACGCTCCGCGCTCCCCCACATCCCCTCTCCCTCCCTGACTGGGCAGCATTCCCAAGGCTACCTGCCATCCTCTGCCCCACACCCCTTCCCCTTCTATGCCTCCTACGGGCAGCAGCAATCTTTAGGAGTCCCCTCAACCACAAGTAGCCTTGATCCCCCTCTGGTGGGAAAGATACCACAGGCTTACAGCACCACCCTGCAGGTGGAGTATGACCTGGGCCCCAAAAGCATGCAGGAACTGCTGATAGAGGGAGACACCAGTAACGACATTGACACACTCAACCCAAGTCTGACAGACCTGCAGATTCATGGTGAGGCAGAAATGTGTAGGGAGTGTGTGTGTGTGTGTGTGTGTGTGTGTGTGTGTTAGAGAGAGAGAGAGAGATAAGAGGAAAGGGAAAGAGAGAGGATTTACGAGTGTTTTACGAGAAATAGAAAGAATAATCTTAGACTTTGTCCTGCAGTGGTTTTGTTTCCTTTGTGTTTTTGGAAGTCTCAACATATGTTTCCTCTCAGGTAACTTGTGGGAGCAGCTAAGAGAGGACAGTCTGGCCCCTGATTCACTGGTGGTCATTACCTCGACCACCCCAGACATCTCTACCTTTCCTTCCTACCTTCTTCAGGGCTCCAGCCTTCCAACTGACAACCATTCACCTGAGGTCATAACCATTGGTCGAGGTCACGCACATGAGGAAAAGAACATGGGTCTTGGAGCTGACCATGACCACCAGATGAATGGATTTTACACCACTTCTTTTCCAGGTGTGGAAAACCTGGCTTTGTATCGCACTTCCACAGGGACCACCCCTATACCCCTACTCTGATCCCAGGAAATGGTGCTGCTTCTAGGAGTTTACTCACCATGACCTTACCCTCAACCTCCATAGACAGTGTAAACACTACTGAGGTTTGGGGCCAGTAAAGGTTGAAAGTTGCCATGTGATAGTGGTAGCTAATGAAGAGACACCACTTTGTACATTCTTTCACATGAGTTTCATACTGAGGATTTGTGTATTGGATGTCTTAGCGCAATCATTTGGTTAGTATAGCCCAAGAACCTGTGGGGGGCGGCAGTGAGCTAAACAACTCTTTAAACTGCTAGTTCATCGACATGACGACACAGATGCATTTTCAATTGCATTAATTTCTATGTAGCTGTTGTAGAATAAGGTATGTTTATACATGAGTGTAAACCCCATGTACCAGTTGCAATTAAGTAAATTTTCTACTAAATGCCTACAACATTTTATCTTAATATTTTCAAGCTGTTGAATAAGGCTCTTGGTCATGCTACAACTACAAAAATGTTCTCTGCTTTGTTGAATGTTACATCATTCCATCTGCTGTTCTTGCTCTGATGAATGTGCCAGCAAAATTTGGTTTGATATCAAAAAAAGTGTTTCTGTTTGCTGGTCCCAAATTAAGATACTGTGCAGACTAAATAGCCATAGGCAACAAGATACTTTAACAGCTGTCTTTATTTATTTATTTACTTAATGAATTATTGAACATGCCATTTTATCCCTGTATAGATCCATTTTATTTGGTAATTTGACTGGAATTGTCCTTAACCTTTCTTCGCAATGTACCTGTACAGTACGAGACAAAATAATCAACATGTTTCAATATTTCCCCCCAAAAATCACATATATTTATTCCCAGAGCGGCATTCAACAGTCCAAACTTTACAACTCTTTTTTGTACATTTCATTTTACATTAACCACATACACTATAAATAAAGTATATCTCTTGAGACTAAACAGCGTTGGCTGGATATCAAAATGAGTCTGTTATTTTTGAGTTCTATGAACTTAACACTTCGGTCTGACACTTTGGATGTGGCTATTTAAAAAAATACTTCTGACTGAGCTACTGTATGAGTATGTGAATATACAAACAACACATTCACATGATAAGTAACTATCCCACTCTATGGGCCATAATGTCATTCAACTGGCTCACTATAATGATGACCAATGCCATCATAACTTTGCGTTCCTACTGTCTGAGGGACAAATAATTCAGATCCATGGCTAGAAGAAATTCAAACAACAAAGAACATTGACTTTCTTTACAAGTAAAAAAAGTATGCCAAACCCCTAGTAGAAATATAAGTCTTGCTCATCTAGAATCCTTGTTTGATTACATCAATGCATTGTTCTCTCTGTCTCTCAGTAATTGGTCCTTTGATGGCTGGTGGGTGTCAGTTTCCGACTTATTCAACAGCTAAATACCAACGTGAAAGAGTGAGGATAAGCAGACACTCTGTGTGCCTTGTCTCAATTTTCTGGTATTTCTTTCATTCCCTTTTTTTGCAGATTAATGTTTCCATAACATTCACAATGCGATTCCAATCTCAATCACAGCAGCTGGTCCCTACAAACTGTGACAGTTGTGCTTTTTATTCTAAATGATCAGCCATGTCAAATTGAAACCTTTTTAGGAATGTCAGAGAGAAGAGACAGCTTTTGTATGCTGCTGCATGAAGTGTATCACATTGACTGATAAACACACACAGGTTCAGGGGTTGTTGTGAATTGTAATCTACTGTAGCAGGGAAAAGGGGATTTTTTTGTCAGTAGGCCAAGTTTTGGGGAAAGACACTCTTGTCTGCAGAGTGAGAGAGAGTCCACTTGTCCTGTGCTTGTGATCTGTCTGTCAGTCCATTAATCTCTGGTCCTGAGGGGCTGTGATGGGAGGTGGGAGGGGCATAAAATGAAGGGTGGTATTCTTATGGACCCCCACTGTAGGAGTAGTCTGCCTTGTTGTGCATCACCAGCTTGTTGTCCACAAAGTAGAAACTGTCAGACTGCGTCTCATAGGGGTGCAGAATCATCTCTCGCACTGAGGGAGTACAGACAGGATGTAGATGTTAACATTCTGGGATCTAGTTTCCAGGTGATCCTTTTCAAAATATAAGGCTACATGTCATGGACTTCCCATGTGTGGATGTGAATTTGCTGCATTCAGAGCTTAATTTACAACATAACTCACATGAAGTTTGTAATCAGTGTGTGTGTTTGTTCGTGAGTCTATCAGTATCAGTGTGTGTGTGTATTCCTCTACTCACTGATCTCCTCTGAGAGAGCGGGAAACTCATAGATGTGCTCGCAAGTGTTCTTGCTGCTGGGCATGCAGAAGCCAAACTCAAAGTCGAAGCTCTTGAGGAGTTGCTCACGGAAATAATGCCTCTCGATCATCCGGAAGTTATTGATAGGCGTGTCTCCCACGGTGAACTCCACTCTGCAGACAGACAAAGAGAGCGAGAGAATGCTGTTTTAAAAAACCCCGTAAGAGATGAGAAGAGAACTTGGAAATAAATATGTTTTGGTTACTTGGCCCTTGTTACACTCAAATACACAAATGTGCACTTACCTCATGGAAGAGCACGCTCTCTACCTGATAACTGGACCATATGTCCTAACATCACTCTTTTTCTGTTGGTGAGTTCACATTCTCCATCACCTACACTGTCTCTATCCACTGCCTACAATGTTTCTCCCTCCTTGGGTGATGTCAATGGCACAGACATATGTACATTTCTCACTCTCTGAGAATAGCCATCACACCCCCTCCCCATCTGCCTCCTTTCCGATAAGCAGGTCTCTGAATCGCCCCCACATCCTTACATCCTTTAATGCTTAAGGAAGCAATGTCTAATGATGGCTCTCCCTTGCCTGTCTCTATAAAAGTACACATCCCAGTCAGTCTTTGAATAGAGCATTGTAGTAAAGCAGTGTACTCTGTCAATGTAACTCCATTGCTACATCTTACATTACCATCAGGAAAATAATTGGATTGCTGGGAGGCAGAAATCTGCTGGCCCTTTGCTGGCTGCCCTTTTAGATATGACTTACGTAGCTCCAACCTGGCGCAGCTGCAAGAAGGCAGGGGTGAATTGGTAACGAACAAAACGTCCAGCGTTTGGGTCGAAGTCCTTCTTGTTGCCTGCTGTGGATCGGAGAGGATACCACGATTAGAGATCTTGCAGCTGTGAAAAGTGTTTTTGTTTACCCTTAATTGGCGAAGGTAGAAAAACCTCCAACAACCTTCTGGTCAGGTAACACATAACATGGGAGATAGAAAGAGGCTAGGAAAACATCAATAGGTTCAAGGTCTCCTATAAATCTATCTTGACACATTCGTACTATTTCATTAAAATATAGCACTGGTCTTAAATGCGTGAGCGGCAAGCAGAAATATAATAGCAATTCTGCAATGGTTTATACTACCAGAGATGGTGGAAGTAGACAGGAAATAATGAAGGGCTGCTTGAAAGGTGAGGGATTATGACCAAACACCCGCAAAATTGCGTATCTGTCTTAACAGCAGGGAAGCCTTTTCATATTATAATATACCAATGTACAATACATGTGATGTAGTTGGTGAAACATACACACACAGATTCTTGGAGCTATAGATAGCGCAGACACACACAGATTACTTGCATTATGATTTCCCCAGCATTATGGTATAGATACTACGTATACAATTAACCATACATCTGTATCCAGAATAGTGTGGCTATTCCTTGGATTTGACACTCACGCAATGCTGGTGGTTTGGTGATCTCAAACAACACTGTCCCCGTCTCCATGTCCCGGATCTTGAACCTTGTGAAGTCAATCATGTGCACATTCTCATCCGGAGAACATAGGTAGTCTGAAACAGGAAATAAAGTTTTTATGGTTTAAAATAGGTCAACTTTAATAGGTAAGAAAGTGTCCCTTATGAACATGCTGTGTACACTAATGAGGAGCTCTGAGAGTGATTTAGTAACACAGACAGCTCAGTGTCAGTAAAATGTAAATTTAAAGTTTTGAACAGCCACTTTCCATTTTATGGTCCATTTATTTTTTGGTTTATGATCCTTCATGACTTATTTCATGAAACCACTGTCAGTGAAACTTGAATTAGAAGCATTGTTTCTCATACTGAATTACATTTTCAAGAGTTACCTACGGCAACTGTAAGTCTATCCATTTAGCTCATAAGAAATCAAACTTCCTGACTGATAGAGAAATGCAATATGACAGACTTGTATTGATCTTTGATGAGAATGGGCGAATCTGCTTTTTACACAAATGTACTTATTATTGAAAACCCATGTGGTTTAGAAGGGTTATTTTATCACATAATGCTAATATGACTCTGCCAAGCGATAGCTTCTTTAACTGCCGGCTCTTACCAGGCCTGTAACAGACCATCAGATGGTAGGGGATCAGTTTCACATTCACACTAACAAAAGAAGCAGTTTCAAATGCTAAGGAATAGACAAATTAAGCCATGTAGACAATGCTTTATTGTATAAATGGCATAATTGGACATTTGTTTCCTTGATATGCTACAAATCAACCTGGATGCGAAGCTTCCTCCCACAGTAACTGTTAGTGAATGAGTGATTACATTTTTAAATAATATTAAGTATCCTCTCAAGTCAAGGCATCCAACTATAGTATACAGTTAAGCAGGTTTGGACTGGGACTGAAAAACAGAACTTTGACATGCAGACCGGCCTGTGCTATCATTACATTCATTCTGTTTCATGATGCCACAGCCGTTACTTTGACCGGCCATTGGTCAAATCTTCCGACTCTCCTGACGGTCAGTCCACCCCGGCTGTTAGGAGCTGTTGGATGTTTTCACCAGTATGGCAGCAGTGTCAGCAATGTTGGCAGTGTGTGAAATTCTGAACAGGGCCAGTGAGACTCACCTCCCTACAGGGCTGGATTAGGCTTAAGAGGCTTATAATGTTTGACTGTCACATGGACAGATTGAGAGACGCTAAGGGGATTGGAGGATACTATACATTTTGTTGTATAGTATCCCCCCCCCCTCACTATACAGAGCTGCAGAGCATTTTAGCACATGGTGTCTTGGGTTTGTTTGGGTGCAAACACAAAATCATACAAGCGCACGGACACTACGTTAGTCCACAGAAACAAACACACTTTCTTTATCATCTAAAGGTTAGGAAACAGATGGGCCAAACTGGCCTTAGTCAATCGCAAGGGGATATTTTTAGTCCTTCCTACCTGGCTGTGTCACATGGTGTGTGTGTGTCTGTGTGTGTGTGTGTGTGTGTGTGCGCGTGTGAAAATGTGTTTCTGTTCAGAGGCAGGAGGAATACTGGGCTCGGAAGGCATTCACACATCTGCAGCAGTCCTACAGAAGTATCCGGACTGCGGGATCATTAGGTTCAGTCATATAATTGGCAGTCTGTGAACTTCCTGGTGATTGTCGCTCACAGTACACAGTATTGTCAGTAATCACAACCAACAGCATAATACTGTATATAACACAAAATAAGTACACTTTTATGATAATACTGCCCACTTTCTTATATTGTACCTATGCAGCAGACATAGTATTACTGCAATTATTTTTACATTGTGTCAATTTTAAAGGCCTTACCTTTTTTGCTATAGGATTTTAGTTGCTCGTTTATTGTTTTAATCCAATGTGTTGAGACACATTACGCAATGGGAATATAATAGGGAAAGCAATTACCAACAACCTCTCTCATCCTGCGGAGAAGAGACATATGTCAGAAGATAATAATGGCTCATCAGTACAAACTCATCTGCCTAAATTCCAGGTGAGAATAAGATGTCTTTACACAGTTCATGAACTATCACTAAATACAATCTTACCTTATCTATCACAACATGTTGTAATAGAGTGGGTAATCTATGTTTAAACATACAGTATGTGTGTGAGTGTGCTGACACGCTTGTGCACACTCTTATGTGTATGAACATTCACTAAGGATTCTGATTTTGTTTTGCCCTGAGAAAGATTGGCCTGGGTGAGAGGTAAAGTAAAGATCACCAGAACACAGTGACATCTCATGCGGTAAGATGCTCTTATTTCTGAATTATTTATTCACTCATTTGCAATTGGCACACTGCCTTGCAAAAAAATCTGTTAAATGTGTGATGAGTGTGGTTTATCTGTACTGACTGAATATGACACACAATTTGACTCCAAGTAAAGCAGAAACAGAATAGTCAGCCTTAAAAACCACAAGTCCTATTAATAATCCATATTTTGGGTCATTCTTACCTCATAATAAATTATCTGACTGTCTGTCTATCTGGCTGGCTATCTGGGCATATCTAGACCCTTGACAACCACCATAGGGACAAAAGCCACTGTTACCCAGGCAACTCTGGCACTCACAGTCCATAGCACCAACAGCATGACTTCCTGTGTCACCCGATAAGAGCTTTGCTATCTGAACATGAGATGGGAACCAATCAGTTATGCAAGAAAAACAATGAACAGAATGCTCTGTGTTCTCCACTACCCAGTACAAAGGGTTGGTCTCAATTGTCCAAAGTAGCTTGTTCATCTTGTACAAAGACTTTCATCTTCTGACCACTAACAAGAAAATAGAGAACATAATCTGGCTGCCTATAGGTACTAGGCTTGGACTTCCACCAAGGACTGTTCCACCTCATGGTAGAACCCTGAAGCGGACAGTAGGCGGGGCTCCTGTTAAACACTGAATGCACTGTACTTCTCTCTGCAGATGACACAACCAGAGCCTGGTCTGACCGCTTGTTCAAATTTGAGAGTTCTTATGCTGAATCTGATCGAATGACAGCATATTAACTCAGTGTGTGAGAAGTTATATGAAGTTGTATGGTAGGGTATTTTACCTGGAGAAACCAAGTTTCTCAATTGTCCCCTTTATACTATTATAATGTGTACTGGTTGTGTGTGTCCTACAATCTATCCACCTGTGTTGGTATTTCCATCTCATAGCACCGATAGCTCAAAAAAACATTACCGGTTGAATTATCTTGTTACTAAACAGGATATCCTGGTATCTACAATTGGAAATGCAATTATTTTGAATGCTGTCATCCTTAGCGCCACTCATACAATAAAGAAGATTGGGAGCCTGAACACGGCTGGTGTTAGAATTGAATCTGTGCTCCAGCAAGTGAAGTGATTGTCAATCAGCTCTGTGTCTGGGCAGACAGATAACCCACAGATGGACTGGCCAGACTGGAACAGGCTTGGCGCCATGGCAAGTTTGCCTCGATCCAAGTTGCACAAATGTACAGGTGGAACATTTTCCCCAAAACCATATCGAGCTGAACACATTTCCTCTAATGTTAATGCAGAACAATAATATGCCTTATCCTCAGCAGGCAACTTATTATTACCAGATTACATCCAGAAGCAAAACTAACTGAAGCCAATTACAGACTGATGCTCTAAAATCGTAGTGTATTTCTTTTTGTCTAGCTTTGTCAAGTTCTCTCTAAATGTAATACGTCAAATTTAAGACCATAAATGTTACACTTCAGTTTAGTTTTTTTATCAGCTACCTATATTGTGGAAGATCATCAATAAATCTTTTCTTCAAATAATAAAGTGCTTGTTAATACTTTCTCAAACAACCTAAATAAAAGTCTCACTTTTTTTAAACAGCTCATTGTACTATACATTTTACAGAATTATCCATACACATATATTGAAGTAGGATATTCAGCAGGGTGCTATCTGTCACATAATAACCATTTAACAGTGTCAGGTCTGCAGATAACAGATTAGGTCGACAGCTGAGCATGAAGTCCATGGCTTATAATGTGAGAACATCAGCAAAGAAAGTGTACCACAAAACAATTTAGTCCGTGTATTGTTCTGTTGTGACAGTGTGATGGAACCTGCTATAATTTAGTTCTACCAGAGGCAAGGTTGTTTTTCCTGTGGGTTTGAATTCAGGATTCTCTCTGTGTATGTCTGGCTTGATGTGCTCGGTTCATACATTTAAATGGATTATAGGTAAATTGCTGATGGGATTGTGGGTGAACCTGGGTGACACATCTTGATGGTTTCTTAGACCCGAGTGTGTTTGTGTCATTTTGACAAGCATCAGATAGTTCTGGTGAGGGGAGATGGGGGGAGGAGGGGGGAGGGGGGGCATCTCCTAAGCTCCTCTCCCTCACGACGTGAGAGCACCACTTCACTTCCTTTAACACTGTCACCTAGCAACGCTGCCTTCTGATAGTGTGCCAACTGTATCTGGTTTCCTTTTTTTCTCGCTTTCTTTTCCACCTGGCCGTTTTACATAAACAAGGCACAGGATCGAATCAAAGAAGGGCAACACAGCTAGGATTAGACTTCAGTCACATGCTAATGAAACACTACATTACAGGTTCCTACTGCAACTGAGGTGATGTAGGCTACTGGCCACCAAGTCTTGTGCTGTACACTCTGTTCCCTGGTATTACACTGGTAATCAAGGCTTTGACAAACATTACACTCAAAAGTTATCAGCTTGATTTTAATGCTGACCGTATTTAGATGATTTGCAGCATAGTTACTCATGAACTTTTCTCCATTTGAGACGTGTTTCTTTTGCACACTTCATCATGTATGTATTGAACAAGTTAACTGAAATTTTACTTCCAGCGATACATAATTTATCTTTCAAAAAAGTTACAAGGAGTAAAATAACAAACAATTGAGTAGCTCTTTTAAGGTAGTCCAGGGATACAAAATGGTTGCCTGTGGCATTCATAAACAGCAAGTGAGTGCCATTTATAGCCGCTAAACCACAAGATTAGCCGGGAATTAGTGGTTTTTATTTTATTTTTTGCATTAAGACTTCACACACTTCTATTCTCTTAGTTCGGCTTGAGATGTCAATCCATAAGAAAATTACTGTTATATCAGACATGAGAACATGGCATGTAAACCTCATGGGAACACCTGCTTATGGCACGCCCAAACCAAATCAAGTTTCAGTGCTACGCCCACAGGGGTTTGGATGAATTAGCATAGCATTTTACATATTTGTTAGGAATGAGGATAGCCTGGTGGATAGGGATAGGCCTGCTATGTTTCTTAAACACGTTTCATAGTGATGGAGCCTGCAGGCGATTGGCTGCCTAAGAGGTTCACTGAGAGGTTGAGTCTTTGAACAGCTGAATGCAGATGAGATTCCCTGCTCTGTCTATCTCCACAGTCAAAAAAGCTGCTTCTTGTGACGGACATGATTAAGGAGGTTGTGGAGTTGAAATGTGTACTTTATTGAGTGTTTTCCCACTGACTGGAATGGCTAATATTAAATATATAAATAAATATTAGCCAGCCCAGCCACGGTCTGTCGTGTAGGCTGTGGGGAAGACATGGAAGACGGTGCATATTTTGATCATCTCCACTAATATTTGAAAAACCACCAATGAACACCTATCTTCAAACCTTTGTTCATTATTTAGTTATCTTTCTGTGGCTAACACTTGCAACAGCACTCAACATTACTGCTCTAGACACTGCATAGGCTACGCACAACAGAGTCACAATCATTTTACATATGAATATTTTTGATATGCAGGGCGCTGTCTGAGGCTAACCACACCAGGATCACAATCACTCTAAGACAATCTTAGAAATGGACATCATTTCCTGTCAGTCCACTACTCTCATAAGCCAATAAACAGATGGAATCCACCCTGTCAGATATACACTAAAAACCACAACTTAAGCGAATCGACCCAACATGATTTATGTCATTGTATATGGAGTAATATAAGGAGTAATGAATATTGGCCACTTCCTCCAATGCTGTGCAGATGGCTGCCAATGGTTCAACCCAAGTGTTTCTCAAAGTGGCAGAGGACATTTTTTAAGCCTGTCCAGGGCACCAACAGGGGATTTACTAGAACCAGCATGGGGGGGCTGTGCTGTTGTATGGGTTAAATGGATTACCCCAGAAGAGATGTATGTGCGAGTGGCCCATAGACTGTGACCCCAGCCACCAAGGACTACAGGACCAGAAATATAGCCCTAACAATATTTACAGATAGACACTTACAGCTAGGTACTGACAGCTCCAACAGGTAACATTATACAATAAATACAACTATAATGAACTGAGTGCTCGATTTTTGTCTGTACATCCATATTTTCCTCAAGCTCAAGTTTAATTTGACAGCGATTTCACAAAATAAGATAAGGAGAAAGGCAGTTGGATGGAACAGGATTGCTAAATAACATAATTGGTTGGTAAACAGTGGTTTCTTCCAAACTTGAAATTGGCATTCTGCTGGCACTGAACTGTCTTTGTGCTTAACAACTCTTCTAGGACCTCCTTAGCTTAGACTTGTATACGTGTATAAGGGACAAAATGGTTCTCTTTTACAGATTTAAAAAAAAAACATTGTATCTTTAAGTGTATGGCAAGAGAGAGTTATGCCCATTTATGAGAAAGAAGAACTTTGGTAAGCATTTGTCCTGAGTCCCCAACTATGTACAATAATTGTGTACCTCCTACAGCAGGGTATCGTAGTACCCTCTGACCATGATGAAAAATGGCACAAAAGATTATCCTGTCCAGGGTAATTCTGTATGAATCTATTTTTACTACCAATGCCACTTTACATTTTGGTTTACACAGATACAGTTCATCATGGGTATTGGGGTCATGAGAGCTTCAGCCAAAACGAACAGAAAAGACTGCAGATTATGAGGCCTATCGTCAAACAGAGCCAAATTACTTGGATAGAGTGTTTGTGTACACAGTTATGGTGCCTCACTCTGACAGCTTTTCATTAGCTAGCAGGGAAATCCACCAATTCACTGCGGCCTTTGGGGTCTAACTGTTACCAGTTCAAAGCAAAAGCTGGGGGCCATCTTGAAATCTTCTGTTGGCTGATGGGATTTTGTGCCAGAGCTGGAAAAAATGGAGCTCGATTAAATCATTGGGATTTGAAGCTGTCACATAGACTAGTCGTTATCAGGCTTTGTTATTTCCTTTGTTTGCCACAGTGAGAATAATCTGGGTAGTCCCTCAGTGTCTTCCAGTTGAAAGGCTGAACTCACGAGTGTGCGCAGCAGTATGACTCAGCTGAAGCTTGAAGGTTCTGCTTAGTCTGTTCCAAATGAAACTAGCAGCTATCACCAACAACAAAGATGACCTCAGAACACTGTTTGAAGCACTGAAGCATGATTTCATATTTAGTGGAGCGTTTCAGGCGAACCTTGTAATTATAAGAGGCCAACTCTATGATTGTACAAGGATGGTTCAGTGCTGCGTACAATAACCCTGACATTTGCATTTGGAAAGGTATACTTATATTTAGTTCAGTACATTAGGCAAATTATAGGAAATCGATATTCAAGTTCAAGCTACCTTAAGTATTGGCAAGTCATTTTAAAAGAATTGCTGAGGACCTGTACAATTTAATCTGAGTTGAATTAAAGGATACTGTCTACAGCAACCAGAACTCCCTAGCCACTGCTTTCATAAGCTATAGACTAGATGTGATATCGGAAGTCCCTATAAGTGACAACACTCCCTCCTCAAGGACTCACTGTCTCAACACTGTCACTGGATCCCTGAAAACAGCATTGTCCCATCGTTAAAGTGAATGACCCTCATACATCACTGACCTTGTGACAGCTTGTATAGAGCAGATTTAAAGAGTGTCATGGCGATCAATTTTTAATTAAAGCTGTGGCCATTGTGGTGACAGGCCCCAAAGACTGGAAATACAGTCAGGGGATTGTGTCCTTGTCCATAAGTAGGCGGGTGGTGCGACGTTTCCTGATATACAGATCTGGAGAGGCTGCTCTGGATGAAGAGGTTTGGATGAAGTGAGGTCACACTGGAGAAAAACAAATCAAGCACATTGCCGGTTTGCCCTACAGAAGGTGTTGGTAATCGAATGCTCTCAGTAAGTTTCAACATTGGAAATAGATGACAGAATGGTATGGCCTAAATTAAATCAATCGAGCGTTGTCAAGCAAGAATCAAGACTTGCACACTGCTGTCTGAGGGGGGGGGGGGGGCAACATTTCTTCACACCTCCACAGCCAAAGGTAAACTTAGCAGAAATTAGATGATGGTAATCTCATGGAACAGGTATGCAAAAGAGGTGTAGAAAACATCACACAGAATAATTCAGCAAATATTACTATCAGTAGTGGCTAATCCTGTGCTTTTGAAAACCTACACAATAATACTTCAGTTCCTGTGTCTGGATCATATTTCAGGATGAAGGACCCGTTCTGATGACGTTCCCAACAGAATTTCTAAATAATAATAATAATAATAATAATAATAATAACAATATATCCAGACATAAACATAAGTGCATTTATACATTCCAACAGGTTGGGTTGGTTATGTTGTTGAAAGACATTTTTAGCATATTTACTGTAAATGAACTGAACAGTAAAATGTAATACATTTATGCCTGTAGGCGTGGCAGGACTGTAATAAATACAGCCAATCATTCAGTTTTGACTGAATTCAGTGACTAGATGTGCTACCTACTTTCCAATGCCGAGAACATGTTCTTGTGTTTCAGGGGAGTGGCTTTGAACCCAGTGGTTGCGATGATAGTGTGGTTTGAATCCTTTCGAACTCAAGCCAAAACTGCAACGGTCGCAAAAAGTTCCTATCCTGTCTTTAATACAATTACATTGTACTACATTGTGGGAAATGTCATTACATTACAGATTTTTTTTAAAAACATGCAGCCTTGAGTTGGACTTACTGGCTGCATTAGCTGGTTTGGGTTCAAAGGTTTGGTTCTTGGTGCATCAGAATTCGATACCAAATTGGGACTGTATGCTGACCTCAGAGACAGTATGGGCCTAAATTCTGTATATTCCTCTCTGTTCTGGGTCCAGTGTTCCAACTGTTCTTATTGGAACAGGCTCAATCTTGTCAGAGACAATGCGGCAAATTCTTATTAAAATAGCACTGTCCTTGTATTGTTTGCATGTTGGTATCCTCAATTAGAAACCTACTTTACTGCACTCTATTTATCTTACCAAGTTTCATGTACTATACTATATATCAAACCTAGAGAACGTTACTGTAGTATTGTAGTTCAGGTCTCATCTCAACATTTAATAATACTAACTAATTATCCATCCAGTTGCCAGAATAATGACCTGCATCTTATATATTCTTCTTCGGTGGGCTCTTTTGAGGTTGATTGTGATGTGATAGAAATGTATAGAAAATCAATAATAGATTTGCGAAGTTTTAAGTGATGAGATCAGCGCAAACGTAACTTGTATTATCTTCCTGTGTTTAATGGTAGAAGTCATTCACTTGAATGGGATGAGTCAACCATACAGACCGTTTCGAAATGCCTGTGGCGCTTTGTATTCATCTGCTAGCACCAAGGACAGATCACAGATACAAATGGAGGCGGAATGAGTAATTGCACATGCATGCTACTTGCTCATAAAATATATCATTTTATAGACTCTTAATCCACAAGAGTTTAGAGATAGACATTTATACAGATGAAAGTTATTCACCTTGACCTCTGAATTAAGTGAGTATTTACTATTAACAGTGTGAAATAAAGGCTCGTCTGCAGGCTCACACTGCATCTAAAAACCAGACCCATATGCTGAGTGAATCCTTACGGACAGCTTGCGATATTTGATTTCCCCTGTTTGTGTGCATATGATTTCCTCCTCCGTACATCCCAGGCTCATGGGCTTCTGATGAGCTACCATTTTTCATTTCACCAAACACCGTTTCCCCACTAGCCAGATTACGTTTACTTCCATCCGCTCTTGTGTCAGGAAAACACTGGCTCCCTTATCAGCACTGAGCCACTGTGTCAGCGACAGCATGCCACCGCAAAATGGATGCTTTTACCTCCCCCAAAGCACCGCCATGAAAGTTATTTACACTGGATGGAATTGCTGTTTGCCCCACCTGTCTGTTTTTACACAATCTTTCCATATCCAGACAGTTTAAGAGTGAAAGGTATGATTGATACTATCTGTATAATAAAATGATGATTACCCTCTGAGTATAAAACCTGTGTGTGTAGAAAGATGTTAGGTATTGACT
The DNA here is from genome assembly GCA_036571765.1 of Plecoglossus altivelis. NCBI lineage: Eukaryota > Metazoa > Chordata > Actinopteri > Osmeriformes > Plecoglossidae > Plecoglossus > Plecoglossus altivelis. The sequence goes on from BROE01000005.1 coordinate 11,103,264, forward strand.
GGTATCATCATCAGGTATGACTAGGTATCATCTAGAATGCTTTCGCCTATTACTAAAATATGGTATATGAGATGTTTGAAAATTATGACAGGACATCTGCAAATTGCATACATATAATATATATATATACAGTATATATGCTACTATGACATGACATGTTTAACATACATTGTTAACATGCATGTAATCAGTTTGATGCATGACAGCGACCATTGACAGTAGCCTCTGAGAACAGACTGCTGTTTGGGTCCATCCAGTTGTTGATTCCTAATGACCCTTTTTAGCTGGGGGACCACAAACATCAACGCAAACATGAAAAAATTGACCTTGAGAATAACCTGTCTATCTGAATAACCAATGTGAGGAGGTTTACGATGTTTGGGTTTCATTCTGGGGGCATTAATTAACTGAAGAGTATCAGGTCATTGCAGCTCGCCACATTCCTCCCTTGTGACCTAATCCAGATTACATGTCAGTAGAGAGTACAGATTATGTGTCATCATGAGTGATTTATGTTTTATCTTGCCCCTGCAGCTGTGATTCCTCTCTTTTGCTGTGCTTTACCCAGTAGATACATCCTGTATGCCACAGAAACAAAGTGGATACAAGAGTGGACAAGAGTGTTGTTTGAGGTCAAGGCAATGCCCTTTTGAAGGAGGTTTTCCTTTTGCTAGACTGTTAAGATATTTTTCGATTTCTTGTCACTTTGTTAATAGAATTCTAATAACATGATGGGTGATTTGGCAGCAATGTATCAGTCAGGTGACAGGTAGGACATTTGTTTAAATGAAAATATAATACATCATTTAAAAAAGTGATACAATCACAGAACATGATTTTGAGAATAGAATAGAAACCTATTTTTGAAATGACAACAAATAATAATAGATCAAATGCATCAAATAATAAGTGTGACATAACGAGAAACAATGTGAGTAGTGTTGAAACTCAATTTAAAAAGAATAAGTAAAAAATGAACACATTCTATAGCTGTTGGGTATGTAACAATCTAACAAAGATCTTTAATTAGGATCTGTGTCAATCTCAGCCAGTCCTCTGACCACCTGTTACCTCAGAGTGCACTGGGAAAGGATTTAGATTTGTTTTCATTGATGTGGACAGTGGAAGCATTAGACAGAACAAGCTATCCACACACACACACACACACACACACACACACACGCATACAGAGAGGAGAGAGAGAGAGAGAGAGAGAGAGAGAGAGAATGTCAAAGAAATTTGCCTGGGCTAAGAGGCCAGTCTGTTTCTTGCATTAAATTATTCTCTCCAGACTATGTTGACAATGCAGACTTAAAGACTTGAAACGTGGTTGGTCAGCATTGTGTAACAAGCAGATTTATTTCAAGCACCAATCATTAGTTCCGTTTTTTGAAGTCGCTGTCCAAGGTACTGTGAACTGAAACCAGTTCGGCTAAAATAATGAGTCCATGTAGTGCCATGCAAACGACAGAAGAGGACAGACGACTACGCAAGTGAGGAATTATTGCCCTGCTGACACATTATGACACTTCAAAGCTAGAATCAGCACTACTCTACCTGCAACGGTTGTCAGGTCCTGTAAGTATGCTAATAGATCACTTACTTTGAGTGATCTTCTGTAACCCAAGTACATCCTCGGGGGTTATTGCGGGATTTCTTAACAATTCGTCTTCTGTAGTTACTGGAACTCCTGCGTCTGTAGAGTTGCAGCCTTTCTTCACTTTCATGGCCACGAGCGGTTTGTGATGCGGCTGGCGGGAACTGGTGCTACTGCCACTCTCTGTACCTTCGATGCCACCGTTCGTATTATTAGTGGCGGGTTCCTTAGTACTGCAGTTAGTTGCGTCCTGTCTATTACATACAGCTTCTGTGCTGGTACAAGAATAGCTCATTCTCTGTGCCTCCTCCCCCTCCCGATCTGATACAAATCAGGCTCCCTCCCTGTCTCACTAAGACTCAACGTCTCTCTCAGTCACTCGGTATTTAATCTAAATCCTTAGTTCTTTAAACCTTCGGTCCGTGGCTGCTTGTGTTCGGTGATGAGAGCCTACTGGTGACGCGCTCGTATTTTGTGGACACTGCAGGTTCAGAATTCCCATGAAGTAAAGTAGTCTGGCTAAGGCACAAAAATCGTCTCACTAGAAGCTTATGTTACACGACAGACCAGACCATTGCAAAGTAGACAAGAGGTCTCAAAATATTTGTCGTCACCGATCCTGTCGCCAACTGATTCAACCGGCAGATGTCATGCGCTCTCTCATCGAACAGTGATGACTCACCCAACTTCAACAGACAAAACAATCAGCCGCATAAAATGAAATTGAACTGTGTTCCAAACCATGTTGCCTGATCTGTCCATAATAATACAGATAACATCCACATGGCAGATTCTCACAGGATTTTCAAAAGTTAATAGGAAAGTGTAACTGTAAAAGCAATTCCTTTCATTTGTGTTACATGAACAGAGCTCTTTAAATGAAGTAATGAGAAAAAAGGACACATGCATTTTTCAGATCTGAGGTTTAGAGTCTTGATTTATTTGTATTTTTTATTTCTTTCATCTGAAAGTTGCTCTTCAGATGCCAGCATCCCTGAGAAAGATATAGGTTCATAACACAAGCCTACTGAACAACTCCATCATTGTGATAAAGAGGAGTCAACCAAAAGGTGGGCTAGTCTCTATAACCCCAGGTCCAGCTGCCTTTTCTCCATCCATACCCTTTCCCCTGTTATTGAACCCACTGTCTGTGTTCTAGTGCCACAAGGCTTTCTTTGAAGATAGAAGTCTGCAAAAAACCTTCAGGTCCAGTGAGGTTGGAAACTCTTGTGAATTTATGAGGAAACAGTGACTTCCTTTGGATAGTTCAGGTCACTGCAGTATATGGACTGTCCAAAAGAGCTGACCATGGTTTACCTGAGACAGCAAATGGAGTGTGTCTGTACTTTCTAAAATCAGCCATGTGTCACAGGAGTAGAGAGCGTTGTGAAAAGGCTTATTGGCATCAATGTATATATAGTTAAGAAACACATTAGCAAATATATGTATAAAATCAAGGGCTTGCGGATATGGGAACAAACTATTGAACACAAACTACTTATTTTTAAAACCTTATTACCCAGTCTGATGAAAAGCCCTGTATCATGAATACCGTAATGGAACTGTACCACAGGTTCATCAGGTTTCAGAACAGCATGGCTATCACTTTGACAGGTATCATTCAGGCATTGAAGAAGGCAGCCCATACAGTAGGCAGTGTAGTGTATTCAATGTTGGTGGATGTAGGCCCATAAGCACATGACTTGAATTCTACCAGTAAAAGGTATAGAGATGGAGCAAGAGATTTCATTATCCATTAGCATTGTCTGGCTAAGTGGCTACTGATGAAGCTGTGAAAGGTGTTAAGCTCCAGGACCAGCCCCACCCAACGTACTCCAGCCATAGCTGGCTGTTGCCTGCCTGGTGCCCTCTCTAGGCAGTCATCTCAAAGCAGCCCCTGCGATGTGTCTGCATGTCCCTGACCCTGCGGATGGACTGGATCTGGGGATGGTGGGCGCCCCATTCGTTCCAGTGCTTGAAGGGTCCCATCTCAAACACGTACTGGAAACCTCTGTAACCAGGGTATTGGTAACCCACCCACCTATAATCGGGAGAAATAAGAAAGAGAAGGAGAGAGAAATCGTCTCAGTGTCTGTAACAGGAAATGTAATTACCTCCTCTCACTAATCCAATAAGGGACTTACGTTCCACCAGTGACCTGGATGCTGCCCACACGGTCCTGGAAGCCGTAAGACCACAGGCTAGGAATGTCCTCATCACACACCTCCATCTTGCGGCCCTCAAAGTTCATGCACTCAAAGAGGCAGATCTTATGGTCCTGGGGGTCCTATGCAGTGGCAAATACAAGAAGAAGATCAGCTAACATTCTGAAATGGAGATGCATGGATGGATGGATGGATGGATGAGTAACAAAGACAAAAAAGACAAAATTAATAAAAGGATTCCATCCGTCGATAGATAAATTCATTCATACACGGTTGACATTTACTCACCATGCGAACAGGCCTGACCGACATGAAACGGTCACACCTGTAGCTGTTGGACCAGGTGTCCCAGCGAGGGTACTCTCCCTTCTCCATCATGAACATCTCCCCAGACATATTCTGCTGCTCATAGCCCACCCAACTGTGTAGACGACAATCCACAGCAGGGAACATGTTTTCAATTCTTTGACTCATTTATACAACTTGTGAGGATTCTCAACATAATATGATTTTGTCAAATTAATTTGATGTTAATAGCAATATACAGAACAACACTGTGATTGTAATACAGATGTCAATTGAAAGATTCATATTATGTTTTCGGAACTAAAGGACTATCTTCAAAAGTTGAAAAAATACTATTTGAACCATCATAGCATCTTGTCACAAAAGACATTTTATGGCTTAATATGTTTATCAAATTTCTCTGCAACTTTCATTTGTTTTGTTTTGAGTGACTTACGGTCCACACTCTACCCTGATGGAGCCAATCCTTTCGAAACCCTTCTCACTCAGGTTACGACACTCTCCATTCAGTTCCATTCTACGGCCCTGGAAGTTCTCAAACTCAAAGAGGTACATCTGGAAATTCGGACCAGACAATGTAATCAATGAATCAGTTGAGTACTGCCCACTGCTAGCAGTTTATTTAAGGTTGCTATTATTGGCCATTGATGAAGATGGACAACATACTTTGTGTCTGTTTATTCCCATGCCAGGGTGGCTGCCAATGCTACCCTGAACTCCAGTGTGAGACATGATAGAGTCTAGAGAGAGACAGACAGAAAGAGAGAGAGCGCAGAGGGAGAAAAGATCATAAAAGCTGCAGGGTTAGAATATTTTCATTCACTTCTGCACATGCTGTAGACATGTTATGAAAAACCTATACAGCACGATTCCACCATCCTAGAATGTTTAGATGCAAAATAAAATGCCATCAGAACTCAGAACAGGCATGTGAATTTTCCCTCATGGCTGACTGATATGTAGATAATGATTAAATATATCTTAAATATGTGTCACTAAGATCTACATTAGTATATCTGCAATTCCCCGATCTGGAACACTACTCAAGACCCTTCCTTTAATGAATAGCCTTCCAACACAATAAACTATGTTCATTATTGAATAATAGCTTTTCTATACGTCTTATCTCTAAACTTCTAAAGTTTCTCCTAAAGTAATGTATTTCAAAGAGTTACATGGTGATGCAACCTGGGAGATTTTTCATAGACGGACAACAGACTTGTCAAGCTGCATTACCAAGCTGACAGGAGATCAGCATCAATTGTGGCCACAATTCCCTGATGATTGCCATCCTTTTAAAATATCGAAGAATTACTTTCTCCTTCTAACATCACGAGAGGAAATGTCAAGAGTAATGAAGTCAGCATCTTCGTTGACAGATCTAACACACTTATGCAGGTTTAAAAAAATTCACAGTCCAATTGGTACTCCTTGGTTTAGAATCCAAATCTTTGTTTGATCAGAGCATACCCACCCTTTGCCCCCATATTGAAAGTCCTTAGTTCAAGCAGAAGAAAGCCCACCTATGCCGCAAACTCTAGATAAGTATAATTCTCACCTAAAAGCTGTAGTCAGGTTATGAAGGGAGGAATGGACAGGAAAGCGCAGCTTAGACCTTTGGGTAAAGTGTTGGAATAGGGCCCCATGAGTAGGGATATATATATACATTCCCATCCCACTATGGTCTGTTGCATCAGAATTAGCCCAGGCCATTGGACGAAAGGGATCCTTTTTTGAGAGAGGCTTTGGGCGGGGTTAAGGGTCATGCTTATCTCTTGGTGTGCCATGCTGACTAGGCGGCCTGTTTTGTTGTCCAGCGCTACTGTGGGGACTAGGGACAGCTACCATCATCAGCAGAAAGACCCCTACTGCTGAGCCCTGCTTCTAACACACAGGCACATGCAGGCAGCCACTCACACAGATATGTTTGCACACTGACCCTAATCACAGCAGACACTTATGCAGGTACACTCCTCAGCACATGCAGTATTTAACTACCTCCGGTTATTTTTTTCATCCCTCATCATTCATCCCCTTTCCCCTTTTTTCTTTCTAGCTTTCTCTTTATTCTCTCTCTGTCTCTCACACTCTCATTCCATCTGCCTCTCCACAATCCTGGCCTTTGAGCACCAATCAGAGAAATGTGCTGACCTCAGGATCGCCTCATTGTGTGGACAGACGTGCGTGTGGCTGCTGTGGGCCTATTGTTTTGATGGACCAATAGCCTTGACTGTCAACCACATGTACACACCACACATACAAACACACACACACACACACAAACACACACACTCACAGCCTTCCTCTGTATCAAGCAGAACCTGCTGGATCCATGATAACATTTGACAGTATGATCACGGTTTGACAATAGTACTAACAGTTTGACCCAGTCACGCACCAATCCTCACATATGTTCACACTGATTTGGCAGCTGTGCCAATTGATATATGAACTCACAGACACACACATGTACACACACATACATACAAACTCACAAACAGATACACAGCAACACACAAAGACATATACACAGTCTGGCTGTATCACAGTCTAGGACTTAATTGTATAGTGAGATATATACATGCATGTGTTTTTTTTCAGTTTCTCAGTAATAGGATGTAAGTTCATTGACTGGGGCAACAAGGTGGCAGAGCATAGGTGGGTAAAGGATGTTGATGTGAACTAGTGTGTATGTGAGTGCGTGCGCATGTATGTGCATGTCTGGGTCTACGTCAGGATATGAATGGGTGGCGTGTGTCTCCCATGTATGTATGCATGAGCGACCATGTATGTGTGTGTGTGTGTTTGCATGAGCTGGTTGGTAGATGTGTGTGTAAATGTGGCAGGGTAAGGGAAGAGAGATCAGTTGGGGTTTGCTTAGGTTGTCACTCAGGTGGGAAGACCTGCAAGTGCCTTTTGAGAGCTCAGTAAGTACTGAATTTCATAACTACAATAGAAATCTTGATTTATCAGACAATATTGTAACTATTTAGATATTTGAAAATATATATTTCACAAAATCTCAAGATACCTTTATTCAGGAGTATAGCCATACTGTCTGTTTTAAAAACAATCATTCCCACCCAGCCACTACATTATTTTTTAACTTGGTGCGCACTTTCTTATTCTATCTGTGAACCTTGGAATCTTGTTCCAATATGAATATTTTCCCCTAAGTTTCAGGACGTGCACTATGAAGAGGGTGTAAGACTGTGAACATATGGGCTGGGCCAGGGCAGGGTGCAGCCCATGTATGTATAGTAATGATGAGCATGCTGCATGAGAGGTGGTCATGGGCTGGCACTGGCTGGAGCTCGTGTTAATCGGCACTGGGCACCGTGCCCTTGGCCCGGTCCAACGCTGGTGAGCCAAAGCCACACGGCTCAATCTCAAACAATAAGCCGTCCAGCAATGTGCTGACTACTGCCCTGGACCCCTGGCTAGGACGCAATTCACCACTGCGGCGTATAAATAGGCCCATTTACTCAGGGGGGTCAGGACATCGTTTTTGTGGAGCCCCCCGTGAGTACTGCACAGCTATTTTTGGGGTAGGTCAGGTAAGCCCTCCATAGCGGCCATTTCACCTATAGCCTTTTACTGTGCATTGTGTCCATTTACATTTTGTGTCGGGTTTCTTTTGTTGTTTCTGCTGAGCCTCAAAATGTATAGAAAGGGAGTGCTGCTCACACACACATAGACACACACATCTAACAGAGATGGACTTATGGTATTGTTCCTATAGTGTATGGTCTAACGACACTCCGTGGGCCAGCACAGTTGACGTCACACAATTATTAAATGCAGTTATGAAACACACTTAATATTAATCAATTATAATGTCACATATCATAGACACACCCTATACATTGTTTTTTATGTAAACAAAGACAAAAAAGCATTATTGAAACTTCATGAACAATCTGATCACATGCTGTAATGTATTTGCAGAAATGTAGCATTGTGGTCTAAGTCTCCAAAACTAACAGACTATCAATCAGTTGGACAAAAGTTGTTATTAGTACTATTATGATATAGTATCCTGTTTTCCATTCCGTAATGTTTGTGGAATTTGACACTACATAACCTACTCCATATACAGTACTAAAAACAAATGAAACGCTTTTATCTTCTCAGACTTAGCTTGGGTACATAGTCATGTTCCAGAGAGAGAGCCACTTAGTTTTGGTCTGTCCAACAGACTCAAGCATTCTGGCATAACTAGGCCATCTATATAATTTGGGTTATGGTTAGAGCATCTTGGTATGGACAGAAGTATGTTAGCATGCAACACAGATCCAGGACAAATTAGTATTGTATGTTCTAAGTACCCTGTAGACTCTGGCAGAAATGTGACTGTCTGGTCTATGTCACTAGGTCAACCAGTACTGAGATATCAACAGAATGGCTTTGACTAATCCCAATCCTATGGGACCATGGAAGGTGAGTCAGATGAGCACATCTATTACTACAGGAATTACACTTCTTTTGCTATGCTAAATCCTAAATTTTAGTCAATTGAGCAACTCAATTCTGGACACAATTTGGAATATATGAGGAGCATTTGATGTAATCTTCCTCACGTGCTGTCCGGTCTATTGTAACTGTTCCATTAACTGCATCTAACATAACACTCAAAAACAAGTGCACCTTAAGTGTGACCCATCTGTTTCTGAAAACACCGCACCATCTCTCTTTGACCAGGAACAGTGATGTGACACTGAGATAGGACTTCCAGATAGATGGACTCAATTCTAAGATGATTAAAGATTCAATAGCCATTTGGTTTGGTTTCGTGTGCAGTTAACTGCAAGTCTCCCTGCATTTATAGATCACAGTCTATGACCAGGAGAATTTCCAGGGAAAGCGTATGGAGTTCACTGCATCCTGCCAGAACATCATGGACTGTGGCATGGACAACGTTCGCTCCCTGAAGGTGGAGTGTGGAGCGTAAGTTCGCATACAAAATTCCAAGTCATGAAATGTTTGCAAAAAGAAAAGAAAAATGCCCCAAATACCTTATTTTTGTTACAATTTTATATTGTATTTATCCTTAGTTATACAATCCATTGGCCCCTTTAATTTAGATTTGTCCCCATTTGAGGAGAACTATATGAAGTATCAAGCCTCTAAAGGAGACCTGTAAACTGGAGCTTGATTTATTTTGGAATGGAAGTATGTGAGAATCTTTATCTTTGTACCATATGTGTTTGTGAACATAGCTGGGCAGGGTACGAGCATTCCAGCTTCTGTGGTCAGCAGTTTGTGTTGGAGAGGGGGGAGTACCCTCGCTGGGAGTCTTGGAGTGGCAGTAACGCCTACCACATCGAGAGGATGATGTCCTTCCGCCCTGTCTGCTCTGCTGTGAGTCTGGGGCCCACCCATCAGGACTTTGAAGAAGCATCGTCCATCTCCCTGCTCCTTAAATAAATAATTTAACTAGATTTGCAACTGCAACAAAGAAGAAAAGGGCTCCACTAATCAAATTGTACAAGGTCAAAGACTACCTCACGAGAGGACGCAGGCATTTAAAATAGGGTTCACTTATTTTCCCTTTTTCTGAGTCAAGTACTAATGGCCATTCACTTGTTCTGTTTGTCTGAGAACAGGATTGTGAGGAATTGATTAAGGCTGATAACTACAGTATCTGATTAAACAATCCAGTTTAGATTCCTGAAACTGTATGAAGAGCAAACGGTCACACCACAATTAGTGTAACCACACTAATTTCAGTACATGTTAAATCACAAATCACACTGGAACATGTGACAGATTCACTTGAAAGTGTCTATTTTAACTTATTACAGTGACTGATATAGGTGACAAAATAACATTATTCAAGAATCTGTCCCACTCTCAGTCACATACAATGTATTTGCCCACTGCTTTTGACTTGAGAGATTGCATTGTGACTGAGGCTAACCAATTTTCCTTCCACAACTCTTTTTCGACAGAACCACAAGGAGTCTAAGATTGTTGTCTTTGAGAGGGAGAACTTCATTGGACGGCAGTGGGAGATGAATGATGACTACCCCTCTCTGCAGGCCATGGGCTGGGGCAACAATGAGATTGGATCCATGCAGGTCCAAAGTGGAGCGTGAGTCACATCCTGACCTTATGTTTCCTACGTTTCTGTTTACTAGAATGAACAAATTGAGTAAATTAATCATAATCAAAACACAATAAGCCAGAGCATTTGTCCAACCAACATATGGGGAAGCATATGCTAAACATATGAGGGGGTACATTTAATTAAAATTAAAAACAGCTGAGGTGTGGTGACTTTAAATTGTTTTTGCTCACTCTATTTCTCCCTAGCTGGGTGTGCTACCAGTTCCCAGGTTACCGTGGCTACCAATACATCATGGAGTGTGACCGTCATGGAGGGGAGTACAAACACTACAGAGAGTGGGGATCCCATGCTCAGACCTTCCAGGTGCAGTCACTGCGCCGGATCCAGCAGTGAGACCAGCAGCCACCTCCTCATCCCAGGCCCTTCCTTCCTCGTCCCCCTCCTCTCTCTCCCCTTCTCCCACTTCCACCCCATCATTCCAAGCTTGGCCAGTCCTATCTGATCTCAGAGACCCATGGCTGAACCCTCCCCTCTCCCTCCCCCAGAGCTGATGTTACCAGATCTTTTGTGTTATTCCAATGCTCAAAGAAAGCAAAGAGAGCGAAAGACAGCTCACCGATCTGCCCACAGCAGTAGAGAGTCTTGGGTGGCTGTGTGCCGGTGATGTGCCTCCAACTTATTGCTCCCCGGCAGAGTTTATACAAGGACACTCTGTGCTAAAGTGATCAATAAATACGAAAAAAGAAACATCAACGAATAAACAGCATTACAATTGTCTTCTGTTTACTGTTTGATTTGGGGGTAAAAAATATGTGTTTGTCACCGTCATCTGACCAACAGTATCCTTGGCACTGTGCCCTATCCATAATCCCAATAATGTGTGTGTGTGTGTGTGTGTACCACTGACTTCATCACGGGCACTATGTACCGGTAGTTCCATGAATCACCGACATCTTACTCATCGACTGCATCATGGGTATTGTGCACTCGTCTCAATCATTTAGGATATACGGAACAATTTGTGCAAATGTTTAGTCCATGGCAGATCAATATACTTCTTGGGGAGCTACTTGAATACATTCAAGATATTTAGCGTTTCAAAAATACACTTTATTATTGAACGTGTTCAACGCAAGCGAATATTCTCAGCAGGTTTTGCATTCACATATTCCTGTGCTTCCTTAACAAAGCCCCGCCCCTATTGTGGCGACATCGAAATGAAGCCCCGCCCTATTGGAAATTACAGGAAGTTGATGGAGAAAAGCAGGCTAGCTGGCAGTGGATAGACGAAAGGCTAGCAATTTAGTGCTGCCTTTGACTGTTAAATTCAAATATTATTTTATTACATTAAAGTGAATGGTGATTAAGTAAAATAACGGAAAATATGGCGACTCTGACAAGGGTGTGTATGTATGCAGCGCTCAAACTGAACGTCTCACTTTTCGGCTGTCTCCTTTTTGTTGTTGTTCCAATGGTCTCATGTCTAAACGGTTCAGAGGAGAGACTGGTGAGGACGAGGAAAGCGTCAGAGGATGTGGAATCCTACAATAAGTACTACAATTATGAGCAATTAACACAACTTCTTACGAACATGGCTACGAAGTACGCTCACATTGCCAACTTGTCAAGCATAGGCCAGTCCGTGGAGGGCAGGGAGCTGTGGGTGATGCGTATCACAAAGGACCAGAACGTTGACTTACCGGGTAAACCTAAATTCAAGTATGTGGGGAACATGCATGGTGACGAAACTATCTCAAGGCAGGTTCTTGTCTACCTTGTGGAATACCTCTTGACGGGGTATGGGGAAGACGAACGCATCACGAAGTTGGTAACAAGCACGGATATCTACATTATGCCCAGCATGAACCCTGACGGATTTGAAAGGTCCGTTGAAGGGGACTGTAGTGGAGACGCCGGTGGTCGTAAGAATTCGAAGAACCACGACCTTAACCGAAGTTTCCCTGATCAGTTTCAGAAAATATCTGTAAAACAAGAAGAAATACCTGAAGTGACTGCAGTAATAAAGTGGATTCTCGAGAAAAAGTAAGTGAGCCAGTCTGCTCAATTGTCGAAGGTCAGTTTAGACCCTTAACTATAACCTGTACTTGTTTCTAATGTTATGCGCTATGCCAACAGCCTGTCTAAGATAATTATCTCATAGTCATAATAAATTTAAAGGATTCTGTGAATAGCATACAAATGAATCTCCCTTTACTTTCTAAAAGGGACTTGCCAGCCAATAGGTCCAACCAACATCAGCTGCCTGCAAGCAGCTGTTGACATTATTGATGCATCTCACAATAGCTTCTTTGGCAGAAGACAAACAATCCTGTTTCTTTCCCAGCTTCAAATAACAGCAGTAGGGGCTTACTCTTTTCCAACTGAATGTATTAGCCGTTCTCACGAGTGAGAGTATTATTACCACCTAATCTATGTGCCTGGCTCTTATTTCTGATTTGAACAGACTGTTTCCTTGTGCATCATGTGACAATATGCATTGGTTATCTTCCTGCAGGTTTGTCTTGTCTGGGAATCTGCACGGGGGCACTGTGGTGGCAAGCTACCCGTTCGATGACTCACCCACCCACATGAGCCAGGGCCAGTACAGCCGCTCTGACGACGACAACCTCTTCAGGTACCTGGCACGGGTCTACGCCAAGAACAACCCAGTCATGAGCACAGGTGCGCCCAGGTGCCCCGATACACCAGATGAGATGTTCAAGGATGGCATCACCAACGGGGCGGAGTGGTACGACGTACCAGGTAGAGAAAACACAATATACACTCTGTTTGCTTCCTCTTGTGATTCTCAGGAAATCTGCTGGGCTTTTTTATAATTGCAGAAGCTATTTATTCCGCATCATCTCTTCCACAACAATCACACAACTACAGGGAAACGTAAATCGACTTCCTGGTTGCCAATACAATTGAACCATTTCTTTTCTTTTAACAAAGAAACCCAACAAGATTGTAGTGGGTGGCTGCAAGTTACCATAGAAACAGGCTAATGAGCGTGACATGGTTTTCTTCCTTGTGTTTGCCTACTTCACATGATTATGGCCTACATTCACACATTTGCAACACATTTCTGGGGTGACCTTGTAATTAGAAACATCATCACTGCAAGGAATGTCAGTAAAGCGATGTCTTGCAGAGAGTCATGAAAATATTCCGATTTCAGTGCTTTGTTTCTCTATTCCAGGCCTCAATATCATGTATGTAGTAAAATTACATACAGTGTTTGATGACACCAGCTATTTAACCACCACTTTCTTCTTGGTATATAGGTTAACGGTCTAAACCAAATGTATATTTTCCCCCATCGGACTGTTCTCTGTCAGACGGTCAGCCACAAACCCTTTGGTCTCCGGTTACTCTTCTGTGTGATGTGACCTAAACCACCTCAGTCTCACACCCACTGCTATGGCTCCTCTCTTCTGCCACCCCCAAGGCACAGTCGTACATAGTATCCCACCGTCACCTGATCCACACACACTATACTGTGAATGTAGTAGGCTATGGGTACAATACGCTGTACAGGGCAGATCAGCCAGAGGGAAGGAGCGTCAAACAGGGAGTAACACCGTGTTGAACTATTCACAGCCCATTGGTGACGGTGCTCGGATTTGGAGGAAAAGATGTTAGCAAATGTACTACCCTACCAAGAACATTCAACCTGAACATTCAGCCTGTCACTGTCATTCAGCCTGTCACAGTAAAAACAGGCTTAGCTAGCTGACTGCATCCTTAATGAAAGACTCAGGAGTGTAACCCAAAGCTTTCCATACATTATAAGGTCTGCTTTTTCAGAGGCATTGATATCTGAGGGATCAGTCGAATATGCCCCTTACTGTTGGAGATTATGATGCAATGAATTTGGATGACGCTCTTGTCAGTCTGTTCACTCCACTTTATAAACCACTTTATAAACTGAATGTCATGCGAGGAATAAAATGAAAGAAAGTCATGTTGTAGAGAGGATAGCCTATGCATCAAGTAAAACAACAAATAATCGGAAGAACCTAACACTATATTGATTTTCATCTTGGTGCTAGTGGGAATGTCATCATGATACCTTTATGACAAAGTGAGGTCACAGCGATGATATAATATTTAGTTTGCACTTTTGAATATGGCTTGTGTACTGCTCCGATCCACCATATTTGATTAACAGTTAGTGTCAGTTAGTTTAGTGGAAGCTTTGTTTTCGCATGTTCCTTCTGTCTCTCCTCAATGTGTTTCTGACCCCCTAATGGTGAGGCAATGATGTGCCTTGTGCTTACATGGCTGCATTTATGTGTTTGTTGTGAAATCTTGAAATCAGCGAAAGCTTTGTTTCTTCATAAGGAACTGTACCTCGCCTTGAATCTGTCACCTATGCGAGCGTTGGCTGAGAAAGGGACAGGATACGTGTGTCTGGATCCTGCCTGGGAAGAGGGTGTGGAGGGTGTGACTGCTTCAACCCACAACGCTTGTCTCTGGAGCATGTTTGCTCAAAGCCACAGATCCTTCTGCATCATTTACATTATTAACGTTCCATTACTTAAATAAACAGTAACCTTGCACCTTTATTTCAAATGTAGTAAAAGTTAGACTTCAGCAACAAAAGCAGTATGCAAAGTTGGCTTGTTTTTTTTATTCATATGACAGCCGCCCCATGGGTTTGCCAGATTCCATGTTGGCAGAGTTTGGATATGGCCATGCTTAATCCAACACTGTTGGGCCTATAGAATCGTTGTTCAGAGTAGTACATCATTTTTTGTTGTTGTTACTGGTCCTGCCAGCTGCTTTGCATGTTTCGACACAGACAGTTTAGTGAAACGATTATACACTGTATTTACCTAGCAAGATCTTCTGACCGCAGAGAGCTACGTCATGCACACATACACATACACCCAGTAATACAGACACGTATACAAACCAAGGCTTAGAGGGCACTGCCCTGTTGATCTGTTCTGCCTGCAGCTTTGCAGACTAACACCCTCACAACTGGCAAGCCACATGGAGGCAGAGCAGTTTTCATCAACTATCAAGACACATTTCCTGTCAAGCACTAAAGAATGAGTGTGATGTTTCCGGTCTTTTAGCCTAACGTATTTGTGTTTCAGTCCCTATTTGAGGACACGGGTATCTCTCTGAGTACCTCAGGCATTCTGCTCCATTTGTGTGGGCTTCACTAGCCACAATCTGATAACACTTCTTCCTCTGTGTGTGTATGCTGCCTACATTTATTAAACCCCCTGGATTAAACTAATCTTAATGAAGATTGCTTTTTAGCTAGTGCACGGTGAGCAATTCTAGTGGAATAAAGTTGAACGCACTGCCACCACAGAAGCAGCGTGTCTTGCCATGCATCATTTAGCCAACACTTTCAGATGTCAGACATGTTAGCAGTCTTTGTGCCCACTTGTTTTGTGACTGTGATTTGTACTGGGTGGAAAATCAGGACTAGTTTTGTGTCCCACCTGCTTATCATCTTGCCATGGTGCCAGTTGATACCAGCCACGATAGGTTGGCATCAAGGATTTAATTGGAATTTAAGTCCTTGCTGCTCTCAAAGGAGTGTGTGTATGCAGGAAGAAGTATGCGAGTTAGTGCCATTGATTTATGGAAAAGCGTCTGACTGAATGGGCTCAAAGTGTGTGTGAGTGTGTGTCTAGAGAGAGAGCCATGTGTTGCCTTGGGGTGAATTGGAAGTTCCAGCATCCACCCTGCAGCCAAACCATGGCAGCCCTCCAGGGGGCAGCTGGCTGTGGGTGGGTGCTGAAGGAGTCCAGAGAGCAGGCAGCAGGTGGCTCTCTGCCACAACAAACACATTCTTCCGGAAGGCCTTGGTGCAAGGCTGACCACGCCTGCTCTGACACATCTGCTCTCTGCACTTCTCAACTCTTCTATAGCACTGGACAAAAGGGACGATTTAAGGATTATGTTGATTAGCTTTCAGATCTTTTTAGTTTTCATGACGAAGGAAGGGAGGGGGAATGATCCCCAAAAACATTTGGTTTTGACGTAAAGTAGCCAAACCATAAAACACAAATAGTCTAGAATACAGAAAAACTAAAAAGGCTTCAGTCTCCCAGAAATGCCTTGAAACAATGTAACATCAGTTGCTCATTTTGTGTTTCTCTCTGACAACCTTAAGCTGGGTCTGCCTTCTGGTATTTTACAGTAGTACTGTTACACTGAAACATTCAGCTGAATATAAAATACTGTGATGCACCTTTCAGGGGGAATGCAGGACTTTAACTACTTATATGGGAACTGTCTGGAGATCACCATGGAGCTGAGCTGCTGCAAATATCCCATGGCCTCAGAGCTGAAGATGGAGTGGGACAACAACAGAGAAGCTCTCCTGGCCTATATGGAAAAGGTAGGACCTTGTCATTTGTGTGAACTGGTCAACATCATCACAGCCTGTTCCTTTTACAGAGAGTATGTTCAGTTCCCAATGTAAAAACATGTCCTGTTTGACCATGAATTTCAATGATTGTGTATGCACTTTATTGATGGTTGTAACATTATTTGAAACACCCAAATTGCTAATTGGGACTTTGTCCGTAGGTTCACATTGGAGTAAAGGGATTTGTGAGAGAAGCCACCAATGGCACAGCTCTATCTGGTGTCAGTATCGTGGTGGCGGGCATTAACCATAACCTGACAACGGGCCAGTTTGGTGACTACTACCGCCTCGTTCTCCCCGGTACCTACAACATCTCTGCCATTGCCCCAGGGTAAGGAGAATCTGTATACTTCCTGTTACTGCTGTACCAGTTCTAGGGTTTCTTGAGAGAGGAAAAAAAAGAATGAGGAAGAACATTCCTTCAAGGGACCTTAGACTTAGTATTGTATATCTTATTTATATTTTTCTATTGTCTGGTTTTTACTCTGTCCTAAGACTTCCTTGTGAAATACAATAGAGGAGTTTCAAAGGATGAATTAAGAGTTCAATTTGGGGACTTTTCCAACAGGTATACGCGCATGACAGTGTCGGGTATCCAAGTAGTTGAGGGCAAGGCCACAGAGCTTAACTTCACCCTGGCACCGTTGGTGAAGGCTCCCATAGGTGGTATATCTGTGCTGTCGACGCCCGCCATGACCACCCCTGCCTCAACTCCCGACACAACTGCCTCCATAAAGACCTCTAATGACACCACCCAGTCCAGGGAGGGCTCGGGGGAAAGCGAGGCCACTGGCACCACTGCCCAGCTGGAACACCAGCCAATCCAGCCCCAGGATTTCCGCCACCATGGCTACAGCGATATGGAGATTTTCCTGAGGAAGTACAGCAACGACTTCCCCTCCATCGCGCGCCTCTACAGCATTGGCAAGTCTGTGGAGAGCCGGGAGCTTTTTGTCATGGAGATATCAAGCAACCCAGGCGTCCACATGCAAGGTATGAATTTGACCTTTAAACAGATAACTAGCTGCCAGCTAAAATGAAGCCCTTAAAATCACTGGTTCTTTAGGATTGTTTTGGCTTTAGTTCCTTTAGTTCAGTAATCTTGCATCTTAACATACTAATCTTTCCTGCCTATCTTTTGTAAATGAGCTCAATTCCCTTTTGGTCTGAAACTATTAGACCATCTGAAATAATGACTGAATGTAAATGAGTGCAAATCCCCCTGTTTAACTGCCCCAAATATTCTCTCACTGCTAGTACTTTATCTCCTAATTTCTTCCCACCCCCCTCCTCCATCAGGCAAACCAGAGTTCAAATACATCGGCAACATGCATGGCAACGAGGTGGTGGGCCGTGAGCTGCTCCTCAACCTCATTGAGTATCTGTGCCGTAACTATGGCAGTGACCCAGAGGTCACAGACCTAGTCAAGAACACACGTATCCACATCATGCCTTCCATGAACCCAGATGGCTACGAAGTGGCTAAGGAAGGTAAGAGAGGACACTCAAACACATTTCTTCAGAGTACTTTTCTAGTGCTTTCTCTGTTCTTCTCTAGGTGGTCAAATCATCATCTGAGGGACTGAAAATGTACATGATGTCTGAAGACTCTGTCATTTTATCTACAGATAGTTTAAACTGCTTTTTGTATAAATTAATTGTTTAAGAACTAGCCTATTGTTACACAGAGCTATTACTTTCAGAGCACCCATCATTTCACAGCATTCTTCTATTCCTCTATCAGGGGATGAAAGAGGGTACAAAGGACGCAACAACAGCAACAATTTCGACCTGAACCGGAACTTTCCAGACCAGTTTACCACCATCACCGACCCCAGGCAACCAGAGACCATTGCTGTAATGAACTGGCTCAGGAGCACCCCATTTGTCCTCTCGGCCAACCTTCATGGAGGTTAATCCTTTACATTGTAGCCAATTTACTTTCTGTGGCATAATGAGCTGGCCTGGCTTAGCATTTCAGCATCACATTAACTCGTAACAAGAAGTATATGAGATATATATTCCTCTAATTAAGATCTACTTTAAGAGATTTGTATTGAGTATGAAACAATAAATCAGTGCCGTGCTGTGCTAGCCCACAGTGGACACTTATCCCGGCACAGCTGACATCACTTGAGTGCCCTTTCCTTGTTCCTGTCACAGGGTCTTTGGTGGTCAACTACCCGTATGATGATGACAAGGACGGCCTCACAGAGTACAGCAAGTGTCCAGATGACATGGTTTTCAGACAGGTGTCCAAGGCATACTCTCAGGTCAGTCGATTTCACAGCTTGTTCAATGATTGATTGATTCTAAACGCTGTCATATCGCAGGTGCCTTAGTTAGCTGGAATCCCAGAGCATTAGAAGGTATCCCGGTGCAGTGTGCACTTCTAAAATGTGTGTGTGCGTGTGTGTGCGTAGGAGAATCCTCTTATGATCAAAGGGCACCCATGCACTGACCTGTATCCAGATGAGTACTTTCAGAATGGCATCACCAATGGCGCCCACTGGTACAATGTCCCTGGTATGTTCTCCAATATAATCATATAATATTGTTACAGATGAATATCTGATGCCTTAGAGACAGAGAAGCATCTATTCTTTGGGTAATGTAGGCAGATAGTTATTGCATATGTGAGTATCTCTGTGACCTCCTCAGGTGGTATGCAGGACTGGAACTACCTGAACACCAACTGCTTTGAGGTGACAATTGAACTGGGTTGTATCAAGTACCCTTGGGCCAAGGACCTGCCCTCCTACTGGGATCAGAACCGCAGAGCCTTACTGCAGTTCATCCACCAGGTCTGCTTTAAAACACTCACACATACTATCATTTAATGAGCTACCATAGATTCAAATGAATGTGATGTCATTTGAAGTGTATATGTTAATGTGTGTGCGTGTGTGCACGGCTGCAGGTCCACAGGGGAGTGAAGGGCATGGTGATAGACATCAAAGATGGAACTGGGATCCCCAATGCCACCATCACAGTAGAGGAGATTGACCACAACATCATCACCACACAGACTGGAGAGTACTGGAGACTGCTGGTTCCTGGAACGTACCATCTGACTGCATCTGCACGGGGGTGAGAGAAATAGATAATAATGTATTTATGCCGTGAGTATTTAGAGAAACAAAATAGGTGACATATTTGGGAGATAATTGCTGCTACGTTTCCTCAGCGAAATGAAAGACTGATGACTTAATTACTGTATGCAAATAGAATTCCAAAAGACTTTGCGAATAGTTAGCGAGCCCCTAATAGCAACAAACTTAATAACACCAGTACATAAACAAAAAGGACATGTTGGGAAGACCTTGTCCCTCATCAGCTCAGCTCAGCTCCAGTAGTGACCTCCCCTCATCCCTTCCTAGATACACACCAGTAAAGATCTATGCCACAGTACCAGAGAACAGTGTGGAAGAAGTGGAGTTCCGTTTGACACGCGTACACTCAGAGACCAAGGGCCTGGTCCCTAAGGGCCCGCCGGCCACCCAGAACCCATTGGAGGAGCAATTCCAGAGCTTCATCAAGGACCTGTCGCTGAACCAGGGCCTGGAGCAGCTGGTCAAGAGCACGCCCTCTGAGAGCAGCTTCCGCTACAGACATTACAAGGAGATTTCTGAGTTCCTCCGAGGGCTCAAGCTCAACTTCCCCAACATCACCTCCCTGCGCAGGTACAGTGAACCCTGACTCTTGACCTTTAACCTCGCACCTCCCTGAAGTCCCCCATTCATATGAACTGATATATCCCTGACCTGTAACACTTGAACGGTTTCCTCTTAGTCTTCCTTTTATTCATTGTGTATCCGCATCTCAACCTCCAGCCCCTGTCATTGGCAAACTTTGAACTGTGAGCTCGTAAACTTTACTGCATGTAGTGCAAGAAATGCCAACTGTTGGTTCAAGAAACCACACAGAACATATGCTGCGCTGTACTGTGCTGAGTGCTGTCACTTTCAGACTGAAGGTCAATTAGCAGCTTAGATCATTTTTGTTTGCCTTACTCAGGATGTTGGCAGGGGAAAGATTCATTTATTATATATTTACCTTTGCATTTTACTGTGGATACTTAACTGTCACTCTAATTGTTGTTTATACAAAATGTATGTCTCAAAAAGGGTGTAAAAGTATTTTTATTTAAGGGTGGAGCTAAATATCCCATTTCAGATATTGAGCCCTTGAATATAACTTTGATTAAAAGGTCATAAGAAATGTAAACAAACGGATAACTAATGAACGTTTCCTGTCTAGTTTGGGCCAGAGTGTGGAGTATAGAACCATCTGGGCCCTGGAGATCTCCAACAGGCCCGATGAGCCAGAACCAGCCAAGCCCAAGATCCGCTTCGTTGGTGGTATCCATGGCAATGCTCCAGTAGGCACAGAGCTGCTGCTAGAGTTTGCTGCCTTCCTCTGCATCAACTATGGCAAGAATCCAGCGATCACCCGGGTAAGACCCCCCCCCCCAGCACACCAGCATCTGTCTTCACCTGTTTACAGATTCTGTTATGTCAATTTGTCCTACCATGTCAGATTTTCCTGCAAGATGAAGATAATGGCCTCACACTGACTGACAACAAGAGTAGTAAACGTTTATTGGTGAAAAATAAAAAAATGACTGTGTTCTGCTACTAACTTTTCTATGTGCCTTTTTTTTAGTTGGTGAACGAGACTCGCATTGTCATCCTTCCCTCCATCAACCCCGACGGGCGAGAGTTGGCCAAGGAGAAAGAGTGCACCTCTTCCAAGGGAATGACTAACGCTCATGGAAAAGACCTGGACACAGACTTCTTTGGTGTGTATGTGTGTACTTGCACATATCTGTGTTAGTGTTTGCATGTTAAGGCGCTCCCCCATGTGTGTGTGTGCCTGTATGTACCCCAGTTCACACTCAAAGTGTGTTTATAAAGATGTTTGTGTGTGGTTGACGCCATCCTAAGGCCTGTGCGTGTGTGTGTAGTTGACTCCATCCTAAGGCGTGTGTGCGTGCGTGCGTGCGTGCGTGTGTAGTTGACTCCATCCTAAGGCCTGTGTGTGTGTGTAGTTGACTCCATCCTAAGGCGTGTGTGTGTGCGTGTGCGTTTGCGTGTGTGTGTGGTTGACTCCATCCTAAGGCCTGTGTGTGTGTAGTTGACTCCATCCTAAAGCGTTTGTGTGTGCGTGTGCTTTAGCGTGTGTGTGTGGTTGACTCCATCCTAAGGCCTGTGTGTGTGTAGTTGACTCCATCCTAAGGCCCGTGTGTGTGTGCGTGTGCGGTTGCGTGTGTGTGTGGTTGACTCCATCCTAAGGCCTGTGTGTGTGTAGTTGACTCCATCCTAAGGCCTGTGTGTGTTTCTGCTGCAGGTAATGCCTCCCAGCGCGTTGTGGAGGCCCAGCCTGAGAGCCGGGCTGTGATGGACCTGATCCAGGAGAGAGGCTTCTCTCTGTCTGTAGCCCTGGACGGAGGCTCCCTGCTGGTCACATATCCCTACGACAAGCCCGTACAGCCAGGTATGAACACTAAACTGGAGTCAAGAGAAAACGCATGTAAATGGCACAAAGATTATTTGAGTGGGGAACATTTATTGTGTAATTGTAAGCCTGTAAAATACTTATTTTTGTTCACAAACTATAATGAACTGAAATAAATGTAATGCATTTCTCTCTAAATATGATATTGTTTATAAGTTAAATATTTTTTTATTATTATTATTAAATGCTGTCTTAATACAGTGGTATGATGCACTCTGGGGTCCTCTTCTTACTATGTATTTGTTTATATGTCTTATTCTGTCCATTGCAGTGGAAAATGAAGGCACTTTGAAGTACTTGGCCAATGTCTATGCCAGCAACCATCCCAAAATGCACCTAGGAGACTCCAGATGTCCAAGCAACAGCCAGAGTATGCAGCAATAGTACAACGCTATTTCCCAGAAGGAAATGACATAACCTCAGTGGCCCCACTGATCATTCTAATTCTCTCCTTCTCTGTGTCTCTCTGTCCCCCCTCATATGATTCTCTCCCCTGTTCTCCAGTGGGGAATATCCCAGACGGAGTTCTCCGGGCAGCAGAGAGGCAAAGTCACATGGGCAGTATGAAGGTACTTCACTGGACTTCAGATCTTCGTTATGCCATCTGCTGGTTGATTTAAGGAACAGCACATCTGACTTTACACTCCTGCTTGTGTCATAAGGGCGTTGGTGTACGGTCTATATTTGTTGTTCTCCATTTTTTGTGATGTCTTCTTTTCCAGGACTTCAGTGTGGACTTTGGCCACTGTCCAGAGATCACTGTATATACAGGCTGTTGCCTCTTCCCCCCAGCAGAGCAGCTACCTACACTCTGGGCTGAGAACAAGAAGTCTCTGCTCAGCATGCTGGTGGAGGTTAGTAGATCCACCCATGACCTCTCTGGGGGACAAACTAGCTTAGGTGCACACTTAATGATCCATATTCAGCCTGCTTCTTTCTATCGTCATCTTGATGTGTTCAAAAGAGTGATGTGCATTCAAAAAGATTGATGATGTCATTATCTGATACGATCCACTCCCTTTCTGTAGGTCCATAAAGGGGTGCGGGGGGTAGTGAGGGATAAGGGCGGAAAGTACATTGAAGGAGCCATGATTGTGCTGAATGGGGGAGTCAGGGTCTTCACTTCAGAAGGGGGTTTCTTCCATGCCCTGCTGGCCCCTGGAAACCACAACATAGAGGCTGTGGCAGATGGCTACCAACAGCAACGACAAGAGGTAGGGTGTGAGACAGTGTGTTAAGGTGTGCATTTGTGTTTAATCATACATATTACACAATTATGATCCAGTAGATGCATTTTCATTATGGCAGTCAGGGTCCTTTTGATTGAAAGGTCATAGTAGAAGTTTTGTTGTCACAGGTGGTGGTCTCGTCATATGAAGCCGCCATTTTCATCAACATTGTATTTGACATGGATAACCACATCTTTGGGCTGCCCAGAGAGTTTGTGGTGGCCACTGCTGGTAAGCATGGGGGGTGGAAGGGCCTTGAATCAGTATGAACTCTTCATAAGAGTTGCATACAAAATTTTTAACAGCCAATTTAGTCCTCTATAAGACCTATCAACCACTTTTGTTTCTGTCTCTCTGTCTGTCTTCACCTCTGGTTTGACCTCACTTTTTCCCTGTCTGCCTCCCACGCTTCCATCTCTCTCCTTTCCTCTCAGCGGCCTCCATGACAGCCCTGGTAGTGACGGCCTGCATCATCTGGTGCGTTTGCTCGGCCAAGTCCAACAGGCAGAAGGACGGCTTCCACCGCCTGCGTCAGCACCGCGACGACTACGAGGATGAGATCCACCTCACGTCCATGGGCTCCAAGAAGTCCCTTCTCTCCCACGAGTTCCAGGACGAAAGCGAGAGTGATGAGGACACACTTTACGCCAACAAACTCTGAGAGCGCTCCCCCCCCCCCCCCCCCCCACCCCCCCAGCTTTCAGTACAGTGCTGTAGCGCTGGCCCCCCACTCGCTCTCTTACCAACTGGCTGGTCGGTTTTGTGCCGTGTGGTGCTACCCCAGTGGACTAGAGGAAGGAGAGAGGGGAGCTGGGTTGGTTGTTTGGGCCTACATGACTTTGGTTTGTCCTCCTCAGAGATATGCCCTTGGTCTCAGAGGATCTTTTTTAGACTATAACCGTCCTCTCTGGATGATGTCCAAGATGAAATCGTCCAAATGAACTACTGCTTAGCTCTGTCCATGGTACTGGTAATCTGATAGAGCTGCACAACTCTCTTGAGCACTCAGAAACGTATTCTACTTACAGTAACACACACAAACACACACTTAAAAAAGCACTGCGACTTATCCAGCTCAATCCTGTCCACGTATTTACTAAGTACTACTACTAACTAGTACAAATGAACCAACTGATCTGTAATGCCCATGAAAATGTCAAATGGTAATCGACAGAATCAGTGTTGCCACAAGTCCTGTTCCTTTCCACAGGAAGCATCAAACACTGTGCCTTGACAGCTGTAGAATTAGCCACGCCTCTCTCCGAGTCCACGGGGGGTGTGTAGGAAACTAGAAATGTAGTGGATTCTAGAATTTCTATTCTAGATTGAAATCAATCCATCCAGATACTCAGGTGGCATGAAAAGACATCAGTAGCAGTAGAACAGGATCCGGTGGTTGGTGGTTGAGTGAGGAGATCTTTATTTTAAACAATGCACTATTTTCTGGTGAGAGGACAAATGGATGATAACCTCAGGCACTCACCCTTTTAGCTAAAATCAAGCGTAGGGTAACGGTGGGGTTGGGCTACTTGGGTCAATTAAGCTCCTACACTGATTCGCAAAGTCTGAAAACATCTGTTGAGTTTCCTGAATGTGTCATTGCACTAAGAGCCTCTTTTGTCTGTGGACATAAAAGGTAGCCTCACCACTGTGACATCTTGCCTGGGAATAGGGGCACTTAGACACAAGATAGGTTTCATTACCAGTGGTCATATTGCTAGTGTATCCTACTTTGAGTTATACCTAATGGAACTTACTGTAGGTTAAGCAGCTTGTTGCTGACTCACTGAGTGCCATATTTGGTAATGACATATTGCTGAGTCTACCTTTTCAAAATGGTCTTAAGATAATCGTAAGGATCTCTTGTGAAACTGAACCTGTAGCATGCAGTCTAAAGCCCTCTATGCATAGTGCTAACTGTACATTAACTGTTTCAGTGATGAGGGCAAACACCCAAAGATGCAAAGAGGAATGAATCCTCTGCCTGAGAGTGTCATAACCATCTTTGCTTCATTTGAATGAATTCATATCTCAAAATAGATCCCGTTTGTTTCCTATTATTTACGTTTGGATACCCCCATGCTCTTCAGTTACATTATGTAGTTTCAGATTTTTTCGGGTTTCTCACTTTCTTTTTATCATGCTCATTTGTTTGTGTATGTGTGAATATATTTCACACTGTTTAAAGGTCTGTTTAACCCTTTGATGGTCAATGTATTTTAAGATTATTCTTGATACAATCATACATGAATCTGTCAAACTATACATTAGTTCATATTCTACATCTACATCTAAGAAGCCTTTTCAATGGAGCCTCTCCATGGGTGAGAGTTTGTAGAGTAGGAAAAAGGTGGAATAAATATCTGCTTGGAAAAGACCCTGTGATTTCACTCTCCTGCTCCTGCAAAAAAATGTTTTTACAGAATAAGTAAACAAAGTTTCCATGAAAACTGTCCAATTAGGGGAAACCCTCTTAAACCTGCAAATAGCCTCACAGCTCCATAACCACACACAAACACAACCTAGTATCAGCAATTTGGCAACGCCAGCCAGTTTAAAGAGTGTGGGAGAAAGGTAATTATTCACTTTTTTAGGACTTCTGAGATCCTGAATGCTTGTCAGTGTCTGGAGTGTACATAGGAAATGAGAGTGATATCTGAATGAATGTCAGTGATCTGTATTGAGAATGTATGTTTTCGTTTTCTTTTATATGAAATACAATTTATTGTAGATGATGAAATGTTGCCAATTGTATTTGAATGAAAAGATAATACACCGGTAAGTGCAATTCAACTCTGAATCTACACTCACAACACATTTTAAAAACAAAACTGATACTTGGAATGTCACAGTTATGAGATTCTAACTTCAACAGTCGACAAAACATTGATGAAATATAAAAAAAATAAAGAACTGAGATTGAGACTGATTTGTACATAACTCGTCAATTTATTTTGTCACCCGTTTTATATTCCCAAACCTTGTGCGTGTGATGCCACGGGGATGCGCTGTTGATCCGAAAGTGCATTAATTTCGAGTTCATGTTGACGAATTTGCCTTCAAAATAAGAGCATAGATTGGACCATATCTCATCCCTTAGAACCCACGCAAACTCAGCGTTGGAAAACTGTAGCTATATTTTAATAATAACGTACGTGTTTAGCTGGCACCTTTTTCTTAATGACCTACTGAGGTATCGGTTAATTTTTAACTGAACATGCTGACAAACAAATTGTAAAAAAAAGGACGTGTCCATTTTTATTTTGAAAATATTTGAGGAACCCAACCGGAAATGATATTCCTTATTGAGACTGGTATTTCATCCTAGCGTGGTGACGTCCGACAACAAAGATGGCAGGAGGAAGCAGCAACTACTGGGAAGGTGAGGTGGCACACTCGCGTAAACATGGCATAATCGCTGATATCGGATATCCTTTTATCAGTTATTTCTGATATATTAGGTCACTAAAGTTACTTGTTCAACAACGGTCAGTTCCCAGAGCGACGGGGCCCGTGTCGTAGGGGAATTTGGCTACTTAGCTAGTAGACCTTTCCTTCAAATAGCTAGGTATCTAAGCATACATGTCGTCGATATATTATCGGTCGATCCATTTCAGCTTTGTTTCCTAGATTGAAATCTAGCAACTGCTCACCTCTCAATTGTTAATGGCTAGTTGCCTAAACAATGAGAAATTTGAAGCCGATCGTGGGATTGGCAGGGATAACTTCAGTATTTACTATTTGGCTTGATCAAAGCTCGAGGGTGCCCCTAAATGTTTATACCCATTATTCAACAAGCACTATCCTCTTAGGAAACCTACCCACCAGAGAAATCCTGTGCTTTACTTCTATAGCTTCCAATATAACTAGACTACCCCATTGACATGTGACAACTCACTGACATAACGATCTAGCCCACCCCCTCCCTCCAAAACAGTCTGTTTCGTTCAGCAGTCTTAAGCTGGTTTGGTATTTTCTTTATGTGTCAATTTTACATCACAGATCTGCGAAAGCAGGCTAGACAGCTGGAGAACGAGCTCGACCTGAAGCTGGTCTCTTTCAGCAAGCTGTGCACCAGCTACAGTACTTCCAGAGATGGTCGTAGAGGAGACAGGTATGTCCATGGCTCAGTTTATATTATGACCTAGCACCTTAAAATGACAAAACGACTGAGTGGACATTGTGAAAGTTTAAGAAAAACATACTGATAGTCATTCGCTCCCAAATGTAAAAGCATAAAATATCCAGAAAAATACCTCCTAGTTTTCTTCTCACAGACTTGCTCATGTCTTAATACATGTCTGTTCTTTTGTCAATCTTTCTCCTTTTCTGACCTTCAGCAGCTCAGACACAACCCCTCTCCTAAACAACTCGACACAAGACAGAATGTTTGACACCATGTCTGTCGAAATGGAACAGCTGTTGGCTAAGGTAACATTTACCAGTTATACAAAGAACAATTCAAGGATGTAAATGGTGAATGTTTTAGAGGGATGCAGACATAGCCAGTTGTAGGAATGCGAGGACATAATTTGTGTGTTTGTGTTGTGAGAACACACACCTATTTCTCTGTGTTTGGCAGCTTACAGGGGTGAATGATAAGATGGCGGAGTACACCAGCACACCAGGAGTGTCTTCCTTGAATGCTGCCCTCATGCACACTCTCCAGAGGCACAGAGATATCCTGCAGGTGCAGCCCCCTCCCCCTCCCTCCCACATGCACACACCTACACACCATGAACTTAACATCACCCAAATCTACTGCTGTTGACTTGAAATACAATGAACTACCTTCAAGCTTCTTTGCAATGGTCCTGAAATGGTTACCTAGCAACATTATTCTGACCTTGCCGTTGGTTGAACCAAGTTCCATGTTATGGAATGTATTTTGTTGTCGCAGGACTACACTCATGAATTCCACAAAACTAAAGCCAATTTCTTGGCTATCCGGGAGAGGGAAGACTTGCTGGGGTCTGTCCGAAAAGACATAGAGTGAGTATCTATCCATCTCTCAATCTGAAAAATGCCATTGGAAAATTGCACCTTGAGCCTTTTATTGATGTTTTCCTTCACACAAACTAGTTGTATAACCCTGTTTCTGCAATGCAAAAGCTTGATCTTCCACATATTGGCTCAATAGTGAATGACGGCCATGTTAATAAGGGCAGGGTCACAGACCATGACTCTTATCTCCCTTATAATGGCTTATTGATCTTCAGACTTGAAAAAAAAATCAAAGCACCACTGCAGCTTCTATCATCGATCTGTTATCCAGCCGTAGTCATGTCTGCAGATGGCGTACCTATCGTGTGTAGGGTACGAATGGGCTGTCACAGAGCAGTGTACTATATCATGGAGCCTTCTAAGAACCCTTTTGCCGCGGTGGATTGAATTTGAAGTTCACTTTTAAGCGTAGGTAGGAAACAATGTGGTTGAAATGTTTGAGGCAAGGATCTTGCATGGCAGCCAGGAGGGCTGTTCTGCTCTGGCTGAATTCCTCTAATACCGTTTTTACACCGGTTTTAAATGTAATCTGCGATTTTAATATTGAGGCCAGGTAGTCTGTCTTCATGCCTAATGCATAATGGATAGCCATGAAAGGGTTTTAAGCAGTTATGAAGTGTAAATATGAGAAGTGTTTAAATCGTTCAGGGACTCATTTGAATTCAGATGTTTTATGAAAGTCATTTTATGAATCCTCCGCTTTTCTTGTCCGCATGTGTGCATTTCGATTTGCTTTTCAGCCATCTCTCCATCTCATGTTGCTTGTGACTGGCATTGTAATGTTATCATGCTACTGATAGCATTCAAAGCTATCCGAGCTGTTCATTCAGTTTTTGGGCTCGCTAAACCATGCAGAACAGACAGTGCCCAGTCATAAGAAAGGCCTCTGGGTTTCTGGGCTGTGATCAACGTGCTGTCATGGTTGAGTGCTGGTTAAACATTGTGTGCTGAGGTATCCAACTATTACATACAGAAACATACTGAAAGACTATTAAGATTTTAGTAATTTTCTGACAGTTCCATCCAAATGGGTCACTCTTCCAGTGACATATCAAGGAAGTGAAGGGTTTGGGGTGCACAAGCACCTAGCAAAAATACATTTCCTACATACAACCTTTAGTAGTAAGAAAACTCTTACATTTTTATCAAAATAAAAAGAATCGAAAGTGGCCTGTATTAATGATCAAGTATTGATTAGATACATTTACAGTTGGATTTAATTAACATTTATCCTTATTAGTAAAGTCCTTTAAAGCTATGTGGTGTTAGCAGTATTTTGACCAATTAACCATGCTGCCTCCTAACCTCCTGAAATATTCTCTAATAATTACCAAGAAGACGCATTGTCGAACCAATGCATATCAATGACTTGGTGATGTGTTTTTGCTAATGATGACCAATGAGCTTGTTGTGAGGTAACAGAAGGGCTTGTCACACTTGAGTAAATTACCACACGCTACCTGTGTATAGCATTGAAAACAAAGGTGGACTATCTCTCCTGTTCAGAGTAGTGGCGGAGAAGGAGGACATCAATAATGTGCTTATGGGCTTACTGGAACAGCTTAGCTAATATCATTGCTCTAGGGGCTGTGGTAGGACTGTGGTGCTTTCACCACTGGGACTTCACACAGCACTATTGTTATTTTGGGTTGGAATGTGAACTGTGAATTTTTGTGTACTCTCCCTGGTCAAAACATAAAAATAAAAAAACAGTACGTGGGATATTTTATTTTTGCGCCATATTCTTTACTTAACACATAGTTAAAACATAGTTACTAAATAGTTACAAAATACAAAGGATTTACTTTGCCCTCAGAATTTAAGGATATGTATGTGTGAGTACGTGTGTGTGAGCGCGTGCGTATACACACACACTGCATGCTGTAGCAGTGCAAGGCTGATGGTTTCAAATGGTGCATTAATGACCAAGGTACACCCACACACAGGCTCTGTTCAACTTTAGGACACTAGGGGGCAGTAGGACCCTCCACTCTTGCATAGGGATCTGTCACCGTATCGCTTAAAGCTTACCTTAGTCTTAGTCCACCACATGCACACAGGTCTTTATAAAACCCCATACAAACCCATCAATGTATCAATATCAACACACATCACATATCTACAGACAAAATACACACAACTCATACACCACCCCCACCTCTTGTTAGTTCCATTTTGCCCCTTCCGTCTGTGTCCAGTCTGCTCCAGAGCCCCGCACAGAGCCCCGCACAGAGCCCTACATAGAGCCCCGCACAAAGCCCTACTTAGAGCCCTACATAGAGCCCTACATAGAGCCCTGCAAGAGAGTTGCTACTTCCTGTCCCCAAAGTGACTTCTAAATGTCAGCAGTACAAACAACAGGCAATGATTTGCAGCTCCATCCTTTTAAAAAGGATTGTTGGAATGATTAAACTGGTTGTCACTTTGCCAGCGACACTTGAGCTTCAGAGACAGACTGGCCAAACCTTAGTGCCCAAGGCAACCGGATGTCAATGCAGTGTGTTGTATGGGTAATGGCCGTTTATACGATAGTGTTTCGCGGTAGGATAGATACGCACATGTGTTTGTGTGTGTCTACTCATTTTACCACCCCAACATTTTTCTTATAAGGTTGCAGATTAGAGCAAGCTGGCAGGCTGCTTTGAAAGTCAGTATTGACCTGAGAAATGGACTGCACAGCTTGAACCTTGCACCATTATTTAAATAAGCCTGCGCAAAGCCATCAATATTTGGCTGAAATCGAAGCATTGTCACAAGTACATGGAACACAGTACAGGAAATTGCAGGACAAGTTCTGGCGGGGAATTGATTCAACATTACAGACACCATGCTACGTTTTGTAGCCATGTTGGGTGCATTGAAACAATGAAGTACCTGGGTTGACGTTTGTGATTATTCTTGAGTCCTTTTGAGACCAGTGCAGGCAGAAGGAATGGTACTCTGCTATTCTGCCACCACCACCTTCCTCTCTCCGTTCCTTCTTTCACACTATCCACCATTATTTGAGGAAATTATAGAAGGATTGCAGAATGGAGTAATGAAAAAGAGAAGGACTTGGGTCTATGGAGAAGCAGTGAAGATAGATCTTAGGAGACATGGGTCATAGTGTAATGTGTCAGTGTGAGAAGGAGGGCTGTGCAGCCTTGGCAATACACTAAAGTCTCACGAAGGAAGCCTCAGTTCCCTTTCAGCAGGTTTACACCCCTGTAGCTTTGGTGTCCGTGTGCCAGTCCTTTCCCTCGGCAGACCTCTGTTTGACCTTCCTTTTCACTGTCAGAACATACGATATGGCTCGGTCCTTTCCCGTTTCAAATGGTTGCGGCGTATTTAAAGACTAACAACTCTTTCTCTCTCTCACAGGACGTATAAGAGTGGTTCAGGAGTGAACAACAGAAGAACCGAGCTCTTTCTGAAGGAGCATGAACACCTGAGAAAGTAAGACACACACACACACAGACACAAACACTCACACACGTAGGACCTTTCTCTGCACTTTTGGTCTTGATATAAACACAAGAAGCGATTCCCTAGAATTTGATAATGCCCTCTACATGCTTGCTTGTCAGTTGAAAGCGATCAGTAGATTAATGTCCCATTTTTCCTAGTACTGATCAATTGAATCCACATTTCCAATACTGTTGCCTTTCTTCCTGCTAAGCTACTGCCACTTCCCAGTACTTAGGCTAACGGTCTGAAATTCAGCATCTGAAATCCCAGGATAACTCATCTTGATGGGACCAGTCGGCCATTTTAAATAACAGTTAAATCGTTGCCTCTGTGTTTGCTTGCTAAGCACTGGCAGCTAGAGTAACAGATGGGGCAGCAGTTCTCTCCCTTTTACACTGTTAATAAAAGAAATGCTGGTATAATTGTGCTTATGCTGCAATATCTGAGCTGTTTTGGTGACAAAAGCCTAATAAGACTGAATTTATAACTTTTTTCTTTAATGAGGGGTGGTTGGATGTTGTATGTGATTTAAGGTCAAGGGTTATGCTAAAGAATTCTCCTGTCATCTAAATCCAATTAACACTAATTCATAAATCTTCCGATTTTCTTGGGATTCATTAGGCTGCCAATTAAAAAGCGGCATAATAAATCCTAAAGGTCAATGTCTCTAACAAGTACAGTTTGACCATGCAGTTTCCTTTCCTCACACACACACACACACACACACACACACACACACACACACACACACACACACACACACACATACACACACACACACACTGCTGTATGTTTTGCATGACTGCTATATACTTAATGGAAGCTATTTAGGTTCAGGACTTCAGCCTTTTAACTATGTGGAGGTTGTAGATAAAGCACCAATAAATATATGTTTGTAGTTTATCTTCTCGTTCCTGGAAAGTCTAGCCTGTTAGGATTTTAAAGGTCTATTCTTTGTGAGTCCTCTATGTGTGAGAGGAGAGATGCACCATGTGTGTGAGCCCACATAGGATCTCAACAGGAACCAGCCCAAAATGACACACGCACATGCATGTACACACATACACACAAACCCCAACCATAAACACTGCATTACGCCAGAATCACATTTATCATGGCTACTGTCTCTTAGAGAATCTCACAAATTAGGCTTAACCGAGGTCTATAAAACACCGTGATTGGTCTGCTCTGTGCCGTGAACCATTTGTGTCCTGGCTGGCTTGTCTCTGAGGAACTGGCCCCAATTACCTGAGATACCTGTAGGAACGCCCAAGCCACCATTTACTTAGCTGGCAGACTTTCATCTGACACAAACACGATAAATGTGCAAAACAAGATGGAGTACCACAGAATATATTTATTTATTTTTTGTGATAACATCTAAATGGATATGAAATAGGATAAAAAGCCGTCCATCTGTGGAGTAAACGATGCAATTGCATTTATGAGGTACTCGCTGACTAAAAGCTTAGTCAATGTAGCAATAGGAACCAAAATGAATGGCTCTGTGGCAGGATTTTATAAATGGTCTTTTGGGTTTTGTAAAAAGCCAAGAATTTAGATATAGCTTTTGAAAGTTATTAGTCAAATTTGAGTTGTTTTAGTGTCTTGATTCAGTATAGTACCAGCAGTCTCTACCGCTTTGTGACACGTTTGTCAATACGTCTGCTGCCTCTCGCTGTGTCAAAACAGAAGCTGGTCTCCAGTCCCTGCAAAGCAGCTGATAACGGATCCTTTTTTCTCATGGTTGATTGAGGACAATGCTCCACCATCCAATCAGGCCTGGAGATGTGTATGTGCTGTGTGTTACTGTGTGTACGTGCCACAGCCATCCCATGTTCAAGCGCTCTTGGCTCATGCTACAATGATAGGCTCTTCAGGGATGGGCGTGGCTTAGTTGGGAGGGAGGGATGTATATTTTTTTAGCTATATTCACACTGGTTCCTCCACTAGTTCAGAACTAGAACCAAGATGTGTCACTCTGTTTCTTTAGTTTTTAACCTTATAATCCCAGTTCATAAATATGACAGTAGAGGGGCGGGGGTCTGTAGTGTTTACATCATTAGAGTTGCCAACTCAGAGACCACAAGGGGGAAGAATCCTAACAAAGGAGGGCATCTGAGGAAAATCATTGTATCACTGCTTTTGTATTTAGTCAGAAGCTGATAGATGTAGGTGGCTTTTCTAGAGTGGATAGTTTGTCTATCAAAGGAGTAGAGTGGCCCTGTAGAGACCTAGCGGTGCATAAAATGCAAATCACCTGACGAACAAATTGCCCACTTCCACTATGTCTAAGTGAGATGGCAAGTAAAGTGATCCTGTTTACGAGAGGACTCGGCTAAGCTCTGCCCTTTTCCCTCCATCACTTTCCTTTTTCTTTATCCCCATGTTTTACTCGCATGACATTTGCATGACCTTTGTCAAAATTGCCTCTTGGGTAAATGCTCTGCCAATCTCACTTCTTTCTCTGTATGTCTCTGAAATCTTGTGTCCTTATCAAGAAGCAATAGAGAAGAACATTTCATGTTAGACCGATATGATTACTTTATACCACAGACCATATTAGAGGCTTCCCCAGCCAATGACATAGACAGTGGAGATGAGTGCTTATGGAGGGTGAGATTGTGTTACCCATGATTTGTTCTATTAGAGAGTGAGAGAGCAGGAAACAGGGTTGGGATGTGTTACCGACCACAGTAAAATGGCATTAAGAGGTTTCCACAATCACAGAACTGTACTGTACTATACTTCCTCTTTCTCTACTTAATGGATCGCAAACATTGTTAGTGATTTGTGACCTATTCTGAGGACTGTGTGTGTTTTGTGTGTATATGAGAGGAGTCATTTGGATGAGTGTAGTTAAAACATGTCAGACAGGATATAGACACACACAACCTGCCTCCATGACCTCATACATGCATACTCTCAAGAAACCCCTGAATCTAAAAGCCCTGAGCCAGCAGGTCTTAGCACAACAGGAAGTGCACTGCATCCTTATTTATTCCTGTGTTGATTCATTTTATAACTCCCACTTTGACTGCAGTTTTTGAGTTCATACAGATGTCATTTGAACATCCATGAATAAATGAATTGAAATCTGTGACCAGTCCAAAGCACTGTAAAAAGAGAGACCTCCTTAGTCATTCTTGTGACGGGTGACTTTTGCGTCAGTATTTGTTGGTTGCTCTTTAGGCTATTCTCAGCTGATGGTTTCTGTGTACCATTTCTTAAATAATCCATATAACTATTTTTTGTTTAGTTGTTAATACCTATAATCACATCTAAATTTAGAGAGCACCCAGCAATTGCTACGAGGCTGAAACATCAATTACACCTGAGGTATGTAACAGGGGAGTGTATTGACTTGAAATTGCATTAGGTTCAATTGTGTTTTGAATCTGCAAAAGGCGTCCCTGTACCAAAGATATTGACCGCTGACCGAGTGCTAGAGGTCAATAGAGGTCTGGACTTTGTTCAGATGGTTGTTTTGGAAGGAGATTGGAATCTGACCGTCTGCTTCTGACATGTATGATCATCCTTCTACCTCGTGTTCTGTGAGGTGGAGAACACCTGGATTAGTATTCTGCACAGAGCCCTGCTGTCTGATCAGGTATTACTGTGGGCTTGATCTGGGCTGCTTTTTTCCCCATCAACACACACACAGCTTTTTAATCTTCTGTCTCAGCCCTTCTCCTCCCTTTCTTCTCTTTCTCTCTTAGACTCTTTCCTCAGAGGCAGAGGATATCAGTGTCTTATTTTTCGATGGTCTTTTCTGTCTGCCTAAGCTGTGGTGCAATCTAATAGTCTAAGTCCAATTGGGTTTTCACAGTGCATTCTTTAGCCTGTCCCTGCGTTGATTTGCGGCCAATGCTTGGCAGTGTTGCCACGCTGGTAAGCTCTTTGAAGGTATCCACTTCAAGAATGTGAAGTGATTCTTTCTTTCTTCTCCAACTCCCTCTCTTGCTCA
Source organism: Plecoglossus altivelis (assembly GCA_036571765.1). Lineage (NCBI taxonomy): Eukaryota > Metazoa > Chordata > Actinopteri > Osmeriformes > Plecoglossidae > Plecoglossus > Plecoglossus altivelis. Next base: position 11,138,966 of record BROE01000005.1, read on the forward strand.
TAGATACTCTAGTAAATGACTGTCTGCAGTGTGTATAGACTGCAGGGCTATACAGACATATGGCTTAGATGTCCCTGTAGACTATGAGCATGCACTCTACCCACCCTCCCCCCTCCTCTTGTTCTTCCATGCCTTCACCCTCTTTTCCTCCTCTTTGCAGTTTCCACTCCTCTCTTGCACCATTTTGCTTGGTCTCTCTCTCATTTCTCTGCATGTTTCCCATGTCCCTCCCTTCCCATCCTTTCCATATCTCCCCGTCCCTCATTTCCTTTTTTTCCCCCTCAACCTAACATGATTATATTATTGGCTGCAGAAATTGTTTGCATCCTTTTATTTCTTTGCAAATTCTTCCCATTGGTTCTCTCCCCATGCCCCCTGTTTATCTCCTCCCCCCCTCAAACCACCACATCCATGGCTGGACACTTTCCCTGCACACCATGCTAGATCTTGATGTATGCGAATGCAATCTCCATGAGTGAGTGGAGCCCAGGGGAACCAGATGCATGGAAGATGCAGTGGATCTACTCCTCCTCTGCCCCATAACAGGAGCTAATGAGCAGGGTGCGACAGAGAGGCGCTGGTCCTCTGTGGTCATGTACAGTCTGGTGCTGCCAGATTTGTAGCATTGGTGAAAGCCTGGGGCTCTGGTGTTGCATCGCTAGTGTAGCAAGGCGTCAGTCCTCAACACTGCCCCTGGTTCTCTAAGGCTCTACAGTTACAGTCTGTCTATCTCTGTTGTTGTCTTTCACTCTGCCTCTAGCTCTCTCTCTTTCAAACCTATTACGTACTGACAAATGCTTACTGTTTTTCTATGTCTTGAGTTCTGGTGTTGGTGTGGCTTTGTGCATACACAAGAGGAATATGAGAATTGTGGTGAAACTAGACTGGACTGAATCATATTCAGAAAACACCTAACCGCCCCCTCTCATCTTTTGCACCCCCTCCCTCTCTAGCTAGAGCGCATCACACTTTTTCTTATTCACCTCTCTTCTGTCTCCGTTTCAGTCCTCCCCCCTTGTGTTCCTCCCTCGTTTCCCTCCTGTAGTTCTTGTCACTTCTTGGTAGCTTGTACATAAATCTCTTGCACGCGCCAAGACTCTGACCAATCACAGCAAGGCAGCTCACCTCACTGGAGCAGAGCTGGCAATTGGAGGCAGCTATTGGGTTGAATCTGTGGGGTTTGCTTATCTAAATGTGAGATTTACATGGGACAGGAGGAAGACTGACTTCGATCTAGTACGTTTATCGTCTGACTAAAACTAGTCAAGTAACCTCAAGCTCTGTGGGGATGCCTCCAGGAAGCGACAGTGTAACGAGATTACATCTCCTTGAAGATGGTGTCAGTTCACGTTTTCACGAGTTGGGCTGAACTGGTTCAGTCGTAACGATGCAAGATAAAGGAATCCCTGCCTGTAGAGATGTGTGGATCGCTTTGACGATAAGCCTGCTCTGCAGCAGGGGAGTGTGATTATGTCCATCTGGGTCTGCAGGCCCAACTCATTTGTGTGTTTTCTACATCTGAATGTGCAGTTGAGCTTGCACCCAAGTATAAATCACAAGACAAGGGAATTAGCTTTCTGCTAATGACCAGTTTAATGACTGCAGCAGGACACCACTGAGAGAGAAACGCACGCACACCGGACACATGCATTTTGGAAACGGAATAAGACCATTCCCACTTTTGAACAAATATATATGCTGTCTACACGAACAAGCACCCATTCTCCACCTTCTCTCTGCTCGACTGAGGACGAAGGAAAGTGCGCAACAAATAAATCCTTCCCCTGCCGTCTCATCTGCGCGTATAAAAACCCAATGAATCAGGCGGCAGCGCAGCCCTCAGCATTTCCCTCCCCTCCGTCCTCTGCAGCCAAAGATTTACAGGCCAAATGCCATCAGCAGACGGATGTGAAGGTTCACTTCTCCCTCCTTTCTCCTCCAACCTTCCCTTCGTTAGCCCTGCTGCGCTCCAGCTGTGTTAGATGACCCCCCCCCTTCTCTTTTTTTTTCAAACTTGGGTAACAGCTGGTATTTCCTGGTATGTCTTCCCATGTCTGGAGACACAGCAGGTGTTCTGTCTCTTCATCAGCCAGCTGTGATGCCCACTCCCCGCCATGCTACTGCCATGCATAGGATCCACCTAGAAAGATTTGGTTCTCTTCTGTTGTTACTGCTAAATATGTTAGGTAAATCAATGCGTTTCATTTTCCAAATCACTTTAAATAACTTTCTTAATGTTTGGGTTGCCACCGTCTTCTGGCAGTGAGAGAACATCAGAACATCACTACGTCAATAAAAGTGAGACTATATAACTAGATGGCCCCAATTCAAGTATGTATAGACCTGCTTTAGAAGGGAAAAGGAGTCCAGAGACACCAGCCAGGAAAGATTGCCTGCCAGAATGGATTTGTGACAGTGTGGATTTACTTTAACCAATAGATCTGACTGGGACCAACTGCAGTATGTTAACCACCAAGTCCATGAGAGCCAATTACCAGGACAACTGAACAATTGCAGAGAGCGGGTGTCCTGAGGAACTATTCCTGATTACTCCCTCTGCCTTTGTCCTACAGGCTGACTTAATCCACCTTAAGCTTTCGATTGGCTCATATATTTGGAAATAACAGCTGCACATGGAAGCTGAATCAAACTTTAGTCAATTTTATGACTTTCCTCCCTAATCATCCATCACTTTCATGTAAATAGCTCATTACTGTGCCCTCACATTAGTTTACCAAGCACATCCTAATTAGGGGTTGGGTACATTTACACATAACACATATGGTTATTAATATAACTTTTTTTCTTCTATTATTTAACTTCTATTGATAGCTTGCAGTATCTGTTGTGATGATTAATCCACCCCGTAATTCTTAAATGATGACCTCAATCTTTCTTCGCACCTTGGAGAAGAGCCCAACTTCTGTTGGATAAAGAACTGCCAGCACAGCTCTATACCTTGACACACACAAACGCATACAAACTTACATAGACACTGTCTCCTTGAATCGTGACGCTCCCCCTAAGCATAAATGATGTGGGGCCCCAGCAGGGGTCAGCTGGTGAGTCACAAGGAGACCTTAACCGTCGTAGATCTGTCTCCCTGAGTAAGCCAGGTGGCACACAATGGCAGCGCCCATGTCCCCTGCTGCCCCAGGGAGGACATCCATCACTGAGGAGAGAGAAGAGTTGTGGAGAGGGGGGCAGTGGAGAGGGGGGGCAGTGGAGAGGGGGGGCAGTGGAGAGAGGGGCAGTGGAGAGAGGGGCAGTGGAGAGAGGGGCAGTGGAGAGAGGGGCAGTGGAGAGGGGGGGCAGTGGTGAGAGGGGCAGTGGAGAGAGGGGCAGTGGAGAGAGGGGCAGTGGAGAGAGGGGCAGTGGAGAGGGGGGGCAGTGGTGAGCAAGGTCTCGATAGACATAGCAGTGCCTATTGCAATGACATCATAACAAGGCAAGACCTCAACCCTGAGTCATTAGGCAAAGTAATTATTTTTGAAGTGTGATACACAATGTTCCAACTTGGAATTTCAATTGTGTGCTGTTTTCTTTTGTCAAATTGCCTTTTGGCTACTCGGTGATGTCCTGGTTTACAAGCGCAAAGCTAAACTAATGACTCCTGCTTTGTTTGTTTATTTTTCTGCTCCTTTCTACTGAAACGTTATCAGCATCGATCCTAATTGGGGAATAAACTGCTGAGAGCATTGTATTTGACAAGCAACCTGAGTCTCACTGTGTGTGGGAGTGGGTGTGTGTGGGGGGGGGGAGTCTGTTTGGGAGTGGGTGTGTGGGGGGGGGGAGTCTGTGTGGGAGTGGGTGTGTGTGGGGGGGATGAGTCTGTGTGGGAGTGGGTGTGTGTGTGGGGGGGGGAGGGGAGTCTGTGTGGGAGTGGGAGTGAGAGGGACAGGGACACTGATAGACTGTGTGATGAGATGCTATGTGTGAGAATGAGGCTGTGTCTGTTTTATCAGTCACACTGGGCCAGGCGGTCTACCACGCCCTCTGGGATGCGGACCTCAAGCGACTCACCTGGAATCTGTCTTTCTTCATTTTTGAGTCAACACAAACAAGTGATTCAGCCTTACTGCGTCAAAACCTCATTATTTCCTACATGGCTGTCTCCTCTCCGTTTCATCAACATCCCAATAACACGCCCCTCAGCCTTGACTCCTACCTCACTGGCCTGTCAAAAATCACTACAGCGTAAATACACTTCTCCACTGAACGCTCCTTTTAATCCCTGGGAGTATATTCGCACGACTACTTATGCTCTTCCTCAACCCAACAGCATCTATACTGTCAAAACCTGCAGTATGACTTGTTCTTTTTGATCAAAGTAATTGCTCCTTAGATATGCCAAGCATTCATAGTGTATGTTATCGTTAGCATTGTCATATTGTCTTGGTTCATTCCCATGTCTAAGAAAGATGGCATTGAAGAGCCGTTCAGTCTGCAGGCAGAGATTGCTCAAATGCAGTTATAGCTATCCCACCCACATTCCAGACCATTAGCTCTGCTATAATTGGGTTGTGTTAAAGCTACTGAATACAGGAAGTGAAGAATCTGCCAGCTGCTTTATTGTGATAGAGTGCTGTCTTTATGTGCAGCCAGTGTCTCTATTTAACTGCTTGTTGACCTAAACATTCTGGTGTTTTCTCTCTCACCACCTGTTGGCAATTTAAAAGTCTCGTTTTTCTTCTGGAAGGCAAGCTACAAACCTGACTTGATGATCCATTCATACAGTCTGCGCTAGCTTGCGTCCCATCTTGGGAATGATCTCTTGGTCTTGAGCAGAAGCTGCAGTGTCAACCATCAGGGTGATATGCTGCAGCTGGCTCTGTATGACCTAGACTATGACAGGAGAGGCTCTCAGAAGCCTGTTCTGGCAGTTGCAGGTGTGAGCATGTAAATAGCTGTTACATGTTCATGTATGATACTGCACACAAACATTCCTTTAGAATCAAATTGATATCTTGAGGGTACTTTCAGCTGGTCATCTATCGTCTAGCTAGCTAGTTCTATCTTTCCGGTCATGTTGGCTTGTGAAAAATGTGATATGGTGTAAGAGTTGATAGCTTGCCCTGTCATAAAATGGCAGCTGGATACCAGTGCGTCTCATAATGGAGGAGTGACAGTGTTGAGGTAGAGAGAAAGAACCTTGTCAGCACAGATGAGGGGACATTTATAATGGTTAGCCGCACAGTGCTAATCTCACCGGCACAATACGTCTTCATCAACTGTTTGAGCTTCAGTCTGACTGAATGAAGGAACGCCCGCCCCTACTAAGATGCAATATAGACTGATACAAACAGCTTGCCTTTGATTTAGTGAGGGAGTTTCCTGCAGAACGTGACCAGCTTTGAGGTTGCTGCAGCTTTGAGGTTGCTGCAGCTATTTCTTAGGTAAAGGATGATGGGTAGCCTATTTGTTGGCTCCATGTCAGCTGATAAATGATGGATACATTTCCTTTATCCCTTTGAAAATGTTTTCTGAGACTTTGCATGAAATGGTTTTTTCTGTAAATCCTTTAGGGAAGTACATCTTTACGTGTACTTAACACATGTCCTTCGTACAGGAGACAGACTGCAAGTAGCAGAGACTAAATCCAAAGTAGTTCAATGCTTTACAAATGTACACAACACCTCGTCAAAAATGGTGGCGTTCCTTCTCTCAGCACTGTTGACTAAGCTGCACACCTCTTAGAATGTCATGCTTCCTATTTTGCATACGTTAACTAGGTTTATGATACAAGATTTAGATGCGTGTTTTTGGTATTACATCAGACCAGTATTACATCAGACATACACGAGTAACATTTCTACCTTCCTGTCTCACCAGTATTAGCATGCAGAGTGGATACTCACTGGTTAGTGTGAGCCAAGAATGATGGGAGTGGTGCTTCCCTTAGGGGGAGCCAGGAGCTGCTCTTAGCATCTGACCACCTTGCACTCTTTTCAGTCTTCTGTCAGATTCCAAGAGAGTGATGACATTGATTGACAGGCCAGACACGCCTACATCTGCTCCGGTGAACTCACCTGTCTGCATATCGATGAGTTTAGGTAGCAGGAATTTCGATTATGGACGTCAACGTGAAAAGGTTATTTCAGAAACATCAAGGATGTAAATGTCAAGGGTGATATTTTGAACCCAGTGGGCATCAAACCTGTGTTCATGGCAGTATTTCATATGATGTCGAGGTAGCTGTGTTTTCTTTCTGTGTATCTTATTCTCATAGACTTTTTTAGACTCTTGCATGTTCTTTCACGCTGACTAATTCAAGACACGACTTGCAATATATATTTAATAGGTTCATTTGCTTGAGTGAGTCTCATGTCATGCAACTGTCATAGGAGTTAGACCTGCATAATAGATGTCTTGAGTAGTCATGTCCGAGCTGCTTGTCACAGTTGATGAATAATACCTCATCTCCATCCTTGTTGCATGTTAACTTTTGTTATATGGTGGTGACTGCCAAAATCATTCAAAATAACAACAAATGAACAGACAACAATTTAGCAGAATTCTTCCATGTAGTCCAATTTCCTACGAGCAAGGTATTAGACAGTGTTCATTTAGGGAACCTATCTCTGGTGTTATACAGATGCCACATAGCTTGATGGGATTCAATCAACACAGTTCTTCCTAAATAAGAAATGAGTGACAATAGTAAATTCCATGTTATCCATGGTTAACAATTAGTTTCTCTTCACTTGGATACTGCTGCAAAGGATTTCTGGAACATGACATACCAAGAACAGAGGGGAGGTGGGGAGTGTAGTCCTAATCCAAAATGACAGGCTGCTTCTGATTGTGGCCAGCTCTGCATCGATCACGAAAGGTGGAGCTGAAGTTATTTAACTGCTCAGTTTTACTACAATACAGTCTCTCTCTTAATCCTCCCTCTCTTTTCTGCAGTTCTGACCGACTGATGGACGACACAATAAGGTAAGCACAGATACGCACCCGCATCCAGGTACAGCATACACACAGCTTACATCGAGCATCTGTTTCTGTATTCCCCCAAATGGGCCTGTCTGTCTGCATTGTTAAATGGAATCGATGAGCAGGCATCCCCTGATGCTGCATATTGCAAATGGCATAAACACCACCGTCTGCCAGAGGAAGGAGACCCTCACCTAAGTCGAGTGGTTTTCTACATTGCCAATACATCCCCTTCTCTGACATCACACAATTGAAAGATTAACTCAGTGATTGGTCTGAAATCGTATGCAATCTGGTATAGTGGTGTGACATGACAAGACTCTTTGGGGTGACTTCCAAGCTCATTGTTGATTTTTTTTTCCAGCTGCTAATTGCAAGTTACAGTTTTCAAACTCCTCTTGAAACTTTAATTACTCCAAGCAGGGCTCTCTGTGTTATCTCAAGACTGACACATCGTCTGAACTACAACTGCGGAAACAGATGGGAGCTTTCAGAAGTTGAGCTCAGTTATGGTGGTACTTCCCCTGTACATGCTTCCTTGAGGATCTGCATCTCTGCTCCTCTTCTTCACCTGACAAACAGCAGGCTCCTTGTCCCTCTGCTCCTCTTCTTCACCTGACAAACAGCAGGCTCCTTGTCCCTCTGCTCCCACTCCCTCCCCAGCTGTCGCCCGCAGCGCTCTGTGTTGGGCGTTGTTCCCGACCGCTGAGTGTGCTGCTCCCGCCTGCGTCTTCCCCCAGCCATGTGCCGCTACCTCATCTGCTCCCCTCTTACCTCGCCTCTTACCTCGCCGCCTTCTTGCTGGTTCCGTCCCGTGGCCACACAGACGGCCCTCCTCCCTGCCTGCCTGCCTGCCTGCCACCCCCCACCTTGCAGGGATGTCACATTGCAGGAAGCCCGTGGGACCGGCTGACGCCAGGATCTTAATTAAGTGGACTTGTGAGCCGTGCAATCCCTCCTTTATTCCCTCTCCCTCCTTCCCTCACCAATCTCTCCACCTCTGGTGGCGAGAGTGTCTCCGTCTTGTTCTAGTCAAGCAGAAAATGGGAGGATGACACAGGCCTTTTGTAATTACTGGCTTTCTCTAGACTCCACACACCTAACAAGAAGCCAAATGAGAACCTATCTTTCCTGCTTGTTGTGCTGGTGTGTTCCGTCTGGCCAAAAGGACTGGACAAGAACCCAGTGAAACCAAGTCAAATTAGGATTTGCTTTTTAAATTTGGGTAAAATAAATAGATGATGATGAACAAAGCCAGTTAATGCAAATGAGTCTGTTCTCATTGAGCAAGCATTCATGAGTGTGCAGCAGATCCATCTGAAACCCTAAACAGATTCTCTGACAGGGTAACGGTGGGGTCTACAGCATCATCTGGACAGCAGCCAGCATGAGGAAGCTTGTACCTAACACACCGGCTGCTCCGATTACCATTCGCGCTGAGCTGAATTCTCGCCTTGCCTGTTTCCCCAGTCAGCAGAGTTGAAAATTGGTCAGACAGCCAATACATGTTTCTCTCTGACCTTGGAGAACATGATACATATGCGAAACCCCTGTATGGTAGCAATTCATGGCCGTCCCATCTGCTGTGGGGAGATGGAGATGTTAGTGTGGCTGATGGCAGCATATATGCATAAACCTAAACACACAGGGCTAGCACATACAAAACACACAAGGTTAGCACTCACAAAACACACAGGGCTAGCATTTACAAAACACATAGGGCCAGCACTCACAAAAAACACACGGGGCTAGCACTCACAAACTCCCATTTGAAGTTAAACATTCTCTGAGTCACTCATGAGCTCACAAAACTCTCTAACCCCCACAAACAAAACACACGGCTAGGGAGTTCAGCAGTATCTAATGCAGTTCAGTTCAAGGCTCTTGTTGTTTGTGAGTGAGGCACTCTGGAGAATGAGGCCTCAGGGGTCCTACTTCCCAGGGAACCTGCAAGACCAGAGCACTCTGGTGTGGAACCCCAAGTGGCATGGGCAATTATCCATATGTTTTCATTCAAAATATACATTTGAGAGAAATTGTTTTCTCCCTATGTTTGCACTTGCTTAATCATCAAGGCAATTTATGTACTTTATGTAAGATTTATTATAATAATGTTCTATACGTTTTTCTTTTTTGCTGTGTGTGGGTGAGAGTCCTGACTGCACCATGTGACCTGAGAGCGTAGTCACCCTATTCGTTGGGGATGTGTTACATCTACCTGGTCTTGTCTTATTGACAGGGGAGCCAATGCTGTGTTATGCTCTTTTCAATTGAAAGTTTGCTACACCACCTAATTCGAGGGAGAAAAAATAAGTACTTTTTGAGATCTGTGCCAATTTCTCTGTAGTCGATGCACTCATTTTGGCAAGAGGCACGAGGTTTCAGGCTATAGTTTATATTACTCTCCCCAAAGCTGCTGACCTCCCAAGTTTTGGATCAGGCCACAGTATCACAGCAACTCAATATCCTCTCTCTTTCGGCAAGCAGCCACTCAGAGTGCAACAGAAGCTGTCTACAGAGCTGTCAAGCTTCACACACAGACTCTAAAACTTTCTTGCACAGACTTTTTTACGTGTTTTTACCTTGGGGGAAAAGGAAATATCCTAATGGGACTACTTTGTTTAAAGTTGCATTAGGTAGAGTGAAGTATATGTCATCTTTGTGTTAAAAGCCTCTCTTCTTTTTCACTAATGAGAGAGCTGCTGTCTGGAGGAATTAACCTCAGTGGATTTTGTTCCCTCAGAGGAATATTTGCAAGGAGAGATGCGTGGTGACAATGGGAGAAGAGGCCTTATTTGTCAGTGAAGGGAATGTGTGGGTGCAGGAGAGCATGACAATGTTAAAGGGTAGTGTTCGCTAAGATCTCAGTCTGACTCACCTGAATGGGAACTCACCTTGCCCACTCAAAGGGATTTTCTCCCTGTCACAGTTGCTGCTGTTAAAAGTCCATTCAGACAGACAACAGGTGTTTTGCAGCCTGGTGATAGACACTCTGGCCTCGTGATGTTGTAGTGCACTTCACCGTTTTCTGTCTTCTTCTCTTTGAAGTATCGCCATGGCGACCAAGGAAAACATGACTTCTCAGAGAGGCTTGCTGAAGTCTATACAGAGCAGGGTCAACACCCTGGCCAGTATCCTTTCATATCAATGGAACAACTTGAAAATGTGTACAGAAAATTGCCATGCATTCATACTGTTGGGTAGTCCAGCTGGGAAATTTCATAGATGAAGTGTATGTATGCACTATAACCTGTGTATTAAAAAAAATACCATACTGTCAGCTGTAAATTGTAAACACATAGTATATAGCATACGCAGTACTGGTTTCATTCCTTTTCTCAATGATTTATAGAGTCAATTTATCTGTTTTGAGGGATCCGGAATTTAGTTGTCTCAATTTTCAAATGCAACTTTATTTCAGATCCCAGAGATCAGTTTTTATCACTCTTTCGATAATGTCGTTAAAAATGATAGGGCACACAAGTCAGCCTATCACAGCTGGTCAGAAACCGAATTTGTTGGAAACTGAGGCAATTCTGGTCTGTTCGACTGATTGAATGGCACAAATGATCCCATTTTTCATTCCAGGCAGTTGTTTTATGGGAAATAAATTGCAGGGAGGTTGTGTTATAGCCTGAGATGTTATGTCTGTATGCTTCCTTAGTTTGTCCCCCTCAAGATCGCTTTCCAACAATCAACAATCTCATCCAGCGAATCAACTTGCGGAAGAGACGAGACTCCCTCATCCTAGGCGGAGTCATCGGGGTCTGCACCATCCTCCTCCTCCTATACGCTTTCCACTGACGGACAGATCTAACCAACAGATGGCTGAAAACAGGAAGATCAGCTGATGCAGGAAGGCTGCTCTGCATCCATAGCATCAGAAACTCTGCAGACCAGCTTCTGTTATTGGAGGACCCTATTGGCACCCACATGGCCCAATAATATAACAGGATTAACCGTGGCCAACATGGACTACCGAGATACCCATTTAACTCAGAGCAGGGGAAGGGGTGGTGGATAGATGGATGAATGGATGGATGGGAGACAGGAATGGCACTTTTACTTTTTTGTTATGTTTTCCCATCACAGTGATAACATCCTGGTCAGATACAGATAGGGAACAGAGACCAAATGTACTAAGAGGACTAGATTTTAAAAGTTATATAAAACCCGCTTTGACTAGAAATCAGGCTGAAGACGGCCCAAAGAGACTATTTTCGGTGGAATGTCATTTATTTCTGGGCTAGAAGGATTTTTAGTTGGATGGTTTTTATGTGGTGGGAGGTGGGATATCATGGGCGGCTGTAAAATGTGCATTAATAAATTATTCATATACAGTATGTATGTAAAACAAATTGTGTGGAATTTGACACATTTAAAAACATTTTATTTTTCAAAATATAAAATTTCCACTCAGTGTGATATCCTAATTGTGTTTGTCAAAATCAATAACAAATTATTGAAGGGAAGATATACTTCTGCATAGATGACCAGTTACCATACCATTGCTGGAAAACCATGACCTAGAACTGTTCAGTAATGGTATTCCTCATATTTTAGGTAATGATATTGGATGAATATTTTGATATTGGAATTCTTTGTCTTAAAACCGTCTATTGAGTCAAAATACCAGGATTCTGCCTTCCATACACAATTGTCAAGTAGTCTGGTTCCATTTTGTTATCATCCTAATCTATTCTTTTGTACTCACAAGGGGTTATCAGATTGACTTGGTCAGAATGTTCTAGAACATTCAACCACTGAGACTCCCTAAGGTTTGGTCCTAACCTGCCTGCAGCAAACGTGAGTGTAGTGAAGCGTGAGGAGAAGAAGGGAAACTCAGAACACTTCATGAATACTTGAATTGAAGAGCACATCCTTGATGAGAGCTACTTGAGAAGGACACCGAGTTGTCCGACTGTTTAGCAAACGCTGTAGTCTGCTGGGTATGTTAACCGCGTCCCAGGACTACAAAGCACTGGGAGAGCTTTGAATACACTGTTTAGTCTAAGAATCGTCACTCAACTGGAATGAAATTTAAGATTTGGTTTTGTTTTCAGGTTGATTTGATTCTTTAGATATTCCAACTTGTTTGGCCCTTGTTGTTTGAGAGGTGCAGTCTAACTGGATGGGAAGGATGGATGTGGTGACATCGCAGAGTCTCTTAGAGTCCCTGTGGTGTGAAAACCTCTGGAAGAAGGTGTGTGCGAGAGAGGAAATGGACAGCAGAGAATTGATGTCTCTGCGAGGAGCCTGTTAGTGGGAGTGTAGGGAGTGAGAGATTACACAACAGGAAACCCCTTAAGACTACACAGATGTCATGAGTCTCTTGGCGTAGAACCAGAGTGCAGGTCACTTTGTCTGCTTGGACACAGAACACTGACATGTTAACCTGTAGCCAAATTACAAACAAGTGCAAACAAGGCCACTCTGTTTTAACAATCACTGTTAAATCACTTAACTGTCTCGGTTTAAGTTCTGGATTGAAAACCGAACATACCAAGTGCACATATTACATAGTACACACAACTATAGAGATGATGTGGCTCAGAGCTTCTGAATATTTCAGATATTTTTGTCTAGAGGTAGGCCCATCCATGTGGAACTAACTCTTTTTTTCTGTGACTTATTCTCCCTCAGTGGCCGCTCAAGTCTGTGTTTAGAAAGACTGTGCCCACTCAAGTCAAGACCAGAATGAATACTCACTCCCTTTCATGTTACTTTTTTTGGACAGACTTGAGTCTGTGTGCAATTATTGTTTAATATTATGAATCTATTTGATGTGCACATCTCAATCAATGATGGAGACCCAGATAGATCACAAAGCAGTAGATCAAGAGTTCAGAAGATCACCTCCTGAATTAATTTCTGGCACAAAAAAATGAAACTTTGTTTTCCCCCTTTATTTTAAAAAGCATTTAGACTTCATTTGGGGAATGCTATGAGAGAAATCTGTTAATTTGTGGGATGCGTCTATACTTTTTAAAATGCATTGTGGAGTTTGGCTATTTATTGGACTGGGCACAGGACCATTGCTTTACTGTCATGGGCAGCGGTCTGAAGTACAAAATCGTCCAGCACACCATCCAGTAGAGCCATTTCCTTGTAGATGCATTATTCATCACACTAGCTGCCAGCAGCCTGAAAAATGGTGTGTACAAAAACACTATGTACAGCATGTGTGGGCTAGTATGAGATGGGTTGTGCAAGTGTTCTTCAGTATTAATATAAGCTGTGGCTAGAAGGGCTAATTGTCAAGGTGTGTGTGTGTGTGTGAGCATCATTGCCCTTATCCAGTAGTTGCGTACTTACAGAGAGGCCGTATGTGTGTTAGATGCTCTGTCTTACTGTCTCCTAACAGATGTTACAGTCAGTGGAAGGTCATCCTCCTAGCACTCCACTCAGCACTTAACCCCTTAAACACTCTGCTACACCAGGAATTAATAAGAGCCCTCCGGAAACACACATATCAATCTCTGAACAAGGCTGTGTTGACCATGCATGGTAACGTTTATTCCAGACATGCAAAATGTACACAAGAAAGCGCAGGAAACCTGTTTTGCAGACATCCAAAGGAAAAAAGAATGAACGTGTACAAAAAACCCACAACAAAAACAGACAGTAGAATGTATGTGTCTCAAGCATGTTTTAGCATCACCCCAACTTCTCATGCTTTTCAGCAAACCCTTTGCAGGCTAACCTGCTTTGAAACAGCATAAGTCATCGCTACAAATTAATCTTGAATGGTGAGGAAATGTTTCAAAGGCATATGCCGAGTGTAGTAAACATCTGTAGCTCTTCCTAGACAGGTAAATACATCTGCTTTTTACCCTAGTAGGTAAAGAGTGGGAAGAGATTTTGAAAACAATCTGGAGTTTATTCTATGATAAGTGAACCAACGGTCAACTGGGAGCTTTACAAAGGCAGACACTGGAAGAGGAGTCTTTGGATGTCAGCTTTTGTTATTCATTTCTAGAAGACTGTTCAACTACCATAGATGCGTTTGTGGGCATTGTACGCATTGTAGGACTTAATTTTGATCAATGTTGGAAGTATTATTCTTGAATACCCAATCAAATTCTCAATCATGTCGTTTTCTCTTCTCAAAGCCCTTAACAAGGTAGTTAAATGATCAACTATTTTAAAACAGTGATATGAAAACGGTTAGACTTGTGCAACCAAGTGTGTTGAATAAGCAAGGTAATAAGGTAAATGGATTACCTATACATAATCTATAAGGCTTTATGACTTTCAGTGATATTACTGCCGTACAATAAAGTTATATTGTGTGTTACCATAGTTACTGTGAACCTATACATTGGGACTTTTACCAGATGTGAGAAATGCAGACAGACTGGCGTGCTACAGAACACAGTTACTACAACTGCTGTCAATTAAAGCAATGTACCTTTAGCACTGGAAGGCTAATACAGAAACATTACCCAAAAAAACGGTGTACTGTTTGCCCCATAGCATGCCTATATATTGCATATATATTGTCATATAAATTCATACAGTATCATAATACGGTTACAGAGGGGTAAGAGTAGGTAAGGATTACTGTAGAGGAGATAGTGGCGGTGTTTGTGTATAGTATAAAAGACATTCAGTCAAACAATTTACATTAACAGTCAAGGTATTACAGGTTATGTGCGAAGAAGGTCAAAGAGGTTCGAAGGAGAAAGTGGAAATCGGACGTGATCAGATGGCCAATGAAATTGCTTATGGTTTGGGAGAGGAGGGGCTTGGGGTCGGGAGGGTTGGCATGCGTGTCAATATAATCAGGCTCCTCCCAGAGCAAGGCAAGGGGTTGGGGGGGGGGCGCAGGATGGGAGGGGCGAGGGGGGAGTGAGGGTTAGAGGTCCACACTGTGATTGTAGCAGTAGGACGTCCGTGGTTCACATGAATGTACAACTTTCTGTATTCTCTCAGCTGATTTCTTTCGATTTCCAGTCAAAACAACACAGACATGTAAAGATTGTTTACATCCCAATTGAAAACAGATATACATACTACCTTCAAGACAAGGCATGCAGGTGATCTCATTTTTGTCAAAAGGTCTACAAAATAATGAAAAAAATGTAAAAATCAGCTAAATCAGCCAAATTGTGTTTCTTGCTCCAACATTTTGCCATTCAAGACAACAGCCACTCTTATGCGTAAAAGACTGAATCAACCACGCTCAACCCCACATACAAACCTTATATAAAATGCACATTTAGGTCATTGTGTAAACTACAATTGCAAACTTTAGCAGTATATTTATACAGACTGTATATGTTTTTAATGCAACAAGGTAAACCAGGAATATATTAAGGTCACCATATAACCATCTGAGGTTCGTTCGTGGTCCCAAAGCTTTGAAGTGCCTGTTTGAAGATTTCCCACCGTTCTTCATACAGAATACCTCATTTTTTCCTCCATCCCTTTCCTTTAGTCATCGTCTCCATGACATTTTCAGACTCCATTAGTCCAGAGAGAGATGCAGTGAGTCTTTCCAACCTGAGTGTAAACCATCACTTTCATTCTTTAAACATTATATCCATTTTCTTTCTTCTTTCAAATCAATCAAATGCTACAGAAGTCTAAAGCATGCATTTCTTAGATCTTTTATGTTTTTGCTTATTGGTTTGCTTTGCTACGGCACCTACTCTTAATAGAACTTGTTTATTTTTTGCTCTGTTTCTCAGAAGGCCTAATTATAGTGAGGCATTGATGAAGATTGCTTCTTTTTTGATTTTTGGAATGGTCAGAATCAGTAGATTTTCCCATGATGCATCTTGGGATTGGTCTTCAGCATGCACGATGTCCTCAGAGCTATTTACTGGTCGCTGTTAGAGGATAGGAAAAGAGTAGAAAGAGAATGTTGGAAACAAGAGGAAGAGGGGAACAAAAGAAAGGATGAAGTGAACAAAGGTGAAGAGAGAGGTTGTCATTTCAACATAATGATGACAAACAAACCATATGCAATATTGCCAGGAACCAGGGTATCCTTGACAGCTGGCTTTAATAGCTGCAGTGCTAATTAGATATCACTTAGTAGAAACACACACACTTAACCTGGCTTGTGTACCAGTGTGTTGGTGTCAAAAATCATATCTGAATGTGGGGATTTTATGTATATATATATATATATCAATAGATATATATATATCTATTGATATATAGAGAATTTACATATAATATTCATATCTTAAATGTTTGACACATGGCTGTGTTTCTGTGTGAGGGAGGGAGTCCGTACCATAGATCACCACATAGACAACGATGATGAGCAGACCCAGGATGATGGAGACGATGCTGAGCAGGCGAGCCAGACGGCCCAGTCTTTTAGCCCCGTCCATGTCCCCTGACTGGAGACTGTTTCTGGACTGGAGACAACACACGCACACACACAGTTTGATAAGTCAGATGACAGAGAGCACACATTGCCCTTGTCAAGTTGGTGTGTAAATGTTTTCAGCTGTTACAACTGCTCAACTTCAAACCTCAGCACACAGATAGAAGAAGATGAATAGAAAATGTGATTACAGCATGAAACCAAACCAGCTCTTCTTGAGATGCCTGCAGTCTCAACAAACAGCGTTCAACCCCAGATTACCTCCTGGATCACTCCAATACGCAGGACTCTTATTCAATCTGTCAGGCTGAGTGTTTTACTGTAAAATATTTATTAGGGGGAATTCCATTCATCAGCAGGAAAGTGAAAAGCACTGCAAATGGCAATAGTAGAGAGGATTCTGGTATTTTTCAACACAAAATATTTAACCCTTTGAAGCAATGTTACACTAAACAAAAGCGTGTTGCTGTTTTCAGGAGCTGTGAAGTGAAGACACGTGATGGATGGATGCAGAAGGCTAAAGCCTATTGGCCTATTGACATATGCTGCAGTGAGACAGTACTCTCTGTATCTGCTTCCAACATACAGACAGCTTGATGGCCCAGAAGGAGGGCTGGCTGTGTGTCCGTGCACCGGAGCACTGTGGGGAAGTGGGCAGCGATCACAGCAGATCTTATGGGGGAGACCTCCACTTGCTCTCTAGACCGAGAGATACAAAACCCAATTACAAATCCAAATCACACCAGAATGATGTCATGCTCTTCCTATTATCCAGGGTTCCCCAGCATGCCACATCTTCCCATTACACCCCTCCCCTCCCAGGGTTCCCCAGGGTGCCACCCACACACACACACTTACTCACAAACATTGCATTAAAGAGATCAATAACAGCATCCGATCTCAGCAGTCAACAGACATATCTCTAGATGACAAAACACCTAGCCACACAGTAACAAACACACACATATACACCAACCAATCAAGCCACTCCCTTACTCTGTGGTCAACCTCAGGGTCCTAAAGTCTGCTTTCTCATCTTTATATTTGTTTTGCTTGTAACTCTCTCAATAAAAAAGGGGCTCACCGACCAAATAGAAAGACCTCAAAGCTTTTATTGATTGTTACATTCACTGAATCCTATGCCCAGTTGATGCTGTCCTTGGTGCTGGGCTGGAAAGTGCTGTCCATGGTGCTGAACCTTTCCCTTTGTTATGCAGGCCACAGTATAGCACTACCCTAACAATAAAACATTCAGTGACTGGTATGGTGACAAATGTGCTCCACTACATTGCTCATACCAATGAAATCAAGTCAAATCTAATTAGTGAACAAGAAAAAGGAAGTCATCTAAAAATATGATTTAGTTTTACAGTATATTACATGTAGTGGCTTGATCAGCAGTATAGCACCAGCACTATAACATAATAGAAAACATCTCATTTGACACATCAAATTGTTGTTTTCC
Organism: Plecoglossus altivelis; assembly: GCA_036571765.1. Lineage (NCBI taxonomy): Eukaryota > Metazoa > Chordata > Actinopteri > Osmeriformes > Plecoglossidae > Plecoglossus > Plecoglossus altivelis. Next base: position 11,156,710 of record BROE01000005.1, read on the forward strand.
ACATCACTGATCTCTGCTATTTTTCTTGAGGAAACAAATCTTCAGTTGCAAGGGAGGAACAATTGATTGTGACTGGGATGTTGAACAATGTTCAACATGTACGTGTATGTTTGATATATGGTTATGTTTAAGATCTGGTGCAGAAAAGCATCTTCAAATAGCTTAGCAGAAAACAGATGCTACAAACTCACAGACTTTATATAATTTCATTACTTGATCCACACATGCTTTAGAATCTAGGCTCTTGAATAGGCAACAACAGTGAGTGTGTGATTGTATTTGACAATACACACTATTTGTATGTGGTGGAAATCCATGTTACACGTGTCTGTATTCTCTCCTTGTACTGCGGGTGTGTGTGTGTTCAGAGCTGGGTTCGCCTCACCAAGAGATTGAATGACACTCTTAGCACTGCAGGAAAAGAAAACCTCCTTCCTGTACTCACTCACCATCACCTCTCTTCTTTCCTTTGCTGTCCTATACTTTCTCCTCTCCTCCCTTTTCACTTCTACCACCCATCCCTGTGGTTGTCCTTTACTCCCCTGTCTTGTCCTTCGAGGTCCTCCAGAACACCCAGGGTCAGACACCCCTGGGACAGACTGATTGGACTATACATGGCACAAGGCTTGTTTTAAAACACTTTTCATCATTAAGTGTAGTGTGAGATCAGATATCTCTCACCCCCCCTCTTCGTCTCTCTTGCGCTTGCACATACACACACACACACACACACACACACACACACTCCACAAACCCAAGTTCCAGTACAGCAGGCAGAGAGTAATACCTTGGTGGGCCTGGGCATCAGAGTTCATATTGATCAGAACTCCAATCACAGAGTAAAGCCGCATCAGCACCTTTAATCAATAGGAGCCCCTCAGAAACACAGCCGAGTTAGATGGAATTTGCATCTCTTTTGCTTCGTCACCAAACTGGCCTTCCCAACTCTGTACCCTACTTAGAGTATACAGTACACAAGCACATACTCAATATCTCAATACCAATTCAATATCTTAGCCTGCCGTTGAAATGTTTCATGGGTTGTATTTCTCATAGCCATTGAGCTTTTGTTGCAGTGTGGGTTATCAGATTACCATAGCTCATATGTGTGTGTGTGTGTGTGTGTGTGTGTGTGTGTGTGTGTGTGTGTGGACCTGAGGCCTGGTGACTCGTGGTGGGAGGGACCCTTCCCTCTGGATGATGAATGGCCATATAGATTTGCTGGAAGAGGAAGGCCTGGTTGGTATTTTCCTATGACTGTAAAATTTCACTTGTGCAGCAAAATCCTCTACACTCACATTGTGACTGTCACTATTAATTCCACCCCAAAAAACATTCAAATGCACCAATCCACACAGTCGCACACTTACGTACACACACTCTAGCCTGCCTCCCCCACCCCCTCCCTGTGGTTGCTCTGCAGTTGAGGGAGGAGAGAGACTCTAAGTCTCTAAGTGTTCTCCCTTCTCCAGCCTCCAGTCATTAATAATGGAGAACATGGCCCCAGTGCTAGGAGCAGTGGGGGGAAGATACTGTACAGCCTGGAGAGACTGTGCGCATGCGTCTGTGCTTGCTCCTGTCCCTGCTCTGTGGGTGTGAGTGTATCTTAGGCTACAACAGGCTTGGGAAAGACCATGTTCTGGCCAGTCAGATAACGTTCAAGCTATGTCTAGTCACTTCTGATAATTGGGTGTGCATGCCTTTGTTGATCACACAATGCAGGTACTTTCAATGCACTGCAGTAAACGTTCAGATGCATAACTGCCCTCCCTGTACTAAACATAACACAGGAGTTATAGACAGGATATTAGAAGATATGTGGTTTTGTGGGGCTAAGCTACAGTATGGCATGAACCAGGGCACGGTGCACACTACAATACAACACAGCACGCAGATGGTGAGGTTTGAGAACACTTCAGTTTGAAATTCAAATAAACAGGAGGCAATAGATTTCATGATAAAAGACTGATTGTTTTAGGGTTGTAAAAACGACTCTTTGGGTGGCTTTGAAAACACCAAGAAGTATTATGTATAATCAGAGGTTTACTATGCATTAGAAGACTTGTTGTATTAATGACTCAATAGTTTTCAGTTAAAAATACTTTTGAAACCACACCAGCCAGCCATCTTTAAGGAGCAAAATTTTTAATTTATTGAGTTGAAGAAAAAAAAGTTTTCATATTCTCTAGACTAAGCTTTCCATAATAATCCAGATATCTTTTGTCCATTTGTTTTGCCACTGTTGTCAGATCTGCTCCTTTAATTTAAATTATATTGTATTCTATATCCTTCTATTTTCAGAGCAGAGGGATGTTTATGTAGGAACTGTATGTCTACTTAACTGCGAAAACCTGTGCTAATTAAATTTCTAGATAACTATCACTAAATAAGGATAGAGGCGGCATTGTGATTGAAACACTAAGATATCAATTGTCAAATGGGCCATATTTATAATTCACTCCCTCTGTGTCTCAGTGCTGCATACCTGCATAGAACTATACGAACAACAGTACTTTACTATTTCAAATGTACAAGTGTATAGCATCCATACCACACCATACTGTACCGTAATCTAACCAACTGGCACATTCGTACATTTAGGCCAAATGCAATCTTTCAGAGAAGAGATTAGTTGCGAAATACATTAAACACCCCATATTGCAACATCAAATTGCTTAGATTGCTAATAGGAAACCATTTACCACCCCTCATCACACACTCACACACACAAACACACAAACATCCACAGAAAGCACAAAGCCATCCGTTCGGCTGCAAGCCACTAGGCCATATTTTACAGGCAAATCTGCCGAGCGAGCAGTAAAGGCCCTGCAGTTTTTGGCCCTGCTATTACCCAGAGAGGCCGCGCTGGCCAATAAAAGCCTATTACCCCCAGCCTCCCCACTCCTGGTAATTGACTCCCCATCTTCTGCATTTCCATGCCGCAAAAACCTCTGAAGTAGCATTGGTCTCAGAGCTGTTCACTCTCCTCACCTCACACGTGGCCACACTGGGTGCATGGGCTGCTGTACTGAGAACGTGTCACTTACTGGATTTGAAGTCGTGGAGGCATCTGTAGGTTTACTGTTCTCCACAAAAACAACACTAACTATGGACAGGAATATCGTCTGTTCCTTTCTGCTTATGTCAATGTAGGCTGGGTTTTAATGCTGTTAGAGCATGTGAGATGTTGGACTGGAGATATTGATCATATAGATATGTAATGCAGTAGCAGTGTTTCCTGTGTCGATTGAGTGTTCATTCTTATCCAGGCCCTTCAGGCAGGAAATCATCAGATGTCCTTCCCATCTCTCTTACTAGACATATATGTCCCCCATACAACCTTATAGGCCAGATATTGTGTTTATCTGGGTAGCGGAGCTGGCTAACCGCTTCAGCTTGCCCTCTGTAGGAAGGCTAAATTGACTTCTTTCACCTTCTATTGAGTTAGAGTGCAGCTCTGGTTTCCTTTCCTCCACTCTCCCTCTCCCACCTCACACGTGTCTCCTTGTCTCTTCACCTTTTTTATTCACTGTTTCTCTTTTTTCTCCCTCATTAGTGAGAGGCAGCACAATGTGCTAACAGTGATGTAAGGAGGAATTATCTTGGTCTTGTAATAAGTGGCATGGGGTCAGAATTTAATTGTGACATCACATATACTTGAGTATAAATGTCTGCTTGGACAAGCAAGTTAGATTGTCATTCAATATAGTTAACGCTGAACTGTTTGAGGCCTGAAGCACTGGAACACTGGAACAGAGGATTTAATTGGAGTGCTACTATTTGAACAAGGCAGCTTTGACGTTGATCGGTTAAGTTGTGCTTTGTTGAATGACAACACCTGAATAAAAATCCCTACACAGCCAGATACAGCTGTGGAGACTGCAAAAGACTAAGCTGTGGGCTCACTGCAGGAGAGAGACTGAGAGTATGTGTGAGAGGGAAGAATGGATGGAGAAAGGGAAGGAGGGAGGTAGAGGGAGGGAGGGAGGGAGAAAAAAGAGAAGAGATCGAAGAAGAGAGAGAAAAGAACAGAGAGAGACAAAGACAGAAACAGACAGACAGAAACAGAGAGAGAGAGAGGGGGCAGGAGGAGAGAGAGAGGTGGCAGAGGGACGGAGGGCGGGAGAGGGAGGGAGGGCGGCATACGTGAGGAAGCAGAGGGAGGGGGGAGGCAGAGGGAGGGAGGGGCAGAGGAGGAGGAGGCAGAGGGAGGAGGAGGCAGGAGGCAGGAGGGACGGCAGAACGGAGCAGGAGGGAGGAGAGGGAGGAGGCAGGGAGGCAGAGGCGGGAGGGGAGAGGAGAGCGGGCAGAGAGGGACGCGCCAGAGGGAGGGGGCAGAGGGACTGGGGACGGGACAGGCCGAGGAAGGATGGAGGGAGCAGAGGGAGGGAGGGAGGCAGAGGGATGGAGAGAGAAGCGAAGACAGGTGACGATGGCGGCAGGGAAGGGAGAGCAAGGGGGAGGAGGCGAGGGGGGAGGGAGGGAGGGGGGAGGAGGGAGGGGTGGGGGGGGAGGGAAGGGAGGGGAAAGGGTGACAGAGGTGGGGGTAGTGGGTTGGGTGGGTGATGGAGGGTGGGTGGAGGGAGCAGAGGGAGGATGGGGGCAGAACGGGAGAGAGGGAGGGAGGCGAGGGAGGGAGGGAGAGAGGGGGAGGGAGGGAGGGAGGGAGGGAGGGAGGGAGGGAGGGAGGGAGGAAGAGGGAAACAGAGAGCCTACAGGGTTTATCCTACCCATCTGTAATGGGGAAAAAAGAAAAGCCCCTTAAAACAGACCACCAGTGATTCATTGCTTCGTGTTTGCATGTTCCTGGACAGTTCTAACCTCAGAAATGCACGAAGGCCAGACCCTAGCTTGGGATGCAGGCTTGGCTGAGGTAGATCAGTACGGGGCAGAGAAGCACACGTAAAGTTCCTAATGATTACTACTTGATGCCTACACTGCTTCTTTAATCAGCTGTAGAGCTCTCAGGATCGCTTGATGATCCAGGTTGACAGTTTACGTCAACACTCTTGAGGTATATATGTTGATGCTGTTTCATATGGTCAAATACAGTATCCATGTTTGCTCTGACATTTAGCTATTGCAAATGTATGTAGCTGGACCCACCTACAACGCAAACATACAGACAAACGCAAATATGCAGATTTGAATTTTCTAACTATTTGAGATATTGCTCTACTTTCTGTGTACTATATGTGTTACATTGGATAAAACATGAAGATAATTTAAATGAATTGAAAATGTGTAAACTACAGAACAACATTTTTCGGCCTCTTGGATATTGATGCTCTGCTGGTATGGCATTAAGTAGGAAAAATGAGTTAAGCCAAAACTGAAAACCAACATTTCAGTGTTCTACAGTCCATAACAACTGTAGAGTCAGTAGTAAGCCTAATGTACGTTATCTCAAAGAAAACCCTATTTGGATTCAATGCGCCCATTTCCATTCTCAGAACTCATCTAAACAAAATCGATATACATTTAAGTGCTTTGAAGTTAGTCCATAGTACACCATAGACTAAACTCATTTAGACCAACACAAATTACGTTAAATCACCACACCTCAAATACAGTAAGCAGCACTCTACAGTTTTAATAGAATAATTTGATCAACAATTAATAATGTATGAGGGTATAATTGCGGCAAACATTTTGTAGAGGCGTCACGAGGTTATTTTTGCGCCCCAAGCAGCAGTGTGAATCAGGCTTAATTGGTGGGTAAAATACGCCTTACTATATGATATGGTCTATAATTACATAGGCCTACATGTTACAATACGGAACACAAAATTAGCTTTGACAATGATGTTAGTTATACTACTTAACATTATTGGTAAGCTATGTGGTCATTTCGATTGCTCTATCAATTACCACATGTGCAGTATCAGGGTTGGATACAGATGCCACTTGCTCACAGCTTTTAGCAACTTATTGTTGTCGTTTATCAAAATTTGATGAAGAAGTTCAATGCACCAGGTTGAATAAATTATTTAAGAAATTACCAATCATTTGTTTTAGGGAAAAGAGCGTCGCATATGCACGCGCTGCAGGCAGTGCAGGTGTGATGCAGATCTTTTTCTCTCAATGGAGCAGCAAGACCTTATGAATGGCAGATCCAAAATGGCAATAATTCGGCAGAGGGTACAATAACAGCACATGAGAAAGTTGCTTTCAGATTTGGATGACAGCCGTAGTGCTTCATTTTTCCACATCAAATTGCACTTTGGTCTGGTTTATCAGATTACTAAAGGGTAACTGGTAAACACGCACGGCTTGTGTCGCCAGAACAAGCATATCAAGAATGGGTGCTTATTCCACTGTGGGCTACAGACTGTATCTACTTACCATAATTGAATATACCAATGCTACGATGCTGACGGGCCAGACAGGACAGAAGCAGGAGATGATCACGAGTATGAGATAGTCTTTGGGCTTTTGTGCCTCTTGAACGCCAGCATTACCGGTGGACGAGGTGCGGCTCAAACTGACCCGGGACGGGGAGAGCGGGGGAGCGCCCAGGTGTCCCGCCGAACCCGACCTGAGGGGTACACTGTGGCCATTCTGATCTGTGTCGAGGTTCTTATCGCCTCCAACGTTGACTGTGAAGGAGCTGGACATTTTCATTCCGTTGCCACCGGGCTCTGTAGTCACGGCGCTGAGAAGTTTTTCTGTCTCTTGGGACTCGCTGGGTTGCGCTGCAACACTTTCACCAAGTGTAGATTTTTCAAATTCTGTGTCAGTGTTTACAGCCATTCTTCAAGTCCAGGATTCAGAAATAATTGTTTTTAGCTGTATTAGTATTGTAATGTCCCAAGATCTACTAAACGGACATAATTAGGCTTAATAGGTATGTTAGACTGTAGTTTACGATACTCTGTACCGCTATACTGCTCTCACAATTTTAAAATGATAAATTTAGACTAATGCAACAAATTGTCAAAAGGAAAAAGAATCCCAGCAATCTAAAGGTATTTGGGCAATAAAACAATTTCCTGGTAGTATTTGCGCATCATTCTTCGCCTTGGATCAAAAAGAACGCCTTCGTCTCAAATCCGCAGTTTCATTCAATCCACACGCGCTATCAGAAAGCGATTTCCTTGGAATTGTGCACGCGCTCTCTCCATCTAGAGCGCAATGAGGAACAAATCACTCAATGAACCGCCTGTCGCCTGCCTCTCCCACCACGTTGCACCATTATCCACAGTTTCTATTAAAGAAGATAGGTTTTCTATTTGTTTTGCGTTAAATAACCAAGAACGACGAAAGACTCACGATTTAAATATAACCTAGTGATTTGAAACCCCTTCCGTTTGTTTTATCCGCAATAGGCCGTGCCTCAAGGCTCTTTCTGACGCTGCAGCAACAAAGCAACTGGGCAGAACTTGTAGCAGAGCAGTGCGGTTCCCCCTCCCCATCTCTTCATGCCTCCTTCCCTCCCTCCCTCTTTCTACTCTTCTCAACATCAGCACCAATGGAACGGAGCCAGCAGAGAGAGATGCAAGGCGGATTTCCAAAGCGCTGCATCATGTACACGGAATAGCAGGACTTGAGCCCGAGGTCAATAATATAAATTGAAGTAAATTCACTGTCGACATAATATCTGTCTTCTTTGGTATTTACAATGCTTCCATGAGGACGTTTTGTCTCGTCGGGGTCGATGGAATTAGATAACAGTGATTGTTAATCCCAAATGTATGCATCACATCGAACCACACAATCCAGGATAACTCACGTTACATTAACATTTTGTGGAAAAAAAACATTTTCAGCATCTCCTCGACGAGTTTAGTATTATAAATGTTTTTACTTATTTAGAATCATCCGTGCATTTAGCTGTTACACAACACTGGAGCCCTAAAGTCCTGTGAGCTGTATGTTCAGTTTCTTCTGAGCTTGTATATACAGACTAACAGATATGATGTATCATTGCTAATGTTCTACAAGTGTGTCATTATTTTACAGTGGTTTATTTGACAGAAAGAGTACCACCTAAAGGACAAAATGTACCCATAAGGAATGTCAGACTTGTTTATGCACAACAGTTGGCAACAGTCTAAGTTCCATGGTGGTTCCAGTCTAAATTCCCATGGGTTGCTAAGCAGATGTTCTGTTTAGTCTTTAGTGGCTCAAACATGTCCATAAATACCATTGCTCCCTTTGCCAGTTTTACAATGATACTGCTACCACACAGGCAGAGTTTACTGAGCAGAAATGGCTAACAGTCATAAGTTCAGCCGTCTCACGCACACACACACACTCCATTCTCCAATTTATATGCAAGGACATATATGGTGTAGTAGACATCAACCCTCGCTGGTCATTGCTTCTCCATCCAATCATTGGTCAGAACATGCCCTTGTACTTCAGCTTGTCCTCTTCATTCTTCTCCTCCACACGCATGTTGAGCAGGGCCAGCTCCCTGTTCACTGCCTTCTTCATGCCAGGGTCCAGGTCCAGGACCCTGCGGAAGTCTTCCCTGGCCTCTGCCTCATTCCACACCTCCATGTGGGCTTTACCACGCAGGTAGAATGCCTTCTTCACTCCTAGGACATGCAAGTTACAAGTTACAGTTAAGAGTTGACTTTTTTCATGATTTTATGTGAATGTTAGGACACTTGGGGCTGCAGACATGCCTGGGTGCTGGTTGATGATGTCAGTGGTGTGCTCGATGACTTCATAATATTCTTCCATGCGCAGCAGACACTGGCAGTAGTTAAGAGTCAGAGTGTGGCTCATTTTTTCCAACTTCAACCATGGAGCCTCCCATGCCTTCTCCTGGGGACACATACTGTTACACAAGACCATATGCACACACACAGTCACACAGCATTTAAAACATTTCCACATCAGAAGATCAAAGTCAAAGAGATACCTTGGTCTGAATGTTCTTGAGACAGACAATGGCCTCTTTGTATTTGTGTGTGGCATCCTCGTAGCGTCCCTGTTTATAGAGCTTGTTGCCCTGACCATGCAACACTGGCACACATTTCAGCCTCTCCTCGTCGTTCAAGGCCCATGACTCCCTGTTATACTCACTTGGCTGCTCTACCTTACAGTCCATGAACACAAACAAACAACCACACACACACACGCACGCGCACACACACACACACACACACACACACACACACACACACAGGAGGACAACACAGAGAGGAGAAACAAAAAGTGTTGGTAATTGATCTTGTAAAACAATCTTGTTGCCAAATCCTAATGTATGAACTGTTAGATACAGCATGTTACACCACAACATTGTATTCCTTAACTCATCATAAACTGGTTGGTTTCATGCTTCTCACCTTGACCAGCTCCAACACAAAGTACAGAGGCTGTGGCTCCTTCTGCAGTTCATCCAGGTCATCATAGCCCAGGGTGTGGTAGGCAAACATGTTGGCCATGCCACACGTGTGGATGTGCCAGTCCACTGGGTCCTTGCCCTCTGCAATGCGCCGCAGGCTCTTGGCCACGATGGGGTAGAGGCCGGTGTGCTGATGGTGGCGGTTGTGGTGTGTTAGTAATGTCATTTGTTAAACAACCTGCTAAGTCCTTTCATTTAAGTGTTACAAGTTCCAGTTAGCTGAACTTCACAGTAGATACAAGATTGCCTATATTGATGATACAGTCAATAAAATAACATCACAATTCTCGAAAGTGAATTTATCAGGTGGAGCCTAAATAAATAGTAAAATAAGACAGAAAAGAGGACCAACAATGTACATGTTAAATAAGAAATGTTGTTACGTACAAGACAGCGTGTTTATTGAATTTGAGGTGGGGCAACCCACCTACACATGGTACAATCAAGTATCCCAATATCTGCACTGTTCTGAAATGTTCCACAGTGACAGTCTGTGGCAAACGATACAACAGTACCCTCTATCGGTTGTTAAGGGTAAGCACAGGCGTTGCATAGAACCTTACATGGCATATTCAATAGTACGTAGGACACCAGGCTTTGTGTGTTAGGTAATAAATGACTGAGTGGATGTGTGGGCCCTAGTTTAAAGCTGCTTCTGAACTAATCTGTGTTGGGCCTTTAGCAGTCATTGTGATGAGTCAGCAGTAATCCCATTTGATTAAGTAAAGGTGAGGCAGTTGCAGATTAATGGACCTACTGCAAGCACGCCATCTGTTCCCATTAAAGCACTGAGACTAGACGACTAGACTTGACTAGAATCGTAACATATACACACCCTTGCACACACAGATATGGATGTGCACAACACGACTAGACAAAAGGCACTGTGCAAATTAAAGGATAACACAACCCTATTGTAGTGAACTCTACAATACATCTATAATGAGGGAAAAGTTAAATTAACATTTTGTCTTTCGTTTATAAAGCAGTGACAGAGAGTAGCTTTGTGAGGCTGAATGGAATCTAATAGAGCATTATTAGTACACAAAGACTAATCCATTTTACACAAGTTCCCGTCTTAGATGACAACGCACAGGACTGCCATTGTTCAGAATACACGTAAGAAAAGTGAAACAAGTGGTTCTGGGTGTACATACGTGTCTGTGTCCAATGCAATTACATTCATGAGGGGATTGAAGTGTTTATCAAGAGCTTCTGTTTCTATAATAACAGAAATAACATGTGGTGTTGCATGTACAGGAAGCTTAAAACATTCAGCCTTTACTAGGCAATGCTGTTTTCCAGGCATTGTGCTATGTGTGGAACAGAAAAAAGTTGTATTCGCTGAAAGCAGGGAATAGGCAATAGACTGATTGGTTGCCATAAGACAAACCCAAAAACACAATGTGCATTTCATTTAGAAGAAATCATATATTATGAGACATTTGTTTAGAATACAGCCACATTTAATTGCTAGTCAAGTGATCATTTATCTGTAATGCCAGGAATCTCTGTGTGTGTCTGTGCCTTCATTATTTTGCCAAAAGGGTCTTGTATGAAGTTAGAATGCCGCAGGTGTGTGGCTGAGGCACCAAGGATGCGCAGTTTATGCTGTTTATGGCAATTTATATGTGTAAACAAGTTTGCAACCTAAATGTTCTGTCCAGCTACTGCATACAGAACTGATTACACAGACAGAAACTGGTACAGACATACTTTGTCAATTAACATTTGATCATTGCCATGAAATGAGGGCAACATCTAGGACAGAACCAAGGATAAGGAGGAAGATAGGAGTCAAAGATGGGTTTCCTTCTGTATGAGGAGACCATCAAAAGGTAAAAGTGTGGATAAGATTTATATTCATCTTCACATACTGTAAGCTGCCAAACTTCAATATAGTCAGGCTATCAGCAGCTAACATTAGCTATCTAGTAAGGTATAGCTTGCCTAAAAATAAATAGGTTTATGATTACATACAGTAAGTACATTGTCGTACAAGTGCAGTTTGTCTGACTGGAAGTAGGATTAATAGGCCAGGGTGGTAAGAATGCAATGATTGGATGGGCTACCTGTCTGTTTATCTACCTCCCAGCAGTAATCAGGCAGTGCATCTGGTTTGGAGGAGTGGCTTTGAGGGAAGCCAAAATCTAACTACCGAACCTGCATTTAACATGACCTCACCAACATTTCACAAATACCAATTATTCTTTCCTCATTATAGGGCAACAGAACACAACTGACATGCTCAGGAAGCACAGGTCATACTTTGTGATGCATTGTGGGAGATTGAGTCTACTCACTGTGCAATCACACCAGAACTCAGCCACCTCCCCGAGTCTCATGGAGGTGAGCAGTGTCTCCCAGATCTCCAACTTGAACATGTTTCCGATCACCACCTCCATGGGCACGCCAACCCTCTTGCTGTCATCCAATACCGTGCGCTCATCGTTGCACAGCTGGGTGCGGAAGTGAAAGACTACCTGCAAAAGATGACACTCACATTGGGTGCCATTCTGTAGAAATCAACTAAATAAAAAAGTACTTGTTAACCCATTTTTCTAATTTGAAATAAATGAATCATTCAGTTCTAGAGTTAGTTATAACCATCTGTTGCTATGTAAAGGGGACAATAACATGCATTGTTCTCTGTTAGGATAGTGTGTGGAATTGAAAGGAGATTTTGTTCAAACAAATTCAATTACAAGTATCCCTAATAAGACAGATGTAGCTTTTAAATTGTACTTTAAACTACAAGTACGGCCATTGCCCCTTACATAGAGACTATCATCAATGGAGGCAGTGTTTCAGAAATGCCCCAGTGAAGAGAAGGGATAGCCACATCTGCATAACAAAACCACTAAACACAATATTACAGAAAGACGTTCTGATTGAAAACAAGTTTGGCTGGGTAATACAGGACTTACATTTGAATGGTAATGAAGAGGTTGCAGCCTACCTTTGTTCCCGTGATGAATCTGGGCAGCTGATCTCCTCTTCCTCCGTGTAAGATGGTCTTCTTGATGCCCTCCACCCCCAGCATCAAGGTTTCACCCACATCTGTAGCCATCTTTCTCTGCTATGGGTTTGTTTCTGTGTGCCTATGTGCGTGTCAGCTAGCCAGAAAGATGTGATCTGCTGTGTGTATGGACTGCTGGGGCTTTTGCGTAGTGGTGGAGAGGTTCGGAGTAGAGGTAATGTATGCACAAATGTTTTTGCTTGAAGCTTAGGACTGGGATAAGGAGATTAGGAACTTTCCTCCCCCTCCTCCTTTCATCATCATCCTCATAACCCATCCATTCCTCCTAGGCCGGCACCTGAATTTAGTTTGCCAGAGAAATTTAGAATACAGTTGGAGGGTGTACCGTTATACTACTGTATGATAGTTGTAGCTGAGGCCTGGGGAACTACAGCATCAGCAACCAGTGTCTTTGGACTCTTTGACCCTGGCTGAAAACACCCATCTGATACTCATCTCTGTGTTTGCGTAATTCATTTCAAGCTCCTGTAGCAGTACTTAAAAATCAGCTGAAGGGTTATATGATTCTTCAGAAAACATCTGATGACATCGTAATCTTCTGTAATTATGTTGGTGCATTATTTCACAATTATGTCACAATGGTGACTCCATGCATTACTCATTGAATCATGGCCTAATCAGTTTGGTATGTGCTTTGAAGCTTCCAGCATAGCGGTTGTTGTCTGCCCTCTTGTGGAGAAATAATGAACAGACAAACATCTGCGGATTGGATGAATAACAGATGTGGTCTCTTTTCATTAGTTGTGTCAGTGCAGAGATTACCTCGAGGAAGGAAGAGAAAAACTGAGTGCTGAAGAATATTCTATCAGAGCCATGGTACAGATCTCTACTACTAGTTGTTTGTGGGAGCAGATGCCATGTGTAGGGTTGCGTCCTACTGAATTCCATCTGATAAGAGGGGATTGGATCATGTTTTAGGTATTTATTTTTAAAAAATCTAAAACTAGATCTAACAATCTAAAGTCAAACTTTAGAACTAAACAGTACATTGTTCAGTAAATATCCCAGAATACTAGTATTCTTTAGGCAGGTTTTTCTTTATCTTTCATTGTTTCTGGAAGGAGGATACTCCTGTCAAGTGTATGTGGATGGAGGATGAACAGGGGAAAAGACAGGTAGAGAGAGAAAAAGGAGGGAGAGAGACCAGAATTCCTCCATACCTGTCGGAGACGAGAGTAATCATGATTTGCTGTAACTCAGTCTTTGTGTCACAGTGACTCATGAAACCTGCGTCACACCACCCACGCCTTTCTGTCTCATTGTGCGTGTGTGTGTGTGTATTTGTGTACTGTATGTTACCCTGTGTTTGTGTGTCTGTATGCCTTGTGTCTATGTAGTAATGTGTGTATACATATATGTAAATATATACATATATATATGTATATATGCGTATATGTATATATACGCATATATACATATATACACAGTATTGTGAGTGCAAGTGAAAAAGATGTCTTGTTTAAACATGCAGGGAGTACACCCTACGCAGTCATATTTAGCCTGCATGGAAACATGGCGCTGATGCATTAGTTCCCTTTTGGCAAAGTCAGTCTCTATTTGAGTCCATGTCATGTTGCTCTTGGTATAGACATGTCAAAAGGACATGCATACATGTGCTCTGCAGGGGATGTCTACTGCCTGACAGAAATGACCAGATGCACACAGGTCATAGTGTGCTGAATCAAATATATTTTTTACAGTATGTTTATGTTGGATTATTCTTGGAAAACAGAGGGAAAGAAGGTGTATATGTGTATGTGTGCGTGCATGTGTGCTTGTGTGCATGTGTGCTTGTGTGTGACCCAGCAAAATAATATAATAGACCGGAAAGGACAATTTCATTGGGAAGCACAGTGGGGTGCAGTGCCACACACACACACACACACACACACACACATACACTCACACATTCATACACCCACTCACACACTCACACACTCTCACACACACAGAGTAGAACATCCGGCCTCATGCCCTCCAGGCTCCCAGTGTGTGTTGGGGTGGGAAGGGGTGCAGATCTGTCACTGAGGTTCAGCAGCTATGACAGGATGGTGTAAGGCCTTTAGTGAATCACAGGCACCCTGGCCAGTCATCTTTTCTCATCCCTGAACTACATGTAACAGAAATGGACACACATACAAGTCCCTCCTTCTTACCTCGCACACATTTTTAAAACTTGCCGTCATTGCATTTTTGCAACAATCTCTTTCATGATAAGCATATTTCACTGCCCAGGGCCCGTACTCTCATTTACACAAAAGCTACAAAGCACTCGCAGTTTATATGAACTGCTTGGAAGTGTAGTTCATACCACTCAAAGTTTAGACTTAAATGTACAGTGACAACAGAATCCAACATCTGTTCTGTCTTTTAAATAAACCTTCTCCATGTATTATCTCTCCATTCTGTCCTAAAACCCTCCATTCATATCACATATGGCACAAGATTAGATAGAATGCAACAGATTTATTTTTATTCTCAAGTCATGATGACAGTGTCGCCAGTTATGAAGGCAATGGTGAGGATGAAGATGATACTGACGAAGCTGAGTATACTGGCTGCAAGCCAGGCGCTGTGACAAGCATGAGCATGCACATTATTCCATGATGCACATGTTAACAGTAAAGGCCAAATGTGTGAATCACCAGCTAGAGATATGCCAGCGTGGCCTTGACCTTCTGACGTGGTGTTGTCATCCACATATCTGGATCTTTCGTCATCACTCTGACATCCTTCTCTATGGCATCATAAACCTTATGGCTGTATTCAGTTAAAACAAGTTATAAAGCTATGTAACATGGTTATGAACATTATCTAACATCGGACACAGCACCTGGTCCAACGTTATCGGTCCCTCACCTCTCTCATCATTGAAATGTTTGTAGTTTGGATTATATCTGTAGTACCTCTACTACCCAGTAGGAGGACTGCAAGACAGGAGTGTGTTTGCGTGTGTGTCTGTGTGTGTGTATGTGTGTGTCCATGCATGTGTGTTCATGAGCAGTGCAATGTAGTGTGGGGCAGAAGTAGCTGTCTGGGCCTGCAGACACACCTCTCAATAACAGTCTGCCCTGGTACAGACATCTAATGAACTATCACAACAGGGTCTAATCTAAAACTATGCCCCAGCTCCTATCCTGTCCTTCTGCAAGGCTGGCCTCTCTGGCTCCTCGCCCCTATGACAGTCCAGGCCACAGCTCTCCCTGACAGGGCCCCTTCCCTCCCTCCCTTCCTCTCTCCCTGCCTGCCTGCCTGCCTGTCCCCGACCTTTAGCTGCATACCTCTGTACATAGCAGCAAGTACAAAGGCCACACACATACACAAACTGGCAAGCACACACACACACACACACTGTTGGCACACAGTTGGCCTCAGGAACACACAGGTCAGGGGCTATTCCATACATTGAAATACTCTTGGTAGATGACCTGAACTCGTGATATTTTGGACGGTGGATAGAAGACAGTTTTCAATACATTCTAGTCCTTTACCCTCTGCCTACTGCAAAGGATAGCTTTAGCATTAGCATTGGAAGCTTGGGTTCTCTAAGACAAGGTATCAGTTCATACTTGTGTAACTCCCACTGTGTCCATGCGAGGAGCTAATAGAGCTAATCCTACTGTTGACTTTCAACAACAGCTTGGACTACAAAAGCCCCCAGTGAACTTCCACAACATGCTTTACAACTAGCGACATGAAACCCAAACAAACTAAAGAGATGCTCACGAAAAGACGCACACAAAAAGAGGAGTGGATGCTTGTATCATAGATCATCGATAAACAATTCAAGCTGATATTTCCCAAAATCATTAAAAAATATTTTTCTGACAGATTCCAACGCTTTAACACTGTCAAACTAAGTATAGATGAAATATTGACCTTCACAGCACACCCAGTAGGAGCTGAGTAAGGGGGTGGATTGGAATATTGAGTGCAACTGAAGTGCAGTCAACAGAGAGAAACAGAATCGACCTGATCATTCCCCTATGTGCTATCCTAATCTGTGGGTCGTATCAGGCCGTGGGATTAGACCAGAGGGGTGGGTGGTGGTGGGGTGAGGGAGGGAGGGGATAGAGGGGTCCGCCTTACTCGTCTGACCTCAATACACTTTTAAACCGAAAGGCCTTGTAAATCCAGACACCATTTACCTTAGCAGTTCTAGGAACCGATAGGTCAGAACAGTTTTGAAACAGGAAACACAAAGCTCCAATTGAAATAGCATTTTGTGTCCAGAACAGGCAGGTGGATAATGTAATCTGTTTGTTCATATCACATCATGTCCTTGGATCTCCACATGTAGTTCCTAAGGTTTAGTTTAGCAACATTTATCCTCTCACATCTTTTCATCAAAATTCTTCTCATTCTTTTCAAACTTGAAATTGTAGCGAAACAGTTGTTTTCACATAGCATGAAATGGTGAGGTTTTTGATATGGAATCTCTGTGTGAGAATCGGCAACCTGGTTCTAATGTCGACCATCTGGCCTCCAGGGAACCAGCGAGGTTGCTGACCTCGCCATGCGTTTTCTAGGCAAGCAGCTATTGACAATTTCCTCAAGTATGCATGAGACACACATACGCACACACATACGCACACATACGCACACACACATGCTCTGCTCTCCATGGCAATGAGGCCCTAGCAGCCGACTTGAATCAAAAACCAGCCTGTTCTCACGTTGATGCTGCATGTGGCACGTGCACATACTCACAAACACACACTCACACCGAAATGTATAATAGACATCCACAAAGACAACAATGCAGAACACAGAAGTGCACAGGCATGCATCCCCCACCAGGAAGTCTTGCATCATGGGAAAGCCTGGGTTGTTCCCTTGTGATCGCTGATCTTTGAACATAACAGATGCCACACATCCATAGTGTCACAAGCACAATAACTGACCATATGCTGCAGAAAAGCTGACTGAAGATTTTCTCGATCATTTTGTTTATCGTTCTGAACCTCAGTTTTGCTGTCAGCCTCTTCATTTCATGCCGTACAATCAGTCATTGGGCTGCAGACAACACATCATATCATCTCCACACAGGATATATTTTATTGAGTGAGTGTATGTATATGTGTATGTGTGCTTCAGTGTCTGTATATGTCTGTGTGTATAATGTGTGTGTCTGTTCCATTTGTCTATGTAGGTTTGGGGTTTTTATGTTGTTATAGAGAAGCAAACAATTTTATTTGCCCTTTACTCCTATGGTACAGGAAACGTCATCTTACGTATGTGTGTGTGTTTTGGCAATGTGACGATGTTTCGTTTTCCTCCCCAAGTCTTCATAGGAAACAGTACATAACGCATCCAAGACAGTGCACCTCGCTCGCTGGCCTTCACCTCTGTCTTACAAGAGATTAAGTTGTCAGGTTACATTGAACTCTTACCACCTTTCCTCAAGACAAAAGCGTCTTAAGGTACAGTGAGAGTTATTTATAACCGTTGAGTAATCTGCAGCACAGCCTTTTCTGCTGGACGATTCACCCCCATAAGGTGCATGCGCGGGTGGTTCCTCTTAGTCATGTATGGTTACATGGGTACGGGCCGTACTGGGGAGAGGACAGACACGTGTACATGAGGGGTTTACAGTCTCCTATATGTGTGTACGGATCCTCATGCTGTGTAGTGAGGCACCCAGGTGTTCGGTGATGCAGCTGTTGAAGTTGTTTTGTTGGTATTCTAGTCGTAATTGTTTGTCTGTCTGGACAATTGCTGTAGGGCAAACAATGAATTTCTGAAAGGACTACATGCGAAAGGTGTGATTGCCTTTTTGTCAATATATACAATGCATGTGTTAGATAGGCAATATAATTTGGGGGGGAGGGATACGAATGTTACATTTATAAGAAATGTGAATATGAGGCCAGTATATACATATATATATACATATACTGTATATATATATAATATATAAAAATACATGTTTTTGCATCTGTCTGAAAAGGTGTATTATGTCTGACTGTTAGTTTGGGTGTGCTTTTCTGTGTGTCTAGCCGTTGCTCCCCCTTTAACAAGATTGTCTGGCCCGTACATGTGTGTCGCTCTTGGTCAGACTTTCCAAAGAATTATGTAACAAGCCGTTAGCGGAGAGGAAAAGGAATGAGTGTGCGTAATGGGGGCACCTATTCTGACGTCAGGCCCCTCTGGATTGAGTAAGCTAGCACTGGATCTGTGAAATACAATACCTCTCTTTCTCAAATGGTTTCCTCTAACCACCTCGTTCTTTGGCTCTGTTCCACTTTCTCCCTGACCTTCTCAGCTCAATCACTCAAACATCCTCTCCCTCCTCCCACATTCTGTCTTAGAAAGTATTTTTGTAAAACTAGTACTAGCTACAGGCGTGGGTGTGATGTGAAGCAGGTTCGGGGTTAACTGGGCTGAGTCTGCAGGATGGGCGACTGTCACTGGCTCCAGTATGTGTGCCCACTGGAAGACTTCCTAGAGAGGGTCACCCTTTCTGTGTTGCCCTACTTCTTTCTAGAGTCCAAGCTGGCTGTCTTAACCTGTATACTTCACCAATTCATATTCTCACCCATTCATTTCATATTGTTCCTATACAGTACCACCCCCACACCTCACCTCCCTTTTAACCACCACACACATTGTTCCTTGGGAGCACCTGATTAGGTCATCGGACCTCTCTGCAGTACCACTCACAGCAACTGTCCAAACATGGCAACAGGGACCAATCTATAATATTGTAGTTTTCCACTCCCTCTTAAATCACAGATGTGTAAACAGCCTGATGACTCTGCACTTACCATTCAGTAGTGAGACAGCACAGAACATGCTCGTCTGGGAGCATGTCTTTCTTAGAGCTAGTATGTGTGTGTGTTGGGGGGGGGAAGCTCTACACAAACAGAGTTGTAGTCATATATTTGTTCAAATCCTAATCTCTGCCCTCTCCTCTGGCCAGAACATTGCCCCCTCCTCCTGAGGTCCACAGGTTGCAGCTTGGCTCCCAGGGTAAAGATCCGCTTGGCGCCTAGGTTAAAGGTCAAAGAGGATTGTGGAAACTCTCTGGTGGAGTTGTTGGGCGTTTCATCAGGTGAACTCACAATGATCCCTCCATCAGCTGTCATCAGGGCAGAGGTAATCTGCCTAAGCTGCTTTCGCACGATTTCACCCAGCCAGGAATTTGGGAAAGGTTTGTAAACCTCTTCTGTGCTGGGCCTGCCCCCATTGATTGGGCGATCTCCGATCAGCCTTAATCTCAGAATGACAGGTATGAGCTCCATATTTTCATTTTTTGTTCCCCCTATAACTCTACTCAATAAAGCAATCATAGCTATACAGATATTCAATCAGAGAAATTGAATTGAGACCGTTTTAATCAGGTGAGCTAGCAAAGAGTATTGACATTGAGTGGGATATGACCTTTGGCCAGTGCAATGTGACCTATGACCTAGTCTTCTGAACATGATCTGGTGCCACCCTCCCCACTAAATATTTTTCATATATATTGTTAATTGCACACTGCATAAGCCACAGTGCACATGGAAGCCATTCATGTGTTCTTTAACTGTAGATAACTGTGGGTAAAAGATCCCGTCTTCCTCTCAGGGAGGACAGGATATGATCATGCTCTGGCTACATTGAGCTTGACCTTCTGGGCTATTGCTGGTCACAGAACAGCTCAATCGTCATGAGCTCCCATGATAAGCTACTTGTGTATTTGAGGTTTCCCTGAAACAGGAAGAACCCCATCAACTCATGCAATGGATGACCACACTAAGAATGCAAAAGTCGCTTTTTTACTGGGAGACTATGTCAGCTCTTATTATTATTCTTTGTTTCAATGCAACTTCATTTCCTCAACATATACAATGACAAGCCTTGTGTTGTATCTTTTTATTATTATTTTGAAGCACTTTGGTGTTAGGGCTTCTCACACTAGTGAAATAACACCTGACAGTGGCATAATGATGGAGGAGGCGAGGAAGGTTTGTAGTCTCTCTTTCTCCAGTCTGTCCACCTCAGGCTGTCCACCCCAGGCTGTCCACCTCAGGCTGTCCACCTCAGGCTGTCCACCCCAGTCTGTCCACCTCAGGCTGTCCATCCCAGGCTGTCCACCCCAGGCTGTCCACCCCAGGCTGTCCACCTCAGGCTGTCCACCCCAGGCTGTCCACTCCAGGCTGTCCAAATAAGACCACCTCACCCATTCTACCCCCCCCATGACTGATCTGATCTGTTTGTCTACCTCGGCCTCTTTCTTGTTATTCATTTGCCAGACAACGTGTCTGCAGAATGGTTGAGTGAACCCAGGAATACCATGCTTTCTCTATTGGTGAAGATTTTCAGAATGTTGACACAATTTTTATTTCATTTATTTTGATACTTTTCATTAAGGTAAAAGTGCAATGTTCGTTTGTGATTTAGCATCCTAGTCTACTGCGTTATAGCGGTGAATCCTTAATGGTGTAAATCACCAATGACATATTCATGTCTCAGCTATTGAGGTGCTTACTTACGCAAGTGTTAAATTACTATATTCCCCTCCATAAAGGTTAAACTGTTAATTTGGAGTGGTTATATCAGTTGACGATTGCCCATTAAGCCTTTAACCCAGGTGCTGCCTTCAGGTCACTGTGATTCACCGTTGTGGTACAAAAGCTGAATCACAATGACCGTAAGGCAGCACCAGGGTTAACATAAGCCTAGTGTCATGCTGAGGTTACAGGCAGTTTCATTGAATGAGGATTGAATGAACGACCTGAAGAGCATTACACGAGTCCAGCAGACACATGCTGCACATAGTCCAGTCAGGTGAAGTACGTGTAGGCTTAAGTGTATGTCTTTAAGTCGGGGCGAGACACTGCCCTGCAATCTCTTAATGCACTTGCAGGCAGATCGCCTCAGAACGGATCACAGAGGCAACCTTGGCCAATGACCTAATAAAACAAAGGCACACACACCTCTGAGGTCACTGCAGGATTCCAGTATCACAGGGTAAATAGCTGTGCTTGCCAAAGTGGATCTTTTAAAGAAAGTGACATAATCCAATAGGAAGTGTATGTGCATGTGCATGTACAAGTCTGTCAAGAAGCAGGTAAGATGACGTTCTGACTGAGTGACGAAGAGACTGAGGCAAAGACAGTCACATGGCAGGATCAGACAGATCAACAGACACCTAAAAAGGAAAGATGGGAAGGTTAGACAAGAGAGGTAGACAAGAAAAAAAAGATTTTAGGGCTTACTGCCCAGTCCTTGGTTACACAAGCTGTGTTAGTGGGGGCATCTGGTTCTGCTAACCCGCGAGAACATTCTCTACCTTTGTTCTCATCTGGCCGGGAGGTTTCAGAGAGAAGCGCTCTCATATCCTGTTCTAGGCCCCGCCCCCCACCCTTGAAGTGAGATTTATGGTGAGCTAAGGGTTAGCCATTGGTGGGTCAGTGGTGATCTATCGTTCTCTCTCCATCCAAGTGGGTAAGGGAAAGTATACAGTAGTCGTCATGTGAAATGACAAAATGTGAAATGAGAGCGATCGAGTGAAACAGGCCTGCGAGGTGTCTGGCTGCCCTCGTCACTCATTCTCTGGCAGTGCCTCCTAGGTTCATCAATAAACAGAAACACATGTCAGAAGCACTGGGCCACGCTCCAGAAAACACAGGCCTGTCTGGAACAGCGACTCGTGTCTCCATCTCAAAGCATGTCAGAGCACCGTTTTAAACCTGCCCCCGCATACACACATACCACATCTCCCATGCAGATATTAACATGAGAGATGCTCACCGTTGACACAATGCCAAAACATTTACCCGAATACGGTCCTGTCATTTGAGCCTAATTGATGTTGAATGTAATGGCGCATTAGTGCGTATAATGGTATGTTCTGTGTTGAGTTTTTAAATGACACTGCTACAACTGAAGGTTTGTTTTGTGATTTATTTTTTCTATGCAAAGAGACACAAATATACAAAATGTATCAGCCCACATAAATCCACAGAGCTCAGGTACATAACTACCAGATGAAAGGACACGCCAAAAGGAGTGTCTGGCCAATGCCTACAGTAAGAACATACTGCTTGAACACATTCTGTGAAATTCAGCACAAAATAAAAGTCTACTTTTATGCAACACAATTCAGACCCAAATTCAGAACGTGTCGGCCCTTATGCAGCCACAGATTCCAGGCACTTGTGAGAGCAGGAGGAAGACCTCCCCAAGCCTTGCTGTTGTACTAACATTATATTTCAGCTCCAGTTGGTTGTGGTTCCATTTCAGATGTTCAATGTGAACAGGAAGGCACCTGCATTGAGAAGTACCCATCCCCTTGCTATGGACTCCATCTCATAAACTCTGAGCCACAGATGTCAACATGCCTGCCTCTTTCAGATGGGAGGAGTCTTCAATTTAGGGTGCGAGAGCAGGAAAGAGCCAACCACAACAGTTCTTCAGCTGGCAGCTTTAGTTGGTACACAAGGACATAAAGCTTGCCAGTGAAGAACTCCTGCGGGTCAGCCAGTGAGCACAGTGTGGGCACACACAAACCCTGCTTCCTCTTCTTCAGTCAGAGGCAGGATCTATAGATGGAAAGGAAGGACAGAGAGAGAGAACAAGACAGTTAGGATAAGTCCAACTGCATGACACATTGGATATTTGCAGTATGACGACGGTCCAAGAATGACAGAGGTGCACTAGGTCCTAACCGGATGACACATTATCAAATGAATGTGTTCTTTCTTCTGGGTTAAATGGCTTAGTGCCCTTTTTGTTCACCGAAAGCTGCTTTTCGGGCTTCATAAAGACCAGTCCTTTATCTTTGAATGGACATTCTTCGACCTGTACATACCTCCATTTTTGTGTGTGCAGTGTCAGATGTTACGATACAGTGCACGCATGTCTGGGATCATGTCTTTCCTCACTTGAGCTGCCTAACAGCAGCCATGCCAGCTACTGCTTTCACATTCTCTACGATCCTTCTATAATTGAACACAGATACTGTAGCTAGCTGGGCATGAGTGTTGCTACAGCACAATCTTGCTCTTTAGTTTAAAAGTTTTGCTCTTGATTTTGAGGTTTCCAAACATTATAGAAGAGAAAAGGTATGAATGACACAGGTTCCTTTTTAATACTAAGGCATTTTTGTATCATTTGGATTTCCGATAAGGATAAACAAAAAAGGACTGAAATAGCAGCGTTCATGCTAAAATGAACTCTGGTCATAGGGGCTTTGTCAAGCTTATAAAAACATACATCTTGATTTGATATTGTCTAGTTGGTTAACACAAATGTGTGAAAGCATATTTTCTGATGGAATTGACTCGGAAAGGGGTTCCAGACAATTCAAGGACAGAGCGGACTTTGGGCAAGGCAGCTTTTAGCAGCCCAGTCAACTCAATGACCCCACCAACTCAGTGAACCCCAGGCAGCTCTGAGCTCCAGTCCGCAGTCCTCTACAGAGCCAGCCAGACAAGGTCTGTGTACACACACAGGCAAGCCTGCCAAGGCCCTTTTCAATGGAACCAATCTTTACTCATCCTCCTGGGGCTTGTTCAGAAAAGCAGATTCCTGAACGAAGTGGATGTAGTAGTAGTGGATCCAGGAGAGAGAGAGAGTGGGATCAAGTGAAAGGATTCAAGCTCGAATTTGCAATAAGTGGGACTGCATACGAACTTGCCCTTTTTTTGTGGACCAACCCATAAGCACGCTACAGAGCTGCAGATTAATACTCTGGATTTGGACAAATGTGAAGTTACGAGTCCACCACATTCATATCAAATAAAAATACAAACTGCATGAGGCTAGTTTAGCTGATGCATTGTTTTCTTTCAGCGTATTCATTTTTAATCTGGATGTGTGGTTGTTGTCGGATTTCTAAGCTAATGCACCAGTTCTACCAGAGACGTGTGGCTAGCACGGCAGGCTAACGTACAGAGATGCAAGTACAGCACGCTCGGCACCTGCATCCTTTCCAACCAGCTCCTGACAAGCTAGAAGATGACCCATTCAACACACACCTGCCCCTGCTGCCCACAGCTCAGCTCCAAGCTTGAGACTGTCTAAGGTATTTGATATAAGATATGAGAGAGAGACACACACAAAAGAGTGGGAGACAGAGAGATGAGTTGAGGGTTAGAGGTTGCAGTGGAAAAGAGTCAGCAGGTTACTAACAGAAAGACATGGTGATATGTACTTTCCCTTACACACCCACCCCACCCCACCCCACATCCTCTACTCCAAATGTAAACTAACAGAGAGGTCATCATCTTCATTCTACCACAGTGTTGTCTCAACAATGGACAGACGTCATGGCTTACAGCTCATTTCTAAAGATCAACACTGAGTCGCTCCACCAGGATCATATTGTCACCTGTGCCACGTCCACACTCATACAGTACCATGCTCACTGGCTCAACCTCCGACAGCATGGAACACTGTGTACCCTAACAGTGATTTATTGCACAATGCAGTCGCTTTCCTGACAAATACTCAGCCAAAGCAACAGGCTGGAAATGTCACTATCTCCCTCTCTCCGTTCGTATGTATATGTAACTATGTGTGCATTACAGAGCACAGTCTTTGGACTCCAAATGAAGTCATTACTCACGCTGACGCTGTGTAGGAGGGAAAAACACACACACACACACACTACGGCCACACTCATATTTCAACCCCTGCAGCTTTCTCTGGGTCGCGAAAGCCGTTGCTTAGGAGACCCAGCGACTCAGTGACCACTCATCAGAACAACGGTGCCCTGACGTCAAACCCTGGCACTTAGAAACGCGTTCACCACTGGTGGAAAAGGCCAAGCCGTCAGGAGGTTTGTGTGTGTGTGTGTGTGTGTGTGTGTGTGTGTGTGTGTATATATATAAATATATATAAACGAGTAACAGAAAGCGAGAGGGTGGAGGCGGAAGTAAACGCGACTCCTGTGGTGTCCCACATTCAAATTGCACAGCAGTGGAACACACCCAATCTGCCATCCCACTCTAAATAATAGCCCTGCCCCCTCCGCCATAACTTTCTTTCAACAGCAGATCGATACATAAGTCACTCCCTTCCCCCTTCCTTCAGCCAACAGTAGAAGGACATTACCGGGCGGGGGAAAGGGCTGTTTGTACTGAGGCGGGTGCATCTGACTGAAGATGAACTCTTAAATCTAAGTAAGAGCTGAGCCCACTGGTAGCCTTGTCATAAGAGGTTTATAACTGTTGCTGTGCGTCTATGAAAGAGATGCTGGAAACCTGTCAGAATGAATGTTACTGAGGGGGCCGATGCAGGGAGACGGAGAGCGATGTGTAGGAATCAGCATGTGGGTCTCTGTGTGGGTGTGCTTGTGTCTGTGAGAGATGCCAGTGCATGCAAGTGTGTGCATGTGTGTGAAAGATGCTGTACAGTATGTGAGACTGAGACATAAATCATTAAGTGTGTGAAGGCATAGATGTAGCGGTGTATAGGAGCGTGAGACGGAGAAAGCCAGCATGCATGCATAAGCAGGAGAATGAGTATGCATGCGTTAAATGGGCAAAAAGGCAGCCACACCCTGTAAGATCAATGAATGTGCTGCTCTCAAGCTTGTTTTGTTTGCCTTATCTTTTGATGTTTTCTTCCCTTCCATTTGTGAAGAACAGCCAGTGTCATATCAAATGGGAAACCAAAAAATGATGAACCAGCTGACTGAAAGACTACAGGCTTGGTTATGAAAACCACAGTCTTATGGGAAGAGACCCACAATCCATTACTGTTCTGAAATGCCAACTGACACTGGACAAAGAAGGAGGGGAGGATGCAGATCTACGAATCATGACATAGGGGAAATAGTCTGTATTCTGGTTGTCACAGCAACCCAATGGACCGGATGATTTCCATATAGCAGAGTTTCATTTGTGGCTAAGTAATTTTTTGTCAATGCATTTGAATATCGTGGATATATTCTTCCTGTTCATACTGATGTACATTTGACAGAACAAAGGTGGATACAGGGTGGTGTGGCTTATTGGAGACTAAAGACAAATATGTATTCCATGACAACAATGGTATACTATGGCAACAAGAGGTTTCCATCTAATGAGGTAGAATGCCTGAAATAAGTGACAGATTCTGAGAGAGGGGAAAATGCAAGAAAAAGAGCGAGGGGGAGCAAAAAAGAGAGCTGGATGGATATAGAAACAGGTCATGTTTCAAAATTAGCTGGAAGAACCGAATAAGAGTGAGTGAGGCAAGAAACAGAGATGAGAGGAATTCGCTCAGCCTCCTTATTGTGTAAGTGGTTGTGTTTATCTAGCTTTTTGAGGAGGTGTTGGGCACAGCCAACAAGTACGCATGCACACGCCCATGCACACGCGCATGCACGGAAAACACACACATTACCCATTCACTGCAATGTCACACAGGACCACAGTGAATTATTCATTGCACTCAGTCATGCATATGCATGGTTTCAGGACCTGCATCCACTCAAGGCTAAAGGAAGTGTGTGTGAGCATCTGATAACAACTAGGCCTAAACATCCTACCAAACCACCTCAGACAACAGCAATCTGGTGGCATTTAAACCATAGCAAGTCATCTCCTACGCACACGTGACAACCTGCACAGGTTGTTGGTTGCTGCATGCACAAGCTCAAAGCGTGCTTTGATCCGAGCTGTATGGTTCTTGAATCGTAGACTTCATATGGAAAGCCAGACATAACTGCAAATGAAATGATGTCATCGTTAGGGGATGTAGAAGGAAACACGAAATGGCATGACAAACTGGATGTTAACAGCAAGCCACCTGTGACATAAATACTGGACGTTTGCTATTGTGTACTGTCGGCTAGCTCAAGTATTTGAGGCTAGTTGCACGTGTGCTTGTGCTTGTGTTGTAACAAGTGTGTAAACAGGACGTGTATATCAGGGGTCATCCTGTTTTTTTAGACGTGAAAGAGACATCCTGCAGAAAAGGTTCTCACAACACAGACACAACAAAAAAACTCATGTGGCTGTGTGTGCACATTTGAGCATAACAATAATCATAGTCATAATAAAAATAATAATACACTAATAGTGTATAATTATAATTATAGTCTATAATTTTTAGAGAAATAATACACTATTATCTTAAAATAGACACTAAAGAATAGAATGAGTTTGGTTTTGAAAAGGAGAGAAAAGGCAGCATTGGGTAGTTTTGAAGAAGAGAGATGTAGAGAGGAAGAAGCAAGTAAATAATTCACTTTAATTACTTTCATTTACATTTGCCAATCACCACCATCCCCCATCTCCTAGAACTGGTGTGAATAAATACATTGTTCCAGAATGTGGGTTTGTGTGGCGTATGTGTGTCTGTATGCATGTGTAAGAGTGTGTATGAGTCTGACTGTTCTCCAGCTCCAAGCGCTCCCTCGCTGCTCAATCCATGTGAACTTTGACCTTGATTCAGGAAAACTGATTAATCTGGTTGCCATCTCACTTGCAAACACAACAGTAAGCAAACGGAACAGCTGTACAGTTATGGAAGGAGAGGTGAAGTGAAGACAGAGGAAATTCCAGGGTTCTTATACAATGGAAATGACTCTGGGGCAACACAGAAGCTGCTCCAGAATAATCGGGATGCCCGTAAATCGGTCCCAGCTCTGGTGTCTGGCTCTCCATACCCTGAGAGAACAGTTGAATGGAGAGAGGGATGAGAAGAGACAGTGGGGGGAGGGTTCTCGGGGTTGTGGGAGAGAAAAGATGGGGGGGGGGGGGGGTCGAAAGAAAGCAGGAATGAAGGGAAAATATGTGAGGTATGAAGGAGGAGAGGGGGTAGAGGATGGAAGAGAGTGGAAAAGAAGGGAGGGATGGAAAAGAGGTGTGTTCATGGAAAGGTGGGGATGGGGAGCAGGGAGGAGAGGCAGATGATGGAGATGAGGTGGGGGTGAGCTGTGCTTCTATCATCCATGATGCATGAGGACACACCCAGTCCTCCTGTACAGGACAGAGGGAGGACACTGTTCCCCCACTGCTCTACGGTACTCTGTGCGTTACTGTGCAACGGCTCAATTCAAAGCACAGACCAATGAGTCAGCAAATGCATACATATGTACACACACACACACGTTCATCTAAGCATCTATATCCTATCCAAGCATGTATATATTTCTATCCACACATGTGCTCATGCTCACGGGTCAGAAAGCCTAACCAGTCTGTTCTTGCTGCAGGGTACTGGGACACATCTGGCCCACATTAGACAGCCTCCTTCCTTGGTAGGACAGGCACAGACACACTGGATACTGTATGAGGGGAGTTCAGATATCCACATCTGTCTATTGTAACTTAGTCTCAATCTGTACGCCACTACAGTTCAAGGACTGAACCATTTGCATGTGCACTATGGTTCCAGAACTAAAAACTGGAAATAGTTGATTTAAAAAAATTAAAAATCGCTGACTGTGCCTTTAAGGTTAGACGAATGTAGTCTCTGTTTGCAATCTTGTCGAGTGAGTCACAATGAGAATGCTTATTCATATTAAAAATAGCTGAAGTATTAGTTTTTTCCCCAAATCTTCAGTATTATACAAGTAGTACAAGTATAGATGAATCTCTAAACGAAGTATTTGGGGTTAACTGCCCTTTAAAAACCTCATATGACACCTCTTATACTGTATAAGAACGTTATAACATAACTACAAACCCAGTCATTCGCAGGAGAAACTATAGGCTTTGCTGGTTCATTCAAAATGGATGTTAGTTTCACAGAGGTTCAGAGCTAATGAGAGGTGTTGACTAGAGAGGATGACCACAGGTTGCACACCATCCTCTATGTGATGGGGCGGCACAGGTGTGTACGCAAAAGAGTTTGCTTGCATGTGACAGTAAGAGAAAGGTTTGGGTGCGATGCAATGACTATGAATGTGAAGAAAACCAAATTAGGGGGCAGGAGTGAATAATTGTGTGTGTCCACCATTTTGTGTGCTACAGCACAGGCTGCTTCGACACTCACAGATGTACACAGATGGCCTGCAAGCACATTCCACAGAAGGAACATTCTAGAAGAGCACAGACTCACAAGACAGAAAGATAACACCGTGTGCAAACCAGCTAAGAATGTAATGAATACTTACTCTCACACACACATACATTCTC
The DNA here is from genome assembly GCA_036571765.1 of Plecoglossus altivelis. Taxonomy (NCBI): domain Eukaryota; kingdom Metazoa; phylum Chordata; class Actinopteri; order Osmeriformes; family Plecoglossidae; genus Plecoglossus; species Plecoglossus altivelis. The sequence continues at coordinate 11,186,171 of BROE01000005.1, forward strand.
AAAGGCACACACACGCACGCACACGCGCACGCACGCACACACACACACACACACACACACCTCAGATCTCTTTGACATTCCTACCCTGGCACTCGAAGTCATCATGATGACAAAGCTTTCTTTCTTTCACAAGTCAATCAGTCAGTCAGTCAGTCAGAGGGACATGCTGGTCTGCGATTAAATTCTTCATGATTTTTTTGATAGGCCAGAACTCCTTAGTTACTAAGTGAGGCTAGCTTTAAATAGCACTGGTTGCCACATGAATGTATTAAGTGAATTTCTGTATTTGCTATTTACACTCATTTTAAATCCAAACTAAGCTGTGCAAACATCCATTGACATGTGACTACATCGTTTCACCCATGTTTTGATGCTACATCACCACACAGTATAGTGTTGAGTAAGTTATGCAGTCAGTTGGAGTAATGACTGACTGCTGCACTAAACTTACCACTAAAGGCCTCTGCAGTCTCCCACGTGACTCATCCGTTCTGGCTAATATCTGAAAGAAAGAACAAAAAGAAAAAAGTGAAAAGTTACAATTTTCAGAGATTTACTAATAATCACTCTACTGTAATGTAGGGAATTTGGGGATTTTGTGGATTAATTGTGGCTGAAACATTATGAATTACAACCTCATTAGGAGTAATGTTTATTTTCTAGTTTGTTTAGTTGCATTAAGTGGAAATGTCTGGTTGTGTTTTGTATAGAGTACAATATAATTGTCCCTCATAACAATATATCAATTGAGTATAAATAACTTTGAGGTTTAACGCACAAACACACTACTTTTACTGGTGGTTTGCTCAAAGAGACTCCAACAAATGACATTTTAAAAATGCCCTATACTGGGGAGCAAACTCCATAAAAAAGGACTGATTTAATTCAAACGAGACCCGAAAAGCCCTTTTCCAGAAATGAATATTTCTCTGACGCAAGGAAGAGCACTCAGCAGGTTTCTTCCATCAGAAAAGTCTGGTATTTTTCATCTCCATCTCTTTGTCTTCCTTAGCTACATACAACACTCTTTGCTAAATTTACCCTGCCTTCTTTTGTCATCAAGTTTACTTTCCTTCAATTGCCCCTTTATAACGCTCTTCCATCTCCTCCCTTCTTCCCTCCGTTCTCCCCTGGCCATCTTGGGCACCTTCATCCTCTCTTGCCTCCCAAACTCCCCTCTTTGCTCACTCCCCCACATTTTCTTATCCTTCTCCACCTTTCTCTCCATACACTTTTCTTTCTGTTAACCTTTTCTCCAGCCATTCTATCTCCTTCCTTGTCTTTCCACCCCCCACCCCTCCCTTCTCTCTGTGTCTTTCCGTTGGTCAGCTCTGCTAGGCCTGGCTGCATTCCTGGGATGCCTGGTACATATGGTCGAAATTCCTCTCCGTCTGCAGAGGCCCCTGGACCTCCACGCTGTCTGAGCACGGCAGCCTCCATAGCACCCCAGCCTCACACGAGCCCTGGCCCCAGAGCTCCCTCTCGTTCTCCATGCATCCCTACTCTCAGTCTCCTTGCACTACTAGCTCTCAACCTCCACCATTCTGCACCTCCATTTGAAAACTGTCACTTTCTCAACCTCCACCTCAACCAACCTTTGCCATCCTTCTTTTTACCTTTTCTTGCCTACTCTCCCCTCCCTCTCTATTTTCACCTCCCTCCCACCTCTCTTCCTCTCTGCAGTCTGCTCTGTTACCCTGCCCCACCCCAGATACTCAACCTTAAACTTGATACACGGCTCCTTTAACAAACCTAGAACGATCTAGGACAGGCCGGGTTTAGAAACTGTATTATGCTACTGGGCCAGAGTAGGATGCTTTTCAGTCCCACCCTCCTACCCCACGTCACACCAGAAAATGTTTTCTACGTGTATATACATGCAAAGTACCACCAATACGTGTCTGTACCCGCACTTTCTCTGAGTGTGAGAGAGCCAGGAGCGCCAAACCAACTACAGAAAGGCACAATAGCTACCGGTGCTTAAACTAGGTCACTTACAAAGCTATGTAAAAAAAAGCCTCATCCTGACGGCCATTCAATCACAGGAGGAATCCCACACACTGACACAGTGTGCCTCAGCATCTCACCACAGAACAGGGTTTCCTTACCAGACAAGTCAAATGTCAGGCTGACACAGCCAAGGTGAGGAGGAACATGGAGGCACTGGGGGGACAAGGACGGAACGGAAGCCCAAGGCGCAGCTCTAAGGTCCACTTTCAAGAAGAGGTCATCCCTCAACCAGACCACAGCAAGACAGAGGCCTAGAACCCACTTCCTCGCTAGGCCTCACTCCTTCTTTCTGTCCCACAGGGTTGTGCATGCTGTGGGACATCTATGAGAGTCAAACCACACAGTGCAGAAGGCCAGTCAGTCTGAATACACACACACACACACACACACACACACACACAGTTGGCCATGGATGCTTAAAAGCGTGAGAGTATGCGTGCGCATGAGAGAGAGCAGGCACAGACGGGGAGTGCATCTGCCTGTCCTTGAGACACCAGACAGCCTCGCAAAGCCGTCTGCCCTCCCTTATACAACACAACTGGTTGATGCAGACAACCGCCACACCTTCCAAGGAGAGCGAGTGTGCACATACACACAAGACATATAGAAATGACTGTGTATGACTGAATGATTCAACATCAAAAGCATACGCCAAGAGTAGCCAACAGATTCACATGCACACATCTGACCATGCCAAGTTCACACATTTTCTAGCAAGTCCCGCCGCTCAGCCCACTCAGTTTCCACAGCCCACTCATCTAAGTTGGCTAGTATATTTTATAGTAATACTCATTTTCTTCTAGAGGTGCTTTATATCCACCGCAATGGTGAGAGCAGTAGCCATCTTATATTTTACATTGATGCAAGCAAGCAGTGCCCACACAGCAGAGGCCTGTAGTCCAGGGTGTGGCCGCTTGCAGACACGCAACCTCATTCTTCCGCACCTCCACTGCAGTTCCTCACCCCATAGGGGAATTCTCTTATAGCACATCAATAACTGTCAATGGACCATTCAGCCACACACAACTACTGTAAGCAGCTAAAAAGGTTGAGGAGGATTTTTGGAAATATAAAAGGCAGGTTACATCCATCTTTTAGCTCTTGCTCCCTCTTGCACTTACTTGTAAATGCCCCAGCATTCCTGCAAACACACATGCACGCACACATGCACACACAGAACTTTTGCTATGACTACAAGCATCTTAGAACAGAGGGAGGGCAGTAATACCATGGAAGATCTTTGAATGCAAGCACGCATCTCCCATAGTAGAAAATGCTAGTCAGTATGTGCATGTGTCTGGGGAGTGGTGCTAAGGACATAACCGCTGGACATTTAAATGAATCTCATCCAGATATGAGATCAAGACACACGAATGGACAATCGCCACAATATTTATCACAATATGAGCAGTCAATATAGATAGTTGGGGGGTTTACACAGGAGAGTGACAATATGTTTCTTGTACTTGCAAAAAAAACCTCTGTAATAGTTACTTAGGTAAAGCGAACTGCGTGAATAAGTCTCAAAAGTTGTTTCTGGTTAGAAAATAATCTAATGATGGGGTTGAGGTAAATTTGATGATTACTTCAAATAGCCTTTACAACAGTGTAAGTAATTTGTTGAATTGACCTGATTCCTTTGGTTGCAACTCCAAGGTACCAGGTTTGATTTGCGCAAGTTTCATGATAGAAATGTAAGCCATCTCAAAAATTGACAGTCATTTGTAACATTCAAATCAAAGTTCACAATTTTTTCCCCCCAAAACAAACAGTTATTTCATATACTCTTCTTACTGTAAATGTAGGCTACACTAACAATATGTCATTGTATCCGCAGACAATGGAGTCCTTTAAATACAACAAACAAACACGTAGGCTTGTGAGAAAACCGGTCTTAAATTACACCCCAATTTCCACTAGAGGATGAGTAGGGAGGTTCCCTTCTGACATAATTCTGAAAAGTAATTCTCCAACAAGAGTGCAGGAAACGACCAAGCATTCAATAGTGCCATCCTCATCATTTGAATGACATTCTAATACGCTGTATTCAGCAGTTGCATATCACAATTCCAACAGAGATTACTGGTGAAGTTATTTGGGTGGAAAGAATAGAACAAACACTGTGGCAAGAATTTGGTAGTCTGCATCTCTTGAGCTTCATGTATGTAGAGCTATCAAACGGATTCAAATAAATAAATAAATAAATAATGTATACATAAAAGACGATGCCTTGTCTGCTATAGCCACACATCTAAGTTAGCTTGTGTGAACACAGTAGGAGGCAGGAAGCCAACCAACTAGGCAACCTTTAGAATCTCCTCCCCCGTGAATAGGGATGAAGCATCAATGTCACCCTCGGGGGAAAAAAACAAGTCATTGGAGAAAAGAAATGGCCATTGTTTGCACAAAGACAAGTCAACATTTTGGAGTTGTTTGCCTAGAGGGTTCAGGGAAGTCGCTGTAATTTAGCGTAAATCGATTGCTGGTGGTGGAACAGTGCTGTGGATGCCAAGTAGGCAGCATCAATGCTGAATTATTTTGAGGAATATCAGGTTTGGACCATGGTAATCTGTATCAGTGTTATAATTTACTCAAGTGAACACGTAGAGTTGAGTAATAACTCGGTTTCACAGGGCAGAGGATGTTTGATGATCCGACATTTTTTAACTCCTTTCTTGGGTGTTGAAATATCTTGCGGAGATTTCACAAACAGGGTTAAAAGTCTCAAACACTTGTTCAACAGTTGAGAAAAAGGGATCAAAAAGTCGGTACAACAGTCCAACCAAACCGCTTTCATCCAGATGTCCCTAAACTTTTCCCTGGATAAAAAAACAATCCATTGACTTTTGCTCATGCATTGGGATTCTGCAAGTTACGTAGGACAACTCTACCTGATAAAATACTCAGGACAAAATGATCAAGATTAAATCTTACCTTTATCGGAGGATACATCGATGAAACATTGGAGCTTGCTTCGATCTTGCCATTGACCTGTTGCCAACTTGACACTTTGGTTGTGCAATTGTTCAGGCCGACTTTAAACATGAAAACTTCCCAAGACGCGAAAAGAGTGGAAGTTGAAGAATTTAGCCCCTACAGGAAAACCATGCATCATTCATGTTGCACTTTAAGGGTGCGGCTTAATGGAATTTGTTTTAAATTCTTTCATTTTCGTCAAACTAGAATGTATAATCAGGAGGATTTTAGTGTTGCAAAATCTGTGAGAGACTAAAGCGAGTCCTAAGTTCGACATGATAATAGCCTAAGGTCATCTTTCGCATTTTCTTTTAACAGACCTTTATATTACAAGGCTATTGTTGCCTAACTCTTTAGGTTATGTTTACATCGGCTATAGACAACACCTCGATTGTTCCGATTATCCTTTGCTAAGGTACATATGCAAGTCATAGTTAATAACGTCGACAAGGCAGGCGGTTACATATCGTTACTAAAACAAATCTAAATATTTAAAGAATGACAAACTTCTACAGACAAGATGAAAGATTGGCCATAAACTCGTTGAAATAGCAAACTATGGACAAGTCTAAAATAGTCAGCGAAAGACCGACACTCTAATTTAACTATTTAATTGCCTAGACCAATGACATTTAATTTAAATAAAGTAGCAAGTCAGTCGACTGCACATCCTAACACCTACTGTTGAGTTATGTTGCCTAATTATGTTGATTTTGATATCAGTGACGTTTATCCTTAAATTGGGTAACGGTACGTTTTCTATATTAGTCTATAGCCTTACAAACTTACAGTATGCTGAAAAGACAATCTTCTCCACCCTCGTTTTATCTTACAATGTAGCATCAGGTTGATCAATTAGTCATAATTGTGTAAGTTTATAGAGCAGGCGGCAAATGCTCTCCAGACTATACGGCTATAGTCTCTACGGTACCGAACATTAGGCTACTGACCAGCCTCCGTCTCCACGCCCATGGCCCCGTTGACTTACTATTCATCTGGTTTTCCTACTATAAAGTTGCAACTACCATTTCGTCAAAAGCCTACGCCAACATACATTTTAAATGAACTAACTGTCAAACCAAACGTTTGGGTGTTTATAATTAAGTGGGCACTACGCATTTCGATGTGATTTTGATAGACTATGATTTATGTCATCTTAACGAAAAGGTCAGGTTTAAAAAGAAATGCATTATCATCCGCCCTTTTGAAAACGAGAATTTCGTCAGCTATTAAGATCCTTATAATGTTGACAATAGAGAAGATAGAAATAAAAACAATTTCAAAGACAGCCACACCTTAACTATCCTTCAAGTCTGACAGATCCGGTGCCTCGCGACGAAACGAGGCTATTGGGCTATTCTATGCAGGAATATGCGCAAGTAAAACAGTGAACTATCTCTTCTCTATAGCCTATTACGCACTAGAATGTAACTTCTCGAATAAAAATATGACGCCGCCCCAGTTTCACTTTCCAGTTTCCTAGTTTCCCAGTCTCTCGCGTCCTCTCTGGTTCTCAATTGCTTAGTATTGTCCAACTCCCTTCAAACCGGCTTCTCACTCCGATCAGCTGGCAGAGCAATGACGTCAGCAGCAACAACTGGCCAATCAAACTCTAACTGAAACACTTCAGGATTACGCCCACTATTTTGATTGTCATTAGGATTCACCAATGAATTTCGTCATTGTCGCTGAACGTAAGGCGGGAACAACAAAGATTAACCTATGACAGTACCCACAAATGAGAGGCGTTTTATTTCAGACAAATAAGAACTTTTTAGACCACTAAGCGTGCAAGATAGCCTACTGTAGCGTATAACAGGTTTTATGAAGACCTAGTGTAAAATATTCTAAACCAGGATACTTCTGTTAAAATGTGTTATGACACATTATTGCCTAATTGAGCTGTAACATTACAGCTCTTTCCCTTGTCACCTCAATTTTATGACCAGCTGTAAGTTACAGTGAGAAATAGGACAAGTAAGAGCACCACTCTATTTATCAATTCACGATGATGCAGTCCTTTTTGATATACTGTAATGAGAAGCATAGTTGTATTCTGTTCAAACCGTAATACAAAGCTATTGCTGACAGATCTGAGGAATATGAAGGAAATGTCACTGAGTTAGAACAACACAGATCGATCATTAGAAACAACGCAAAAACAGAATATGTCTAAAATGTACACTAGGTTCAAATCTTTGAATTCCTTCAGAATTAATCAAATGAATGGAAGTGAATCCTATCTTGAAAAGCTAACACGTTTACAGTCAGAGAAAAAGAACCTCTGCAGCCAATTACCAAAATCTGCATTTAAATTGTTTTCAATTGAGCAAACACCGCATTCCTGAGGTTTGGATTGAAGTATTTGTCTGTCTTGTGGACGGAAACCTCAATTGGTGGCTTGCTGAAGTCACTGGAATTATGCTTCTGGATGAAGACTCAACGGATCTCCAAATTTGAACCTTTTCCTATGCAGAAAAAAACATGGTATTCATGAGCCAATAGCTTGGTGGAAACTATTTAAGAGGCACAAACTAGAAAATACAGAAAAACGGATTGAATAACATGGCTAAAATTACTTTTAATCCTTGCCACTCTTATAATCAAGTAGATAATAATGAAGTCATCCAAAAAATATGACCTAATTTAATGTCCTGGTCAAAATCGTGGTATTGCTCTTTGACCAGAAGATAATAAAGAAATCACATAATGTCATGGTTTTAATGCTGCATACGCCTCTGTGTGCATGATGTTGTGCACTTTGTGGGAGAATGCATGTGCAAACATGTGAAAGTCAGTGTGTTGAATAGTGGATTAAATGAAGTCGGTTTAAACAACGTAATATCATCCTACTGTCGTTGACTAAGATGCAGAGCTGCTTCGCAAATCTCAGCCTTTGTTGTTTGAGACACGCAGTAATGCGAGATGGTCTCAGCACAGTGACACAGCTTTTATTCCTCTCCTCAGTTCTCTTGAATCATTTGCAAAGAAGGGCAGGAATGTATTACGAGCACATATCCTTCAGGAAACAAATCCTTCCTTCACCCAGCGGTCCCCGATGGCCCTGATGCAAATCACAGGCTCATTGTTTTCCTCTTGGTCATTTCATTTGCTTGCTGTGAAATTCATTCATTTTCCTCTTTCAACCAACACTGGTAGGGCAGGGCAGGGCAGGGTGTCCAATCCCATTCCTTTCCTTGGCATCTTGCACTCCCACGCCCATTTTCTTCTGCCAAAGCGGATAAATCCGGCTTCTGGAATCCATACCGTCTAGGAATATCCTGGAAGCTAACCGCCAGAGCTAGTTGTTGCAGACTCGGCCTACATTGAAATTCAACAGTGCCTGGATGCAAAATGCAAAGCTGTAATTTTCTTGTTCTTTTATTAAAATCTCCCGTTTTAACCACAGGCATGCCAAATACACACTTCAATGACAAGCCCTTGAGACAACAGAGGTAGTTTCAAACACTGCAGGTTCCACTGGAGGTCTGTCATTGTTAAAAAGAATGCTATTGTACTGTATAATGCCATAGTGTATTAAATTACCTGTTCAGAGATGTCTGCTCTGCTCCAATCTTGCTTGGTCTATTCTGTTGGAGATGTTTTCACAAGACAATGAAGTGAAGTTTGTGAAGGCTAGGAAGTTTTTTTTTACTACCAGTTATTCATTTAAAGTATCTCCTACCAAGATCAGTCACTGTATTGACAAAATAATTAAAAGTCCATAACCCTCTTAAGCTTCAGGGGGTATTTTAGGTCTTTAATGTATTCTTCCGGCCATGTAACAATGCAAGAGATTCTTGAGTAGAGGGAAACTTTACATAAGGATTATGTCCAACAGCAACAATAACTGGAACATTGCAGCCTTATCACAATGACTCAAGTGCTAAACAGTTGGAGGACATACGTGTGCTGTAACTCCATGAATGAGAATGAGATATTATTGTGGTCTTCTCCTCCCCAATCAGTGGGTGTAATACTCTAATTCAGTTCTACAGCTACCAGAAGGACCTCGAGGTTACTTGTGTCTATTGGAAGGAATATATTTGGTTGAAGTTGAGAACTAAAGTAATGTGTTGGGGGGGATGGTTTGCAGAACAGAGATAAAAATGTCAGCATAGTCACATATTGTGTACTTCATCAAGAAGACATTGTGGTCCTGTAGTGTCATCAGAGAAATTGGTGTTCATGAGGCAGTTGTGGGAAATGCTTGAGCAGCATTACCATTTGAATGCTGTTCCTTTCAAACTTTACAAGAATAGCACCTGAACGACCTTTTGAGTGCATTTGCGTGCATACATTTTCATTATATTTGCCACCATAACCTTCCATTTACATGCAAACCTTGTTCTGGCAGGTGACTATAACAGGGTAGATTATTGGAGGCAAGTCATGAGGGAGGTATTACTCTCAATCTCGTTGCACAAGTTCCTCAGGCCTGGTTATTTTCCATATTCCTCTCCCTGATCTCTCTTGATCAGGGTTATAGTGAGATGGTACAGGACATATCATAATCAAGAGGCTGGGAAAGTGTGTCTCCTTGACTGGGGATCTTTCCATTATGTGGATGATCTCAAATCTCCAACGTCTGTTCGAATCGTCAGTCCCTGTCTTAAAGTCCTACACTGCCAAGCATCTTGCCATACCCTTCTTTCTCCTATATTCAGCTAATTCTAATTTCCTCTCTCTGTCTTTACTTCATTTCCCTCAAAGCAGTTTCTCTCACTGTTCTCTTTTTCATTTGTCAGACGGCAGTGTGACCCCACCCCTGTATTCCACAGGGCCCTAGTACAGCCCTGAAGCCTGTCAGACTGTCAGACTGTCACACAGGCAGTTTGCAGGACATTGGTGCACTACTGTCGCTTTAAGAGCTGCCTCTGGCAAAAAGGAACTGATTAGTAGTGCTGGCAGCCAACCAGGCAGATCCCTGTGTTGAGATCTGAGCCAATGAGAAGCCCTCCTGGGCGGAGGTTACAAAAGCAGCCTGAACCCAATGACTCAGCAGAGTTGGGTGCGTGCGAGATGACACTTAGCAGCAATTTAAAGGGCCAGCGCACGCCGGCTGGCAGACTCTTAAGGAAGCAGAAAAATGCACTTTCAAAATCAGTCCAGCTGACCCCCATACACTCTCCCTTACCTTTGCTGCGTTTTCTCATGGCTTGAATGCTGCACTAGACAGGGTTTTAGGTAAGGGCGGTGACGGGTAAGTTCGATCTTTACCAGGGGGTGGGGTGTGTGTCGGGGGGGGGGGGGGGGGGGGGGGGGGGGGGCACACCTCACTCTCAGCCTCTAGAGAAGTACCATGACTCAGCAGAGCCACACACGTCTGGTTAACTATTCATCCCACTGGCAACCTGTCCAGCTAATGCAGATTGTATAACTGCCTCAATGACACTCAAGTAGATTTATTTGCGAAATACTTTTTGCCACATTCACTGACATACTATCAGCACAACTGCAAACCAGTTCCATGTTTCATTACTGCATTCTCGCACGGACTTGTGAAATGTTTTGCATGTTTAGTTAATCATGTTTGCCATAGGGTCAGACAGTCTTTTCCATGCTCCATAAGACACGCAAAAGTATTGCATTTGTATTACCAGATGTCCCATACTGCACCGTATATATGCTACACCTGCCTTGTGACACTGACATTCTGTTTCATTGGATTTTACGCTAATTCTATAGTAACTGTATTATATCTTAAAAAGGGGCTGTGTCCAACAATGAACACTTTGATTGAGACAAGGTCAGGGCGACAGCAATCAACCTAGCATCTCATTGACAAGCAGTATGCAGTTTACACTGTAAACTGCATACTGCTTGTCAATGAGATGCACAAAGTGTACCATCTCAAGGGTTCTCACTATCTGCTCTGAAGAAAGGTCTTCTTAATTGGACAGGTTTAATAAGTAACAATAGAATTGAGATGGACATACTTGTCAACTTTAAGGCCACCAACTGCACTTCAGGAGGAATTTTTCATGAGACATATTAAGCTGGCGTAAAGCCCCTTCCTGTTTGCCACCACACACTTTTGTGATACTGTGGAAATATTGCACTATATATACTAAATATAGCACCTGCAATGCATTGGGAAGTCCTATTTAAGTGTATTATCTTGTACAATCATGTCATGGGATGGCAGGAGTTTATGTATCATCATGGCAAGTTATCCTCACCAACCAAGAACTCTTCAGTTCTGGTAATGTTGTTGAGGGAAACTTTGGTTCTGGTAATATGACGAAATCTTTCTCACCTCACATCCACTCTCTTCATAGTTCGCTATGCCCCTTAGCTGAACAAATGATCTGAAACCATACGTTTGTGGCCCACAGCCACCAGGGAGATAATAATACAGGCCACATGTACTGGGTAGCGTTTTCACAAATCCGTTCTATGAATTGGACAGAATAAAACAAAACAGGTCAGAACAAAAAAGGTTCCTCTTAACTAGCAAGACCTTAAGAAAGACAATGAATGACTGAATGAGCACCCCCCCCCCGCCCATGCCCATCAACAACTTGACTTTAAAGTTTGAACCAGAGGAAATTGGTTTTATGTTGGTTTTGTTGGTTTTGACCATGTGTAAGACCAATTAAAGTATTAAGTATTAAACTATTAATCCTATTATGAGTATAAGTATTAAATAGGTTTATAATTTTGTTGGCACACGCTGTTCCTTTTCAGTCAGAGACAAAAACTAATGGCAGTCCAACCATTGATATGCTAATTTGTATTATCTTATTGGTAGGATATATACGTATAGCTGTGTTAAATCTTCCCTGTCCTTCCACTATAATCTCAGTACTTACAATCACTGTTACCCTACTTCATGTTTCCTCACTTCGCTCGTTTTGCAAAAGGACTCTGACCCTGTGCATGTGGACGAGAGAAGGCCTCACTGCACTGGCCAGGACCAGAGATGAAAGTTACTGAGGTGTTTATCTAGGTTGCCACATACAGGGCCACGGCCTACTTACAGATATGATTAGCCTTGCTCATGTAAGGGAACACACTACCCTTGGACAGTCTGATCTGACTTCCCTGCTTTCAAAATGCCCTTATTTGTCTCTTGTAGCTTGCAACAACAGGACAGACAGACAGATAGACAGACAGAATGACTGACTGAACTGAACTTTCTCCCTAGTCTTGAAAAAAAGACAGTTGATGGTAATCAATAGAGGCAGGCCAACAGAAATGAGGCTGTTGAAAACGATGACATCACACATTGTAGGAGACTTCGAGAGTAGACGTGTCGGTGACACGTATTAAGCTATTTGACTTGACAGATTGCTCTCATGAAATCAGAGTTACTTAATGTCATAACAGTTGTTCTCCACTTTTACACCACTGAGTTCAGTTGAAGTTTAAACAATTGATTCATCTGCCATAAAACATTAGTTGATCCTTCCTTAACTTATAGCTTCTGACTCAGAGTACAGTTTTGCAAAGCAGTAGTTCTGTAAATATTTTTATTGGCGTTGCAATTTCTATGATCAAAATGACAAATTCAACTATTGAATTGGCTCGTACAGTACATGCTTTGTATTCTGGATGTTGCTGTTACGTATTGTGATGCTGGCTTCACAGCCAAATCAGTGAACCTATGCCCTAGTTTAAAACATTTCCGTGATGGTCCACTCGTGGATCAATATCAGGTTGCATAATGTGCCAGTTCTGTCTGGAGGTGTGAATCCAGCTGACTAGAGTGTATGACAAGGTTTTGGGTGTGAGCGACCCACATTCCCATCCTCTCCCTCCCTCCAGGCAGCTGAGTAGGTCAGGCCCCTACACGACTGACATGCTTGCTCATGCAGAGAGCTAGCTTTAGCTGTGTAGCATTATTTAACTCTCTTACACATAATGACATCCAGGGAGTTTCATAGAAAGTGTCTGGCTCTGTCTTTCGCTGGACTCAATCGACCAGACAGATACGCTCCATTGCTTTACAGGATACTGTTGTGATGGTTTTACTATTTTACCAATCTATGAAATACAGCTAAAGCACACAAAAGGTCAAATGTCCTCTAGTGGCTAACTATTAGGTAACATTCTATTCTATTCAATACCTAAACAGTACTATCCAATAGTGTATGCATATATATATATATACCTGTATGTTGCAAAGTGAAGTTTGGTTTCTATCAGCATTAAACTGTGTATTAACAAGTTTTAGTGTCACTAGAGAGGGAACTAAAACGTTTGGCCAAAATGTAACACCTTACATCGAGCAAACTTTGACATCAGTCAAGTTTAAAGAGGTGTTGACTCGGTTGCAAATTGTTTGAATTTACTTTGAATAAGAGTATCTGCTAACAGAATTAAAAGCGAATACCACAACCATTTCAGATTCAAACATGTATGCCATGCACATGGCATACATGTCCCTAAGGTGAGGCTTGGATGTTGGGTTTTTGCCAGTTTGAACTGTCTGACTCCCAATTACTTTAAGCTGATTTTAGTCAGTGCCACTAATAGCCTAAGAACCTAAGGTGCCTCACTGAAGCCATCATTGAACTTGGGTTACGAACAGCCTATCAAGGAACACCAGCCAGCCAGCAGACTTTATGGACAGCCATTTTCTTTCCAAAGAACAATTCTCCAGCCAAGATCATGCCGAACCCGAAACGTAACTAAACAATCCAGACCGAATGAGCTGGTAGGTAATTATGACTCAACTTGAGAGAAATCCTGTCTTTGTGTGCTTCGCAGAAAAACTATGACAAAAATAGCTTGAGATCTCAATCTTTTGGTATTTTTTACGTTAGTGGTGTTTTAGTTGTATATTTAGCAGAATGTTTGCTTATTTTACCAATTTTACTTTAAAAATATACGCATGCATAGCTATTTGTCACACATACACACAAAACATACACACTGTCCACTGTCTTGTTTCTGGCAGTTTGGAGGGGGACAGAGCATTCAGTCTGCGTCACATGGCATCTATAGCATATGAAGTACTGATGACTCATCAGAAGCTTGTTTCCTTCTGCTATAAATAGTCAACCATTCATTCTCAGGAACATAGGGTACCAGTCAGCTGATTGTATATCCAATCTGGGTGTATCACTTCTCTTCTGAAACCTGATGCTTTTTTCATTCTGCATATGTAATAAGTGTGTGTGTATGAGTGTTGGGTGTGAGTGTCTGCACAGTTGAACTCAGGGATGTGAACCAAGATCTGGTGTTCTAGGAATGGAGAGAAAACCAGAACTCTGCCCATGCATGTCAAAGCCCTGTCTGACAACCACATCAAGAGACAAACTGTTACCACCAGCAGGACGACACATTCACATTATGCTAACTCTGTAAGGCTTTGATACGATTAAGTACCGTTAGATATTTGATTTTGTCTGTGTTTAGCTCTGCACCTTTATCAAATCTGAATAAAGAGCAAATAAAACTCATTGAAAATGAACAATCTTCTTCAATTAAGGTGTTTCTTTGAATTTGGTTGACTCATGCTCGCTGCTATCAGGTTAAGGCTTTATTGTCTCCCTCATTTGTCTTTATTGTCTTTTTAATGCCCACAGCTGGCATCTGTAGCTGTGGGCAGAGAGGAGAGGACACAAACAGGAGGTGCCGAGGAAAACAAGTGAGAAGGAGAGTAGGGAGGAGAGGGAGAAAGGAAGACAAGAAGAAGAGATGTGGACAAGCAGTCCAATTGGATGAGACACAACATCTTTCAGGGAGATAAGCATGGTACTTTGGTATGGTACAGAGATATGCCATGTTGACACACAAACACGCACTCATGCCCATCAATGCACGGCATCTGTCCATCCAGCTCTGCTATGTCCAAGGCTTTATGGGGGGGAAGACGAACAGAAATGTGAAGGCCCAAGGACACATGAAGAGGTGGTAGATGTCTTTCTAGGTTCAAGGCATCCTTCTGTCTTGCCTCTTCCTCCCCCCTCTGTCTCTCAGTACCCCCTCCCCCCCTCGCAGACTCCAGCTGGGGCTGCAGTCAGATTCCAGACAGACGTCAAGGTCAGGACTCTCTACTCACTGTAGATATACCAGGGTCTCACTGAAATGGCGGTCTAAGCTTGCAAAACACTGTGTGTGTCTGCCTTTTTAATGATACTGCATATTATTAAATGTGTGAATGTGTGTTTGAGAAGGAAAGGAAGACGAGGAAAAAAAATGTATAGGGAGAGAGAGAGGTGGGAGAGAGAGAGAGTACTCGTAAAGGGAACGTCTGTAGGAATACATTTTGAAACCAGCTGGTCATGTGCTGCTTTTCTCTTATGTAACTCCGTGAAACACCAGCACAAGAACAAACAAGGCACAACCCTTACAGCTCCTGAGCCATGTGACGTCTTTGAGGTTACGATACGTGTGAATGTGTGTGTTTGGTAACTATTTTGTAAAAGACTCAAGTTGTTAAGTGAAGAATAATGAAATAGTATGATGCATGTATGATGTACGTATGTTTAACATGATCATACTACTGCAACAGTATACACCTGGAACAGTATAAGCCTGGTGGTTGGTTAGTCCTTCCTGTTGAGAAAGTGCTAACTTGACAGGACTTCAGTTTGGTGGAAATAAGGAGGGGCCTTGTTCTCCCACAGGCCAACCACCTCGACACCTCTGAAGTAGCCTCAGTCAGCAGCCAAGGACTCACAGATCATTGTTGCACAAGACCTGGGGAATTGCACAACTAGAAAGAGAGAGCGAGACCCACAGAAAAACACTAACGTGACAGCTGCCACTAACTGGAAAAGTGATATTGTGTAACAAGCTTTCTTTCTTTTCTGTTTCGCTCTCTCTCTCGCTTTCCCTATAAACCTTCTCCCCTCTGACATGAACAACTCAGTCATTTCAGTGAGATATAGTTTAATTTGTTCTCCACGAGGTACATTCTTCAACAATAATTGGACAAATCACCAACATTCCATAAACAGGCCAGAAGACACCAGCTTGCAAGACCCTGTTGTTGTCATCCTAAGGACAGATTTGCTTGGCTGAAACACTGTTCAGTGTTGTCCAGACAGTGGTATGGGCAAAGCTACTGTCACATGGTGTTAGATCTCTTTGTATCCTGTCTGTTCTCTCTTTTAGCTTAGTGGAGAGGTGTTGACCCACCCAAGTATTTAAAACCAAATCTCAGACACACACACATACACACCCACATTCTCAACAGTACGTGCAGGACCAACAAGAAGTCGACGTTAAGTAAACTGTGAATGTTGATTATTCTTTTTTTATGATAGTGGATGTAAAGATGTCATTCACACTTACTCTCTCAAACACACACATATGGCCTGTGCTCGTCTCAAAAATAAGATTATTGTAGTCTTTCACAAACAGTCCCTTTGCAAGCTTCTTGCACTAATACAAATAGGCACATCAGTGGCCACAACATCATGTGTCCGCTGAGGAATTTGCTGAAGGCTACCTCAAACGTTTGCAGCTTGACACAGACATACTAACACATCACCCTGCCCAATAGGAACTGGGGGCAGGCAGCGGGGACAGGGTTGAGAGAGCTTGGGTTGGCTCACTTGGGTAGGTGAAACTGCTTTGAGAAACATTGTTAAGACACCAGAGTTTTTCTTTTTTTTTCTTTTTTTTTATATTGCCACTGTATTGTTGACGGGCGTAGTCCTTTGGTTTAGCTTAAATGTTCTGTGTATTATGGGTATCTGTGAATATGAATGGCCTATAAGTAGTCATTAACTGTTCAAATTTGTCTTCAATAATTTGTTCAGGAATTGATATGTTTTAAAATCCAGTTTTTCTTTTTAACAGCTGTCAAAGGCGTGACACTTCCTCTCGAGATTATCTGAATGCTTTCAAGTAGGCTCATTGATAAAGATTCTTGTAATGCCTAATAAAGCAGCTACGTAGCCTGAGGATTGTGAACATGAGCTAACTCATACCCTTAAGTCCATGGAGTGTGCCACCCAAATGCCATCTAATATGATCTCTTCGACACTGACGCTTAATGGGATACTTTGAAAATGTGCTGAGTAAGAGCCCCCCTCCCCAAGGTGTCAAGTTTATAGATTCATGTCAAATATATAACCAACATGTTGTGGTGGTAATCCAATACCTTACAAGATTTAAATCAATTATCTGATGTGCTCTATGCTTTAATTGAAATGTTACATTTGACATGGCTCACAGTTATATCCAGCCTGTCCTCTTTAGAAGGATGCGTTTCCCAGTGACTCATCAACAGAAATAAAAATTATTTAAACTGGAGCTAAATTTGGCTTCCTCGGCTGTGCTCTAACTTTAAATGAGCTGCCTGCTAAATATAAGGGTACTTTCCAATCCAGAAGCAGAGATAGCTGCGTCACTGTATCAGTCAGTCCACTCCGCAGGTGTCAGGCTGGCGTCACAGCAGCACAGGCAGACACCACGTCGGTGCTGCCATCTACTGGTTGATGCGAACAAATAGAAGTGGTTGCTATGGTAACCTCAAATGACGTGGTAGAATCAAATAATCCAGTGACATGACCAAGACACACGCATCATTATTCAAGTGGGTCACCAAGATTGAAGGAACTTTCCATAGACTGCGACTAATGCACTGTGCAGCTGACATAACTGTGTACGTAGGTGCACGTCCCCAGATTGGTAGCAAACATGTCTGATGTCTTGCAACACCGCCAAAAAGGGTGCATGTACATGATAGTTTTATTCCATTTATTTGACCTCTTATCTGAGTATTAAGGTTCATCCTCTAAAAGCATTTTATTTGGTCGGATGCGGAGGCGAGGGGTTAGAAACAGCACAGAAATGGCCACGCTGGGAATGAAGAAGTAGAAGTAGGTGTGGGAAGTTCCAGAGAGTAGAGACAGGAGTTTAAAATACAAGTCAGCAGGGTCTCAGTCTAACATGACCATAACGTCTGAGCCACGGTCTCACGTACAGTCTCACGGGTGGATACATTTTCAAGCGTTTTCTACTTCAAGGTTCCCTTACATACAGCATCCACAAGATGGTGCTCATTACTTTATTATTATAATTCTGTACCTTGGAAGGCTTCATGCTGGAGCTTCATTCCTTTGGTGATTATTCATAAAGCAATATAGCCTCAGGTACTGTGGTGGGATACAGTCTCCTACAGTCTGTACAAACATCAATATGAAAACACAATTTTCCTAATCTGTCTGGTCATCTTGAACAAGATCTTCAAACTAATTTAAAACAAATTAGATGTCCAATTCAATGTCTCTTTTACTTCAACACAGGTCCACAAATTCTGTGTGGCGTTTAAATGTAATTTAGGTACCAGGTGATCTATGAATGTATTTTAATTAGAGATTAAGAGGTTATGAGCACAAGTTAATGAAATATCAATCAAGTTCAAATTAAATTGGACAACGATTGCTGAGAGGAGACATTGAATCTGGAATTAAACATGTATGCGTAAAAGGTCAAATCCAATCTTAACAACTTAATTGGGCTGGAGCTTTCAAAGGTTAGACATTTATTGTGTGAAAGCTCTGCCTTTTCTTGCTGACATTTATTTAAACCAAACCAAAACCCGATAGCCAGGCTGCATATGGCCTCAGCATAGTGTAATACCACTTTGAGAGGCAAGAATTGTAGCTAACAAAGGTTACGGCCAGTAACCTACAGTATTAGATAAGAGCTGAATATTTACATTGTCGATTCGGGGTCCAGAGGGAAACAACCATCCCACAAATCATACATTGTTGACAGGGGATTTCATTTGTCTATAGCTTTAATCTTATGTATTATGGGTATCTATGACCAATGGCTTCCTGTCTTTCCATCATATGAAGTGGCTCCTAAAATAAAGTGGTCGAATATTATTCTGTAGAGATTTATTTTAAGATTTTAGACATCCTTGGTAGTCCTGATAGACTGGTATCTGATCTGGTATATGATTTAGGCAAGCAAGCTACACTTTAACCAGAAGAGAATGTCAGCAATGCCGATGGGAGTACTGACTATTACTATTTCCTTCCATGATCTCTGTGCCTAAGGCTCTGACATACATCAAGTTGCTGAGGGAACAACAATGTGATGTGTTGAGAGCCTGCCTAGTCTGAGACTCCAGAAGGATTCTCTGGATAATCATTTCTGAAAGTAAAGACATTTCTAGTGACTTAAATCTTTCAAATATAGCAATAATATGGTTCTACAGCACAATACAGTGGGGTGCTACCAAATCCTTCTTTCCAAGCTAAAGGCCAGTGGTGATTTTAACGGTTTTAGGTTTCAACTGAAACTGGCCCCATACCACTAAGATGTCTGGCATGAAGTTTAAGAGCAGTATTCACCCTAAATATTCGTTTTTCTCCACTACAGGTTCCAAATTTTACTAACATGTTGATGGGGAAGCATTGGACACTTGAAACATCACCCCCAAAAGGTCTATACCTACAAGGCTGTACTTACTCAAAACTCCTCCGTTGTCCCCTTCTTCTAGTTTAATTTATTAAGGGATATGCTAAAATCCAAAACATTATTGTGATTAATAAACCACGCTGCATAGCTTTGACAGTCCCCAAATTATTATTGTACTATGCAGTTAAAAATGTTGTTTCTGTGGAGTGAAGTGTGACAAAACAAGTGTTCCAAATGGAGAAGCAACAGTCTTTCCCACTGCAGTACGCAGTTGTCTGACTGGATTAGAATCTGCAGATGTTTGTGTTGGATGCCTCATTACATCATTCACACACATTGAAAACTCACATGCAGCACACGTACAGAAACAGACAAACACACCCAGACGCAGTGTGTCATTGCCCTGGGTACAGAGCTATTTTGGGGTCTTTGGGAACAGTCACCCTGTCTTTTACTACAGAGTAACATTACTGTGGTAGACAAAATTCATATTAAATTAATCATTACTAGTTCATTTCAAGAGTGGTAAGTTATTCCATGTTTTAAAAAAAATCATTATCCTTTTTAATGCATGGGCACATTAACCAACCACATATATTAACATATTTATGGAGCATAACATGTAAAGAAAATACAATAAAATAACCTTTCCAAACGGTGCCTACTGAAACACCCTTTTATTAATACCTGCTACAGTTTCAATTACAAGATAGGGAGAGTTGAAGCCAGTTTAGTGGGATATTTTACATTTTTACACACATTTTCTAACGATTTGGCTTTCACAAATCCTGAGCCATGGAGATATTGGCATTTTCAATAGGAAGATTAACTCAATATGAAATGAATACCTTAAACGTGAAACTGTGGACACGTCATTGTGCTATAAACATTATTAATCATTGTTGGTAATTTAATGTCATGATTGTACAATCATGTTATAATATTCCAACATCACATAGTAGGCATGCTGAATTTCTCATTAGGGAAGTTTATTAAGTATGAACACAGTAAAACAGAGCCACTGCACCACTGGACCACTGGACCACTGGAACACCACATTTATTTTTCAACCAGACATGTTCAAGGTTTCCAGACATATAGCTTGATGTTAGGGAATTGGGATAATCATATTCCAATTAAACATGCTTCACAAATAAGAATTTAGATTCCAGCTGCTATTCTTTAAGTTCCGTAAATTCGGTTCTGCTCAACATTTGGTCATGTGTAGATGAAAGTAACTGGTTTGGAGGTAAAGGTAAATCCTTGAATAGGCTTCGTGTTATTCTCAGTCTTGGAATCTGCGCTCCACAGTAAAGGACAGAGCAGGAGAATGTTCTGGATCACAGAGCATCACTTGCGTCTAGTACCAAGGCATCCAGAAACATGGCTATACCACTGAAAAACTACGGATTGAAGGAGACAGGTGGGCCAACTGGTGGGTTTGCACACTCATCACATTACACATACTCATCATCCTGGCTGTTGCCAGGTGTCCTTTTCATCAATGTCTTTACTGTAGCTATTACTATAACAAATATCCTAGCGCCTGTCTTCGTAAATTGGCACACTTTTGAGTATCCCTTCACTATACAAAACACTTTAAAAGTACTACACGTACACAGTCCATAATCACAAGTTTCTTGTTCTTTTATTTTGTGTTATTATAGGTTTGTTGTCCACGTATTACCCTCAAGCAGCTCTCACCTTGTGTAGGACCTTTGCCAGTTATAAATGGCATGGATGTTATGTGAGCAGGCAGGAAGTCGTTTACAGGTGCTGACACTGCGATGACGGAAGGTCCTCCCAGCACCCACACCCCCCAGGCCCCTCCTCCTCGCCGCTTGCTGTTTGGCCCGCTCCTCTGCAGCGAAGAAGTCTGTGGTCGCTCGGAAAAACTCTAGGAGAGCCCGGTGGCTCCAGCTAGTCCCAGGGGTCGCATTCCCACCACCCAGTCCACAGGCTCCTGTATCCTGCTGGGTGGAGAAGCCACAGTGGCCGCCTTGGCCAGTCAGGAGCAGGAAGAAGTGAGGGTTACTCTCGAAAAGTTCCAGGGGTAAAGTGGACTGAGGGTCTCCCCTTATGGGATCATCTTGGGCACAGATACTCAGAACTGGGATGGCTACTTCGTCTACGTCCCTTAAAGGTTCGTTGTGCTCCCAGTACACCTCCCATACTGTGTCAGTGTTACTGGTGCTGCCACCTGTAGGTGTGGAGGATGATACTGCAGATGTTGGTGCAACTTTAGGAGTAGATTGGCAGAAGAGAACCTCTTCAAAAACACGTAGAGAACAGCTGGAGAACAGGGTATCTGTGTGTATGGTCTCACCCAGAACTGTCCGGTACCTAGATATGTTATTAGAGTAATCATAAGAAAAATAAATCAGTTACTCAAGAGTTACATGGCTCTCAGAAATATTCTTTGTTAGCATTGATTTGAAAAACCTGTCTCAGGTCACGATGGACCCAAAAATCAATATGATTACTGTGTACAAACCACCGGGAGCGATGGATACATGATTGTTTTTTAATTGGTTTGTAAATTTGACAGCGACATGTCATTTCTTTATGTTGTTATTTTTTCAATCACACTCTAGGGTTATTTTAACCCCAGCTTGCTCTATTTGTTCTCTCACAATATGTCTTAAATTTCCCTCACCTGCTGAGACACATCTTCTGGTACAGCACGACAGCCCACTGCAGGGGCCACCACGGTCCGTTCTCAAACCAGGCCTGGCACCTGAACACAGGAGAGAGGCAGGCAGCAGCCGTCACGTAGCTTGATGAACCACATTCGCCCAAATAGGACAGCAGCAGGCCAGACCCGGTGCTCTCGCTCACAGCATACAGACGCCCGGCTGGCTGGCGGTGGCGGATGTAAAGCACCGCCTCGCGGAGGTCAGCGGGGTCACCAAATTGCTGCAGCTTGAGGGTGGTTAGCGGGGTGCTGTTGTGGCTTCGGCGGTTGAATACTACAGGGAGGTAGCCATGGGAAAGAGCCGCCTCACACAACTACAGGGAGCAGGATGGAACACAAAAGGAGAAGAATCAAGTCAGATGACGCCCAGTAGCATATCATGCAGAACAACAAATAATTAGGCTTCTCTATGACCTGTTCCACTCTAAAACATTTGGAAGGAAATGTGTTTGCCAGTCAGGTGCATTTGTGAGCGCAAGTGGTACCCATCTGAGTTGGCACTGTAGGGCATGGACATGGCCTGCCAATAAATACTGTACACAGTACATTTAGTCACTAATCTAAAATCTTTCCAAGGGCATCAAAAGTGCCCCACTGAGTCTGATTACAGTTAAATACTTATCAGAAGCTATTTGTTGGCACTGAGGTAAACAGTGCCTGGTTCTGCTCAAGCTCTTCTGTAAGGCACAGTCTGCTGTGAAAGCCCAGGGAGGACTGTGTTTTAGCTCACAGCATTAAATATTTACAGAGATGAGCTGCAGTTGGACTGACAGTAGCAGACTAGAGAACCAGTGCTACGTGAAAATAATGTCCTGGAAGTCTGAGGAAAGGACTAGAAAACCTTCTACCTTAATGTGCTTTGATAGTTCATGCATATATTTGTTCGATCACTTGTTTGCTCCATTTTTGTGCAATAATACTTATACAAACATGCAGCTCTACAGGGGTGGGGTGGTATTTGGGTACTGAATATTGGAGAGGCTGATTAGAACACTCTGGTAGTTTTCCCTGAGGTTGTGTCGAGGCTATGAGGAATTCCTTTCACTGGGAGGAGAGATGTGGAACAACACGTTGACACACATTCTGCACACACGCACGACAGACCCCAACAAATCTTACCCAGCCACCATACACAAAGACTGTGAACAGAAACCTGAGCCGGAATATGGGCCTTGACATCAATACATCATAGACATGTATGCCTCATCACATTCATATTACTTTGTATTGTTAGTCTGCGTCATCACACATCAAGGGTCGATTACACTGGGTGGTGTGAAATACTATTTAGTGCTAATAAATTACCCTCTGGTATATTGCTTATCACTGGTATCTGACAAGGGTAACACCTGGCTAACGTGTTAGCTTGGGGTTTAAGTAGTTAAAAGTTTAGCAACCGAGGGCATATATTTACTTGAACAGGATATTATAACTGAAAATGTTAAATATGTATTCAGAAACACATATTGTAGCCCAAGATATTTATTATCCAAATGAATTTCTTTATGTCAATTTGCTTAATCTAAAGTGAAGAAATTTGTTAAAATACCTAGTCTTATTCAAAACCTTTCCCACTGTGAGGGTTCTTTCCACACAAAACTTGCACTGTTTGCATAGCTGTAATTCTGGTGTCTGGATATCATCAGCCTGTAAAATTCATAGTCAGGTAAGAGATCATCTTTGCCACTGTGGATTATCCTAAACAGACTGCATAGTTTTGGGCTGCATCTCATTTCAGAAGGATTCCTGTGTCCTTGCATCTGCCCTCAATAGTCTTTGTATTCATATGTTTGGTTTAAAAAAAATTAAAAACACTCTGATTCATTCCAGTTTTTAGACGTACAAAGAGGGATAAGTGAAAGGTTATTTTTTTAATGAAATGCAGCCATAGTTCTGAGTCAGGTCAGATTAGGCATGAGACGTACTACTTGCTATGACAAATGCCAAACCATGGAAATGATAGAGGGGTTAAATAAACACAGCATCGCATGCATCACACAGGGACAGATAGGACAGCACCTCAGCACAAAACTACTGTTCAAGTTTCCAGACACCTTTATGGCCATTATTGTCCTTCATACACTATGAACTAAGGAAGATGAGCTACCCGGACTATACATAGTACCATGCTCTAGTTTAATGTGTATGCGTGTGCGTGCATGTGTGTCTGTGTGTGTGTGGGGGGGGGGGGATAGACTTTGCAGCAGAATATACTGGAGGTCAGTCACCTGTAACTGCAATCCATTAGGGTTGGCGACATTTTGTCTGACCAGAGTTTGTAATGTTGGGGTAAGAGCTCGGTCACACTCCCACCTAAAGTGGATCATCACAATAGTTTACTTGGTAATGCATTATGTTAATAAATGACAGGATAAGGCTGTATTGCTTGTGTGACATGGATATGGTCTGTTTCATTTTACTGCACACATTATTCTTAGACATTATCTTAGCCCTAATGGTTGTTTATGTGTACCTGGCAAAATGTTCGACATGAATGGAAATTATGATACAATAATGGAAAAACACTGCAACATCTTGAGCACAAGGGTTCTAAGTTTTTTTTAGCATTACAATCCAATGTGTACAATGGATCTACCTAACTATCTCCATTCACAACACATGATGGGGCAACATTTGAAGTGTTGCAAAGTCTGCCTTTTGCGCCATGTAAAATCAGTTTTTATGCTTGATAGAGCAAAGCTTCTAGAAAAATACCTTCTGGCATGCTTGAACGTTTTTGCACTGTGTGCACATCCATAATTTCTGAGATACTGACCAAGAGCAAGAGAAGGAGCAAGAGAAAAAGGAAGAGGAGGAGGAGGAGGAGGAGGAAGAGAATGAGGCAAGGATCATGAAGTGGGTGCCCCATGACTGCTTTCTCATTTTGAGAAGACAATAAATTGTCTTTTTGCTCTCTCACCATCTCTCCTTCACATATACAAAAGACAAAAAGACTCAGATACACACACACACACACACACACACACACACACACACACACACACACACACACACACACACACACACACACACTGGCACAGCTGGTGGGTATAACTTCACAGTAAAAGACTCTTAATTGTTGAACCACCTCACAGCACCAAGCACACAGAAGCACAGCAAACAAACACAATCATCATGCATGGACACACACTTGGATGAGACCCAGAAACCCTAGAAAGACACATCTGACAGACTATCCAGCTCGCTTCCTTTGTCTCCTATCTCTCCTTGCATACTATAAGTCATATCTGAACATATGTCTGAAAATACATGTCAGGTAGCCTGCTGATAATGTACATTATATGTCATTATTTTAGCAAGAGTCAATTCATACAGGTTCTTGAATATATAGTCAGCATATCATCACAAAAAAAACTTTTCATTGTATTTTTTTTACTGCAGGCAATAAACTAAATGCATAAACCCACGTGTACATACCCCTGTTTGTACCCCCACATCTAGCAGCAGTTTCTCAAAACTTCCCAGTTAAAACATGTAAGTGCTAGCCAGACGTTGGTGCAAGTGAAAAGGGCAAGTGGTGGAAGGGAAATTAAAAAGATGTTTATCATAACATGTAAAGTGCCCCGAGCCAAACATGTTTCAATTATTTACCTTTAAAACATTAAGGGTGATTTTTCCAAAGGAATTGGGGATGATGAGCAGAATAGGACTCGTGGAATTGCTGGAAGTTCTCCTGCGTTTGTGATACGACGCACCGGCAACGGACACTGCCCAGTCCAACGCTACGAGTCCATCGTCACTGAGCTGCAAGTGGTCCCGCACGAAGTGGACTGGGCTCGCATACGGCCAGCACGCGCCATAAATGCTCTGGAGAAATGCATTTGCTTGCCAAGTCCATCCTGTGCATGGCGTGAAATTGCTGAAAGTCCTGCAATGTTTGAGGAGATAGTTAGCAAGCGCTGAGGGCTTGCAAATGAGCGCGACTGTGGGGACTTTCTCATCTGCCCCGTCAGCGACACTTTGGGGACCGTCCTTCAAACGATCGGAGACAAGTCTCTCCGACACCCTGTCCTTCGTTTGCCGCCGTGAAATTCCAAGCCCTCGGAGTAGTGCATCAGGTTGGTTCTCGGTACCAAAATATTTCGAGCCTGGCCAAATAGTGGCAACCAGGATCACGATGCAAAGAGCCACGAGCCATTCCAGCATTTGCACGCCTTGAGTGACTACAAACTGTGAAAGTGGATTTACAAAGGTTTAACCCTCAAATACCTTCACAAATCCTTATAAAAGAAAATCTAAAAGAAAGTCTCCATACAAAGGCAACTGAGAGCCCTCTAAGGCTACAGTCCGCTCAAAACAGCTTGCGCGTAACCATATGCCTGATTTCGGTAGGGAACGGGAATGCGCACCCCTTTTTCAAGTTTTGGGGACAAAAGGCTACATCGAGCGTCTTCTGATCCGACATTACCGAATGTGATTTAAGGACACATGATTGATTAGAATTTAGCTGTGCTTGTCTTCTCCCTTTTAACCGGATAGAAAAATAATTCCCTCACCAGAGTTACCTCGTTGATTAAACAATGTGAGACAGCGAGTGGAACACCTTCTATGCAAGTCGACCAGAATCCGGATACAAGCGACTATCTGGCTTGTTGCACGTCTTTGATTCTACAAACAATCAATTCGTCAACGTCAATTAGTAATTGATCCTGTGCAGTTCTGTCCGTGCTGAATCCAACCAGTTGTGGGCTGGAGGAACGTCACATTGCGTTCTTCTATTCGTATTCTAAAGCGCAAGGCACACGGGCGCCTCCCATTCCCCCAACACCTAAGAGAGTCAATGCGTTTTACCCGCGATGTCGTCTCCTCCCTTATCGTCTTACATCAAGAATGTATTTTTGTTTCTTTGTGAAATGTGATAACTAACTTGTCCCTCCCCTCTTATGCAATACACAGTTCAGGCTAACAGTAAAATATAAAGACGCCTAATTGTACACCGCTGACTCCAAAATATTCCAACATAGGCCTTTTTAAAAGCCAGTGAAAAGACGCACCAGTCATCCTGAGCGTAGCATGACATATACATGTAGATGTCTTCTAAAAACCTACCAACACAGTATTTTAGGTCATATAGTGCTAAGTGTCTGAAGTCAACCATATGAGCACAATAGCAATACTTTGTGGTGTAATTGCATTCATAAGTGATTGTTTATGTCCTAAATTGCAGGCCGTCACTGATGAATGCACTTTAAATATACCATAGCAAGTAAATTGCTGTGGGCCATAAAATGGGACATGAGGAATAAAGGTATAATAAAGTTGTCAGTCTTGTACACAAAAGAAAACCAGCTGCAGCTCTGCCATTACAGTAACATGGCAAATATAGCAGACCTACATCTATCATATTGTCTGAATGTCCAGTCATGGCCAAAATAATTGTCAGTGACACATTTTGTGTTTTGCAGAGTTTGCCATTTATTTCCAAAAACATTCTGCGCATGCTTTTAAAATACAATCAGAATGATTATGATTTCATTGAAGCTTTTATTTCAAATGTATCTGATCATTCTGCACAATAATTAACATCCCAATAACTAAAGCAGCTAATTTTGCTTACACAATACCTACATCACTGCCAATACTTTTGACCACAACTTTACAATTAATGGGAAGGCAACATGCATTGTCCCTGTGCAAGAATACCCATTTAAATTTATTGGTAAATCAAAGCGCTTTTACACTGAGACAAATAAATAAATACATGTAACATTAACGATAGATACATACAGTATACAGGCTATTTATGTTCTAATGTAACTTGATTGACTGAATAGGAACTCAAGATCAATTTCTCTCAAGTAGGATCCAACCTTAAAGTACTGGTAGCGAGGGACTAGTGATGGATGAGTCATTGAAAACCAAACCCAAATGGAAACAGACAAGAGGAGTAGAACATTGTGTTTGTCCCCTTCACAGGAACTCACCCCTTCCTGTGGGTAAGCGAGAGGAAGATAAATGTCACAATTCTAAATGCCTTGGTGATGAGAAGGGAATAAAAAAGACAGATTGGCTGGATCAATCAACCCTTGACATCTCTGATGTCATTTAAACAACAGGATGCTTTATGAGTGTGTTTGAAAGCTGAGTATAGGAGAATGGACGTATTCAGCATCGACTATTTGAAATGAAAGCCGTGTGTTTGTAAACAGTGCGCGCCGGTTTCTGCGACTCCCTTAAGAACAGCAGTCATTGACATTTATAGAAGTCCTCCACGTATCTTATCAAGTCCCCCTGGCGTTTCTCTAGTGTGCTCAAAGTGGTGTTTGTGTTAGAGAATAATATCAGAACACGGCTTGAATCTAAAATAGTGTGTGTATACATATGTGTTTGTGTGCTTTTCCATGTGTGTAGACCTTCAGTTGACATCCACTGACGGAATTGCGGCAATGATTCTATGAGTATTATCAACATGATGTGAACAGTCTATGTCCTACTGTTCGTTATCTACAGCCTCTACTGATGGATATGTGTGCCTTAACATATAGCAACACAGCATTGATTGATTAATAGCAGTGATTTATTAATCAATGCTCGTAAAGAAACGTTGATTTGTTTATTTTATAGTCCCTTAAGGTCAGAGTAATGTTTCTCAGGGTTTCTTTTTCTACATTTAATAGAGAATCAAAAGTGATTGATTTGGTATATTCCTGTATATTGTTAAGTGCGAGGGTGAAGTCATCAATTAATCAAAGAGAGAGATAAACTGGACCTATGTGACTTGGGCCACCACAGAGGTCCCATGAGGTCCTTGAGATAGTTTGGCCAACATCAATATCTCAATACATACTCAAGGGGAAAGTACTGTAGAGATATGCCTAGTTACTAAACGTATTTAAAGTGCCTTTTCACTTTCACGATAATACGTTAAAGCAGTGTTAAACATAACCGGTTAAACTCATAGTTTCAAGGCATCCTTCCAAAGTATTCAGTCCCTAGTCTAGGTTCCTCACTCCTATCTCACTTCTCTGGGAGTTCTGTTTCTTTGGTGACTGAATGAAGCAGGTCGGAGTAAACCTGCTTACTGAGTGTTATGAATGCACTGCAAATAGAGGATCAACAGTACGTCATGTACTTTGCTCCCACAGAAAGGTTTTAGTGTTGGTGGTCTTTTTCCATAAAACGAACAAATAATTTATTTGTTCGCCATGGGGTGCTTGGTTACAGAGATTGCGGAACGGGATGTTCTTTATACAAGAAACCTTTCCTGACAGAAGAAAAACAACACGCTGTATGTTTCAGTATATGCAGCAGATCAGGAATTCATAGAACTAGAACTCACCTTAAAACACATACGTATCGGCCACAGCTTGTCGTACAATCAACCTAAAAAGCAAGACTTAGAATATACAGAACATCCCACCTGTCATCCACATAGAGACACACACACATACACACACCTCATCCATTATTAAACAGTGTACTAGGATTGAGCTAAATCTGGAATCATTTCCCAGGAGTGCTGAGTAAATAATATAAAACAACTGTGGCTTAAAACTCAGACTGCTGCAGGATAGTTAATTCTAGAACATGGATTGCTATGCATTATAACTGTATCTCATAGCTGCAGTGCTGATAGACAAGCAGAGTTGGTTGAAACTGAAAACTAAAATACAAGAGTCACAGATAATGTTCCCAGTAGATGTCTCAGATCTGAATGATTGGCATCTGTCTTCAAAATTAGATAAATGAAGTGAATAAATAAATAAAGAGGTTGTAATAGTGACAGCAGCAGGGGAGGAAAAACTGAGGGAGGCTTCATATCTCATATGTACAGAACCAATTTGTGGACCCAGGATTAACAGAGTGTCTCTCTCCCTCACTCTAAATCTCATTGCCTCCCTGATGGAAATGGAAACCAGCTGTGGAAGAGGGCTGCCATGATTGTCAGTTGGTTTCCAGCACAGTGTACTGTGTACCCCCCACCCCCCACCCCCACCCCACCTTCCCGCATCTGGGATCTATCTAGTGCAAACGTAATGCTGCCCGCATGTAGCCAATGTAGCCCCCCCCCCTCCTTCAGGCCAGCCGCACCCTTATCCTCAACCACCCACCAACATCTTGGCACTGCTCCCAACAGGGTTAACACTGTGCATGCGCGTGTGTGTTTGTGCTTGTATGTGTAAGTGTTTGTGCAGGATTGTTTGTGTACCTACCACATATGGGTCCATTTTTACAGGTGCAAAAACTGTTTAATGCAATTTGGGCGCGTCAAATCAAATTGACCCCAATTACTTTCAAACAGTTTCACGATTTCTCTGGCATGTATCTGCATGTGTGTTTGCAGTTCTGCACATGCAAGTGTGGCGAGAACATCCTCTGAACCACAGCCCAGAGTTGCAAATGCTACTAACTTAACAAAGTCAAGGAAAATCTGGGGCAGTATCAATTTCATTTCAGTAGATTGATTCTGGGCCAGAAGTGTTTTTGCTTTTCAAATTATATCTACAGACACAATTCTTTGCCCATAGATCTATGTTCAAAACCAATACCTCAAACTAAGACAGCTCTTTAAAGGAAGCTCTGCTTTGGGAGTGAGGTCATCTCCTCTCATGTTAACACATTCCTATGCCCTCATCATCCACCTACACACACCACTGAGACAGCTAACACGCTGTAAAACTTAGGGGAATCCTCTCGAGACTTATTACATTTACCGTTTTAAATTTTGCCTGTTCATAACATCTTTCCTCTGGTGACACCTCATGCGTCACCTGTAGTTGACCCATGCTGTCTACGACACCATCCTAGTCAAGGCCGAGTGACTGTTGTTTCTGGAAAAGCTATTAAATCAAAGCAATCAAAGTAATTAAATAATAGAAGTATATGTACTTTGACACTGTTGTCTTTATGATATCAATAAATTCAATTATGTGTTTTGCAATCAAGCCTACATACTGTACATCATGAACTATGTCCTCTACACAGTGTCTGTCTGTCAGGACACAAACAATGATACATCAAACTAGGTCAACTGGGAGAGGCCACGGCAGTTTCTGTCAGTCTTGGTGGTGTAGCGCTGGCTGTCAGTTTGGTGGAATGCGTCAGTGCATGCAACCACATCCGCACTGGCTTATTTATGTCCTCTTTATACTTCCTGTTTAGAGGTTAGGGTGTGTGTCATTGTGTCTGTATGCGTGTATGTGTGTGTGTGAGGGGTGTAACATCAAACTCAGATGATATCCAAAACAAACAAATCACCATTAGTTTGAACTTGTCTCTTCCTGAACACAATGGTTTGTCCCCCACTACTGTGCTGTGGCTACAGCAGCTCGATAACAATGACCTTAGTGATGATGGCCTTAGCTTAAAAAAAAGTGCAGCGCTACTGTTGTACAGTTGCTATTGAGTCACTTTCAAATATAGAGACTGTAATGTGTGTCATTTAATCAGAATACACTCCCTGTAGTCCTTTATTCAATGCCATAGATGAGGCTGGACAGAGACAGAGGCAGAATGCAATACACTCTACTGCGGTGATACTTTAGCTAAACGTTTGTGAGGGAGTCTTTCAGCCTTTTTTACATCAAATAATAATCCCAAGAAATACATATTGTATTTGTAGTGGATACAGAGTATTAGAGGCTGTAAAAGTCATAACAAACAAATTCACTTAAAGGGACATAATCTTATGCATCTCGGCTTCTCACACACTTTCCTGGTTATCCTAAGTATCCTTATATAAATGTTGGCCATTATGCAATAAAAGGACTAACAACTTGGCCCTGAATCCTTTACCCAGTCAGGAGAGTGAAATCAAATCTGAGGGCACAATACCACTTGGACCTGGGAGGGTTGGGACATGACATCAAAGGAGAGAAGGGTCAGAAGGAGAGAGATAAATAAGGGGATGATGGTTGAAAAGAAAGGTTGACTGTAAGAGAGAGAATGAAAGGTTAACAAGGGTGGGAGGAACATCATGAACTCATGATTCATGGGTTAGAGGGAAAGAAAAATACTATAGAACGAAGAGGGGTGGTAGTGCAGATGTTTGCCAAACCCCCCGTCTGCTCCTGGATGTTCTGAATAAAGATTTAAAATGTTCCTATTAAGTAAATTAGATAGAGGTAAAGGATAAGCGGGTCTCCTAAAAAGTCTTACTTCACATTCCCACACTCAACCCTCTATCTTGGGACCACCAGATTATACTGCGTCCATTCACCACTATGGTGGGTCACAGTGACCCGAAGGCAGCACCAGGGTTAAAATGACAGGAAATTACACACAAAAAATGTTTAAAAAAATACTTAAGTACTTTAAGACAACTGTCAAAGTGTCAGTTTTGCTTGTGAATAAATGTGTTTCTCATTGGGGCGCCCCAGTGGCTCACCAGGCTAATGCATGCACCTGGCGACTGCTTTGACTCAAATCCAGCCTTTACATGTCATCGCCCTTCTTTTGCTCCCCACATTTCATGACCTCTCCTAACAATCCCTGTCTGGAACAAATGATAGTAGCAGAAATGACACAAACATATACATAAATATAAGTATATGTGAGTGTTTGTCATTTTCATAGTGAGGAAGTGATTCATAATAAACAGCTCCTAATACAACCCTACAACTTCATGTGTCTAGTAAGAATACTAAAGTATATTGGAAACTGCTTGGCAGTGTTGTTGTGACTAACACAATGTATT
This sequence comes from Plecoglossus altivelis, assembly GCA_036571765.1. NCBI lineage: Eukaryota > Metazoa > Chordata > Actinopteri > Osmeriformes > Plecoglossidae > Plecoglossus > Plecoglossus altivelis. The sequence continues at coordinate 11,218,846 of BROE01000005.1, forward strand.
TACTGGCCAGCAAAAGTCACCTAGTGATAAACTAGGGACATAGGTTGTCGTACCAAATTGTGGTTACTATAGCAACCTGAGCTAAATTGCCATTGGTGCAAGCAGAATAGTCTATGTTTGTCATCAACTTTTCATCTGAACGCTGCAAGCCACCTGGAGCACCTGGACAATGGCACAGCATAAGGGGCGGGAGGGGGGGGGCATGGTCACGCTGGTACAATCACTGGCTCTCTCTCCAAAGTCACATTCCATTATTCAAAATGTGAAATATACTGGGATTAGTGTGCGCGCATCAAATATTAATTGTGAAATATGAAACCAAAGTAAATCACCATTTCTTAACCGTATTGACATTGTTTTCAACTAGCCTGTACAGTGTGCCACCCCCTAGATGTTCAGTGCTAAACCCACACGTGTCTCTGTCAGTCTGCAGAGGTAGTGTCTGGGATGGATTTGTTTATGCAAATGTTTACAACATTTTCAAATCAGCAGGTCTTAATGCAAACATTTTTGCATTACCGTTACGTTTAGCCGAATAGGTAGTCTACTATGAAGACAACATTGTAAAATAGTGGTGACATAGAGTTACCTGCAGCCTTCTCTGTTGTGACAGTTGGCCTGCGGTAGTACATTGTCAATCAAAGATCAAAGACGGCTTTACCCCGCATCAGTACAGACCCATATCAGCAGAAACAACAGGGCCTACACAAGAAGAAAGCCAGTCTGTTTAGACTGGACCCTGTCCAATTACGCGCAAACTCACAAGCACACGCATTGTTTGTCTTTCTCTTTCGGGTGGGCAATCTCTTTGAACTATGATGCTAAGCGAGTAGCCAATGAGGGCGCAACGTTCTGTTTACATTGATGTTTGTACTGAACCTGCCGAAGTGCTGTGTGGATGGAAACAGCACGGGACCTCCTGGATGATGTGAACTTCCAACACAGTCTGATCTACTCCAAGGTTTAGTGATAATTGTGCTGTTTATGGAGCGAAGTTGCTGCTGCGTTATGACTGAGAAACACGAACGAACCTTGGCAGAAGATACTGCAGGAGACTTGTGAATTAACTGGTCTCTTTCTAAAGTAGCCTAACATATATTTCCTTTAAAGTGCTGCATAGAAATTGAGGATTTTAGACAATAAAGCAATGTCATCAATCTGTATCTTGGCTGACAAAGAATTGTTTTCATGTTAAAGAGGGTGATCCTATTCGATAATACACATTCTGGAATTCTAACACTATGAGGGAATGAGAAGGGTTGTTTGGGATCCAGTAAGCTCAAGAGCAGCTCACTGTGGTCCCCATTCCCACACTGGTCTCTGCTTATTAGCAACCTCATATGCTAGCACACATGTCAAAGGCTGAGAGTCAATTACAAAGCCTTCCACATCCCTTCTTCAGCAGAGATTTATAGAGCCATGTTGTGCACTGGGTATCATCTATATCTGGCCCGGGTCTTTTCTATTAGGAAGAATGCTTCAGGGGAGAGAGTAATTGTGTGTAGCGTCTGTGCGAAACAGTGTATTAGCAGGCAAGTTTGAAATTCCAGGAGTCACATACAAACACACAAGAACAGGAAGACCCTGACCTCCTTCCCTCCATACATACTCAATCTATTTGGGTGAAACAGTCTAGATAACTATCTTTTTCTGCCCTCTAATGAAGCACAGAACATTTTCACAGTAAGGTTCCTTCATAGAAGGTTTGGAATCCACTCCTCTGATTGGAAGTCAAGCTGTTACTTCTGCCAGTGCATAAAAGTGTCTTGTTAAAACGATCTGGTACTGTTCATTCACTCTGCTACTTTACAACAGACCCATCTACGTACAATTTCAGCAAAGATTTTTTTTTACCTACAAAGATCCTGAAGAACAATATCTACAGTGGTCCCTAGTAACAAATACATTTTATGGATAATCTGTTAAACAACACATACATTTCCCATATGACGCCACATATTTCCAGCGCCCATGTCTGGTGCATCACAAGTGTCTGACCTCACAAGCAGGGCATTCTAAGACTGTGCAGTCCACCCAAACATAAAACACCCTGGAATCCTCTCCAGTCGTTTACTGGATTTTTTTCAAGTAGAAAACAGAGCAATATGAAATACATGTAATACTCCCATCAGTGCTTCTCCATTCTAAATAGCAGCAGCTCTTGAAGGGCACAAAGACTTGACAAAAACATTCCGTGCTAAAGAAGATGAATTTGAAAGCAGCTTTGAAAGACAAATGTGTTTTCCACCACAATGTTTGAACATTCCGCAAGTACGTCTGAAGATGCCAAATGCAGGCTACATATGAAAACAGTTGGGGTGTAATTTACAGCTTTAAGACCTCTGGCTATATTAATGTGCCCTCTGTTTTCCACCATCTTCTTAACATAAACAGACACTCCCTCTTTCCTCCCTCGACCTCCGTCACTGTCTCTGTGTTGCCACCCAGTCTCCACCCCGTCTCGCCCAGCCTCACCCAGTCCCACAATGATGACAAATCGTTAGACATTTTTATCCAGCTTCTCAAAATAAAACGTAAGGCAACATGAGTGAATGACAGGAAGGAAACTGTTGCACTGATGGGATGAATGGTCATCAAGAGAGCCCTATACTTCTATAAGAATAGGGTGACGCACATTCAATGGATAACATCTTCGCACACAGTACAATGCAATGAAAGACAATGATTGGGCTAACTTTAGTTACTACATTCTAGAAATCAGAGGGAGTTCAGTTTTTGATGGTTTTTGTTGTTGTGAGGGACACGCACTACTGACACATTGATACGTTGTATTGTGCTACTATAGTACACTAACACCATGCCAAGGGAGATACAAGTCTTCTCAGAGATGTTTTTTGGTCTGAAATTGTCACAAAAACGTTGCTCATTCACTCCTTCTGTGTGTTTTAAGCCTATTCATTAAACAAACATTGCATTTCTAGGTTAATTCCAACACACGCATGCTTATTCCGTCATAAAATATGAACAAAGTAAACGAGTCGGAGTTTAAGTCACTTCAGCTTCACCTTTGTTTACACGGGACATTCAAAAGCGCAACATTAAAATTACCCGTAGTGGAAAAATCTTAACAGGTAATTAAAGCTGTCCTAAACAGTCTCATACCTTTTTTACACAGTCTAGTGAGATTGACCTTTATGTGTGCCTGAAGTCCATGAATACACAGTGACTAAATAAAGCAATGGGCTGTCTAAGACATCCTCAATGTACTGGCACTCTAATCTGTATCTGATAAACACCAAGGTACACATTCAGGATCTACATGACAGAATATGAAAATAATTCATTTCAGAATCTTTGGGAGTACTTTGCCATTGGTCAAGTTGGTTATTTCCTCTCTGTCTGTTGATCTGAAACCTAAACGTAGGCTTTGACCGCTGGAGTGCGTGATTCATTGGTGGCTCAAGCTGACCCTTATTAGGCAATGTCCTCTGTAAACATCAGTTCCAGGGACGTTTACTGATGGGTTCACTTCACATATACAGCCCTCCTGTCCTTCAATAAATACTGATGTTCTGTTAGTATTATATGGCACCAGATTGTTGTAACTATTCACTATGGTGAACAACATTAATACACATACATAAATCAAGGAATTTGGGTTTGTTTCACTTCTGCAGTAATGGTGACTCCTCTAGAAGTTCCTGTATTCACACATGATCGGACACTTCTAATGGGATTTTTAGTTTAACCTAATTCAGACAGCACATTAACAAATAACCTCTCAGCAACCTTTCTAGGAAAGGGCCCATGGTTCCTAACTGGAAACCTAATCTCAACCATCTCAGCCTGACCTTTATGCTGGGGCCCTACAGCGTCCATTCCATACATACAAATACACACACTGAGACCCCCTATCATCTTACCAAAGGAAGAAGGGCTATATGAAGACATTCAAGAGAAACTGGGCAGTATGCATCTTTGCACCGCAATCCTGGCACTGACGCTTCCTCTAGTCCATCCCACCACCACAGGTGACCAAGCTCCCTCCTACCCACCACATGTCCCCTGTCTCTTGTTCTAGCATATGTGTACCAGTTCAAAGTACCCACTCCTCCTACCCATGGGCCTCCCTAACACTCAATGATCAGGTGTGCCTGAGCAGCACTCTGGGCTCCACCATCTGTGCCCCCCTACCCCGTTCCCTGCTATGCTCCTCCCCCACACGTTTGTATACATGTGGAAATGTGGGCAGACATCTACTGCTCCTCCCTGGTGTCAGGGATCAACTTTGCTGCTAGGTGTGAGGTTGGCATGGGCACCACTGGCTGACAACCAGCTGGTAATCTCACCTGTAGCACGCTCTTTACATAAACAGCTTAAATCTGATGCACAGGAGCACAGAGCAGGTGTTTCAAAGGGAACAAAGGGTTGTGATTTTAGGAGAGAACATTGATATTAATTGGTGTGGTGTGTGTACCAGCCAACATCATTTTTTTAGAAATTTCATGAAGATGAGGTACTCGCTTTTGTGCCTGTGGCAGAGCAGAGGGGATCTGTGGCAGAGCAGGACATGATAGGAACACTGAGAGCCTAAAGTGGGAGAGAACATATTTTTTGTGAAGTACAGGAGATGTATAAATATGAAAAGGAAGAATGCATGAAATTATATGGAATGATATGGAATATATGCAGTATGTACTGCAGATGGAATGTAAAGAACTCAGAGACAAGATCAACAGTGTGAAAGAGAGAGACAGAAGCACTTAAGATACAAATGTGGAGCTAGGAGTTACTGTTAAAAATATCAGGCCCATAAATGTTCAAGGCTCTGGTCCTGTTTATGTCCACTGAAGCCAGTCAAGGCTATGAAAAATGACACTGTGCAGACATTCTACAAGTGTCACATTTTTGTCACAATGTTGAATGAAAATAGAGAAGAATTCAAAATAACCCCTACCGTGGACTTCACGCAACACAGACATGAATATATCCAAGCCAATTTGTCAGCCAGTAAAAGATAGCCTGCTGTTCTTTTGGTTGTCTGCATGTCAGACATACTGTAATTCTAGAGATAGTCTTGATAGGGTTTCACTTCTTATGAAAACAAGCTGCACTGTGAAAAGATAACCAGAGTCAAAGATGTGGTGTACGGCCTTGTGTTTTAAATGGTTTTCATGTTGCAATTGTGCAAAGTGAAATTCTGGAGAAAAATGAACATGATTGCTAATCAGAGCCTATTTATTTTGTACTGGAAAAGGGACAAGCCACAACAAATGACCTGAATCAAACAAAGGAGAGGGAATATAATAGAAAAAGCACAAAAAAAGACTGAGGGACAAGTGACATAAAGATTTTATGACAAATGAGAAAAACGACCGATAAAAATAAAGGGCTGGAAGGGACTGACTTCTTGTTGAAGAGCTCCGATTGATGGCAGTCTACATACATCACCCAGTGTCACGTCTGGGCTTTTATCACAGCTCAGTGCTCTAATGTCCAGGACACAGAGTGGGCTGGAGAACTAGGCTTTTCAAAAACAGCAACTACATTCAGCCTCCAGTTTCTCGGTGAAGTGGTCCAATTGAACCAAAATGCAGAGCTTTAGGATTCAGTTTTTGAGGGTTTATTAGGCATTACGTGACACAAATGAATAATAAAGCACAGCACACTGTTTTCACAACATCCATACATGTGGTATAATTCCTAAAAAAGTACATTCCCACAGAATGGGCATTAATGATTATATATAGCACCCATTATGTAAATAACAAATTATTCAATAATGAAGAATTGTGCTAATTGAAAGAGAATTAAAATTGCGGTTCATTTCTAAGCAATGTCCTCTGATTTACAGTTTATTTCCTAGCTGAGAAGCACGTGGAGCTGGATCAAACCAAATGATCCGTGCTGTACAGATATGCTTCCAGAGGGCCATGGTGTTGCTGATGTGTCAGATGGCAGATTGCTGGGAGCCAAATATCCCAGACGCTCTGCTATTGACAACAACCCTTCTATTAGCCCCCATATGGACATCAGCTAGCCAGTCAGCCACAAATCCTGCTTGGCATGCATGACAGAATATGCATGTCTACCCACTGTGATCCTATAAATGGAATCACAAAAATATGCACACTAGTCTTCCTTTCGGCCCCTTACTTATGACATATGCATGCTGGATGTAAACATACTTATCACCCCCAACCTTCAAAGGCACATACACAAAATAACCATACTCACACTTTCACACATTACAACCACAACACTTTATGGTTTCTCCATCAAGTGCAGTTGTGCTCTCTTTATCTACTTTTCTTTGTCAAAGACGCATAAATATACATCACACGTAAACAGACACCACACACATAAATATGCACCACACACACATAAATATACATCACACACATAAATATACGCCACACACATAAATATACATCACACACATAAATATACATTACACACACATAAACAGACACCACACACACATACATTTGCGCCACACACACATACATTGACAGTACACACACACACATGCACTCTCAATGCATCCTGTTTGTGTCTTTGTTCAGCCCCTCCCCTTCAGCTCCACCAGCATCACCTGACTCCAGCGTACGCAGAAGGTCCATCCCTGCGTCAGAACTCCTCGTCAGCCACCAGGCCTGCATGCCGTGTGACCATGCAGTGTGACCACTGCCTCTTACTGAACAACGGAGCTCATCTGAGGTCACAACCTTTATAGTACTCATGGAAAAAACCAACACAGGACAGCCGGCCTTAAACATGCTTTCTCTGCAAACAATGAAAAGGTCTCAGGTCATTTTTTTCAACAAGCTCTCAATTTTTTTGGTAGGCAGAGATTGTGTGTTGTGGATTCATAACCACCTGATGGATGTACACGATAGTCCACATAAATCTCATTAGCTAAAATGTCTTTTGGTTCATTTCAAGATTTTTCGTAACAAAGTTTTTTTCCTTCATTCTTTTCTCTCCAGGTAATTCAAAGTCCATTTCGTACAGTAATATATGTGGTTCAGAGAGACCTAAGCTTATTGTAATGTCAGTGTTGCACTGTAAAAGGCTTGATTAGTTATGGGCATTGGTCCAGAAGTTCTATCTACATTTCCTGTAAAATGTGATAAGCGCATTCTCATTTGAAAGATGAATAGACACACACACAGGGGATGTTCATGGATTCCATGGGAGAATGACTTACATCTTAAAGCAGTTAGATAACCTCCAAAAAATCTTCCATTCGGCAAACGGTTTAGATTTTTAAAATGCATTATATAACCCCACCTACCCCCTAACCACATGACTATAGAGATGAGCTTAAAAGGTTTCCACCAACATTGCTAAGTCTCAGCTGTGTTTACACTACATACTAAACCTATAGTACTGCAAGTGCAGCGCATTTCCTCATAAGTATCACAAACAGTCCAAAGAATATTCATATAACTGTAAATTTAATCTTACCCACCTTGAGCTGGTGAGCCAGCTAAGAGATAAGTATGGATTTATGTCTGGATGTGTTGCCACAGGTATAATGTTTTATGCAACGTCTTACCAATTCTATTTGACACTCTGCTGAAGTAAAGCTACAATTCCATACCTTGAGCAGAAATCTACGCTTTGCAGAGCGAGGTTTGCCATTTGCTTGCATGAGAAATATCAAGTTAAGTATACATTTTTACATCAGTCTGGTATGAATGTATTTCCACTTCCTTGAAATAATACAATACTTTCATTGTTAGCTGTAGTATATTACCCCTTTGGTTCCAGTTAAGGGCTTTGCCTTGTAAAATGTGATTAGGGTAACAGAGACATGAAAGGAAGAGTGAAGTTTATAAAAGCTTTGAGAGGCAAAATTGATGGATATCTATTTTTGAGGTGGAGTGTAAGCAGCTTGTGATTCTGGTGTTTTGGTAGTGAAAAATTTGAAATAAAGTAGTGTTCCTTACAGAACAAAATATGTTGTTACTTGAATAACTGACTTTCTGTATTCACTCAGGGAACCGGACAACAAAATACACAACTCAAAGCAACGTTATTTCAAGCTTCTAAGAGTATTGTGTTTTATCCTATTGTATTTTAAACTTATGTGTTCCTCTAATTCCTTCATCTAAATTAATCAGAAAGGCCACTTAGATGCTGAAATAAAAACAACTGCAAACCCAAGTGGAGAAAGGGAGCTGAAAAGCACTTAGAGAAGGTGAAAGGCCTAAGCGACAGAGAGCAGAGCAGGTAGAAATAAAGAGACATTAAGAGACAGCATAGACATATAGAGACATACAGTTGAACTCATATACTACAAGGATCTGTAAGAGCACATTAGTCAAAAGAGTGTCTGCAGGTGTTTGTGAAACGAGGTAGATTAAGGGCGAACTGGCGAGGAAGCACTTTAGTCCGGCTGGAACAGCAGCACAGGGCTTTTAAGGGCCTGAATGAGTGTCATTTCAGGGTTGTAGTAACTTCATTAGTGTCTGGGAGAGCAGATGGAGGAGGGTATGGGTACATAGGAGGAGTTGAATCATCCTATTTACAGCAGGACAGAACAAACACTCTCTGCAGATATCCTCCCCATTCCAGGTTATAGTCCAGTTGATAGCAGACTGATTGGTCAGTCTGCCTTACAGTTGAATGCATTGCTAATGAATTTGTATGTGTGTATGTTATGGGGGGGTAGCTGGGATGGCATCACATTCATTCAGTTGTCTGATAATTTGTGTGAAAGCGGTGTGTCTTTGTACAGTGAGATGTGTGCATGTGCATTGTTCCATTTCTTAAAAATACAAAAAATCAATATAATGGGCCACACACTTCCAACTGCTCACTCAATTCGGAAGATCTTTACGTAACTATTGATCTGCAGATGTGAACTGGGGTCCTTCTGAAAAATAAGCACGGCTCTTCTGATTGTTTCGCCAATGATTACCTTGGCAAAAAAAATTATATCTCAAATTTTCCAGAGATTTTAATAAGTCAGAGGAGATACAACCACACCCCTTGTGAAACAGTCAATACTCCCTTGTATAGTTGTAGAGAAACACCTTTACAGCGCTTAACTGAATGCACACTTCATTTTACTATGTCTAGCAGGGGCTCAGTATAAACTCTGTACCAAGATTTAGGTCTGAATGACTTACAATTTTTCTCAGTATGCACAGCAAAATGCGAGAAGTGCAATGTTGTTACGCTGCAGTTAAAAGAACACTACCATAAGAAGCCATTCTGGCCTTCAGATCATGGCAGATGCACTTAACAAAACTGTAAAACACTTCAAGTTACTAACAGCAACGTTTTCTAAAAGCCACTATTTGCGTCAGCTCAACAGTAAACCATTTGAGGGCACAGTGGAATAAGTCTCTACTTTGGCTGTTACAGTGCCCATATGTGTGCTTTCAGGACGCTTACAGTGTGTGTTAGAGGTGATAATGAGGACACAAACCAGATGCTCATGTCCTTACAACAGCAAAGTCTAACTTACAAAACATTATACCCCGACAACTGCATGCTTCACTCTGGTTCACCGAGCTCTGGAATAATTCAGATAAACGGACTAAATCCAACTGCACACTGGTTTGCCAGAATAAAGAGAATTCAGGAACAACAACAAGAGAGTAAGAATCGGTAGACAACATGATGATTATTTAAACCTACAGGAGGATAGAATCAAGGATGCAGTCTACGGAGGATTCTGCCAGGAGGAGAATGAAGAGAAATCTAAGAAAGTCAGTTAAGTTTAGATGTCACCTGTAGGGGTACTACCTGCCACAGCTAAATCAGATGTCTAGCCCCATCTAGTGGTTTTATCTGACACAGCTAAATCCGTCATGTTTAGATACCTCGCCCCATCTAGGGGACTGTTTTCTTTGTTTTGAGACAAAATGTAAAGAGAAAGAACAATGGTTAACATTATCTTGTATTACCAAACATTCACTGTTAGAATCAACCAATCAGACCTCATCTTGACCCACACATATTTGCATACAAGCATACAGGACAACAGATACAATAGGTCAAAACATGGGGTGTAAAAACACTGACACATTAAGTGAATTGTTAACTGCAGAGAAAGAAGTAATGAACTTCCCTCTACAATTTAAATGTTAAATGTTAAATGTTAACATAAAAAGATGGCCAAGGTTGTCCAAGCTTAAACAGGAATGCTTATTTTACAATTTGTTTGATCACATTTCATTCTTTTGACCCATCAGATTTGTGTTACTGATAGGAAAAAGGTAAATCCCAACTTCAGACCATCCCTAATCAGTGTCCAAGTAGAAGTATCTAACACAGGATCCAATCTAGAACCCTCCATTTTGGGCCTATAAATAGCATTACTAGCACGGATTTACGTACGGAAGAGGGAGATATTTACAATATCTCACTTCCCTCTTTCATTGCTGTAATCTGAATCTGCCATTTGTAACCGACTCTTCCTCCAATCACAAATCTCCTCATAAGGGCAGATTCTACACTTCCAGACATCCTCAATGTCCACCCCTTGTGGCTCCCTCTCCCCTCTCCAGTAGGCCAGATACCCTCTGAGCTCAGTTTTCAGTTGGGTTTCCTGAAACTCTACTTTCCTGGTCCCGATGTGGCCTCCAGTGCTCTGGTGATAATATTCAACATTTAGCTTGTCTACTTCTTGTATGTCCATGGAGGCTAAGACAGCCAGAAGTACATCCAGGAGCTGCTCCAGCGTGGCTACAGGGTAGCCCATGGCCTTGGCTTCCTCCTGGACTCTGTCACCCAAGGCTTGTTGGATCTTCAGCCATCGAGCCTGAAGGTACATGATGATATGGGCCCTATCTAACTGACCACTAACCATTGAGTCAAATAGAAGCTTATACAACCCAACCTAGAATGAAAGAACAACATAGGGGCTATTAAAAAAACATACAAATGACAAAAACATTGTTTCCATAAGATATTTATCCATCCATCCATTGTCTACTGCTAATCCCCGGGAGGGATTGCAGTGCTGCTTGTTCCCATTTGGGGGTCACGGGTGACTGGAGCCTAACCCAGTAGCTTTCGGGCCATAGGCAGGGTACACCCTGGACTGGGGCCAGCAAGTCGCAGGGCTAACACAGAGACACAGACAACCATTCACTCACACATCCACTCTCTAGGGGCAATTTTTCAATATACCAATTAACCTATCACATGCATGTCTTTGGACGGTGGGAGGAAGCTGGAGTGCCCGGAGAGAACCCACGGTAACATGGGGAGGACATGCAGACTCCACCCAGAGAGATCATGTAATGTTGGATTTGGCCCAAGAACTGAACCCATGATCTCCTTCCTGGGAGGCAAGGGCTCTAACCGCACCGCCACCATGCACCCATAAGATATTTATAACTGTGATATTTGACTGAAGACTTGAGCTTATTCTGTGACATATAAGATACCTGAAAGAAATGACCCCTGGCCTGTGAGGGGCAGGGGAAACAGTTGTGTCTACGTGTCTTCAGGTCACTTAATACCAGCTCCCCGGAGTCACTACGCTCCAGGTCATCAATAATGCCTGAAAGAAACATCCCTTCCAACACTCCAAAGACTGGGAACTCTCTAACATGCTGGCCTGTGAGAAACACAAACATTTTGAATATTCACTTAAACACTTCAAATATTGTTTTCATTACATTATTTTTTCAACGGTAATCTTAATTAAATCATACCTGAATGAACTGCTTTTATTTTCTGCAGCATGCTGAGGTAAAATACAGCCTCTTTGTCTTCTCTGGTGACTACCGACACTTTCACAACATTAGGGTGTGTCTCCTGTTCTGATGACAGTAGGGCACAGGGTTATTATATATATATACATATACATATATATATACATATGTATAGTATATATATGATTTCCTATGTATATATATATGTATATATATACATATATAAACATCATATATATGTATATATATACATAAATACTGTATATACTGTATATGTGTATATATATACATACATATATACATATATGCACATACACACACATATATAAATATAAATATATATATATATACATTAATTAAAGTAAAACCACTTACATTTTCTGTAAAAAAACATCGTTATTTAAATAAAATATTTTCAATAGGTTCTGTGAAAAAATATCCATACATTTCCCAACATAACAAATGATGTGTTTTCTATGTGCATATGCTTACCCCTAGATAGATGAATGTTAGTCCCAATCTTCACTTCTTTTCTCTGCATCTCTTTCCGTCTCACCTGAGGTTTCAAGAGGCCATAAATCATGTGCATCTCACACCATGAATGGGCACACAACTGGGTCACAGAGAAGTGAGACTTGTTGAATCTATCCATTGGTTTAACGTTGGGAATAGATACATCTTGACTCCGTCTTGCTTTAACCTTTGAAAAGAAGTCAGCTCTGACGGACAGAAACATAAAGACATTCAATCAAGAGGATCAAGCACCAGCAAAATGTATGGAATCGCAAACTGTCATCCCCATGGAGATGAAGCAGTCAGATGGGTTGACTTACTTCAGTTTGGGGATCTTCCCATGTTTGTGGTTGAAATAGGTCTCTGCCTCTGCCTTACCCCTGACACTACATGGCTCTGATGGAGCTAAGGGTAGTCAAAAACGTATGTTAGCAATGTACACTTGAACCACTTATCAATTGATAAAAACAGAATGAAAGACACTTTGGACCTGTCATCTGTAGTGGGCCATGATCTCTACCCTCTGTCCCTCCTCCCCATGGCTGTACTTTAATAACTTCCTCTTCTGTCGTGTCAGTTTATTTTATTACTATATATTTACATATTCATTATATTGGGTCTAGCTCAATGAATACAGGTCTCGTGTGTGTATGTACAGTGCCCTATATATACCACTCTTTCATAGCATTTAGTGCCCGAGTGCCTGCACATTATAATAATGATGTACTGCACAGTATGACAGTAACATTGTATTCAATCAAATTTAACTCACCGAGGTGCTCTGATTGTAAATTGAGTAAATCGGCATCACTTATGTCTCCCCAATCGTCTGGATGTTCCTCCGGACGTTTGGTGTTATTTAGACTCATTGTAAAAAATTTTTTTACTGATCTCAGACTAATTGTACCCAGGAAAAGCTACTCGGTACCACATCGAGTTGACAAATGATTGGATGACTATAACAGAAACAGGATGGTAATGCCCAGACTTGTTCAACTCAAGTTACACCCCTTTGTTGACGTCAGATGCATTGGATTAAACATTTACCAGCAGATGGCATCATGGTGCCATATTAAACCCATCACAGTCTGAAATTGTCCAAAAAGAAATAACTTCCTTTTGACACTAAATTACTGTTATGAGAAATTAACTCTATTCCGTGCGAGTATTGCCTAGAACCGGAAGATCTAGCTATATTTCAAAAACTATTGTATAAAATTGCATCTTAAATAGCCTTTTTTGTCTCGTATTAAAATGTATTCATAATGGAAAACATGGATGATACACGATGTAAATATGTTGAAGAGACAGTCAGAAAAGACTGTAAGAAGAAAAAGAGAAAAGAGGATAAATTAGTCCTATTAAATAAGAAACGAGGATCGATCAAAATGTCAACCACAGCTCACTAGTAAACGGACTACGCAGGTACTGAAAGCTACTTGGTGGCATGTTGTATAGGCATAATTTCTCATTTAGAAATTTGCCAACTGACAATCATTAAACCTCGTAAGCGTCCAGTCACTGTCTATGATTATGACATGTCTTTACAGTTACGTTACAGTGACAGTTATATTAAGAGAGTTTGCCTAAAATTAAGGATAACAAGCTCAAGTTATAAATTCAACACATCATAACCTGTAAAACTGGGTGTGGCTAATAGTGAAACCACATTTTTAGAACAAGGCTATACCGAGGCTTGGACTTCCTATAGACACAAACAATGAGGTTGCCTGCATCTAAACTCATGAGGTATGCCTAACCTCAAGCAACACATTTGAGGAATAGAGATTACATTTAAGAAAGGCTATGTTTTGGGATTAGATTACACTGACATTGACAGTTTTGAGGTTAAAATAATTGGATAAACCGGTATTGTAATGCCTACATTGCTTTTCAGCAGATAAACTCAATGCCGCACCGCCTGTCTGAAGTTACTCCTCTTTGCCTAAAACAACATTGAAAGGCTCAGATGTCAAACGGACAAAGGTTAAAAGTGAAACCAACATTCAGAGAGAGAAAGGCCAGAGAGAAGCTAGAGAGAGGCTGAAGGAAGAGGTGTCCGTGGAGCGCAGGAGTCCAGCGATGAGCACCTTACAGGGGAGCAGGTTAAGACCTGCAACCCAGCCCGGGAGAGCCTGAGGTAGGACAGCATCCGCAGTGATGCTGAGGCACAGAGGATAGAGGTGTACAAAGTCAACCGAAGACAGCGCAACTTGGATTTGTCTCACGGGGGGCTTGGAAACATGGACGCAAGTGTCCTTCATCAGGAAAGCAATGGTGACACTACTCAGCATGGCCTATAGGTGTCAGTCTTGTCACAAGAATACAAAGGACCATTTTTTTAATCCTTAGTAAACTGAACTTCATCTTAAAGGTTTTGTCAGGAGAGCAGCATGTCATTCATCAAGGTTGGACAGAACACTGCACAGATGTAGGCTGTAATTTTGAGAGAACATTCTGAACAGTCTCACACTGTATAGATGTTCAAACAATAAGCAGACATCCGTTCGTTGGATTGTCATAATGCACCTGTTAGTATTATTTTACTTGGCACTGAATTCATTTTGAAGTCATGTGGCAACACTTATTTTATTTAAAACATTTAAAAACATGCAGCTTCAAATCCAGACACATTATTGAACTTCAACAAGGCAAACAGGTGTCACAAACACTGTTCAGTCTTCAAAGTATGGCCCTGTAGGACAAAGAGCATGGCTACTCTTGAATCACTACAAGGTGATGCATGAAATTTAGAAATATTAGAAATATCAGATGTGGACAAACAGAGGAGTATAATTTACTAATTGAAAAGTGTTTGAAAACTTGTTACTAAACAGCCAGTCAGTCTCAGCAGATATGAAACCTTCAAATAACCATCTGAGCAATTATGATCCATAACAGCTTTACAACCTTAATTTAAAAGCACTTCCTACTCTCCCAGAATACATATGAAATCGAAACTAGCTGCAATTTGCTCAATTTTACATGATCTATGAGGAACCTTTTCTAAATTGACAAAACATTCTGTACACTGAAGTGTTAGGATAACATGAATATTGATATTTTTCTATCCATGCCTAGACAATCCACCAATTTTGTGCAAAGATTCCCACCCACACACCCTGAAAGCCACGTTGAGGCCAATTGTGTACAGTAACTTTACAACACCTTTTGCTTCTACAAATCCAAAGTCACTGTCTTTCAAAACTACAAATCCAGCTTGAAAACTCAACTGTAATATTTGAGTTTTGAACAGGAAAATCATGTGTTCATCAGCCCCAACTGCAGGTTTTGAACTGGTCTCAAACAACTATGTTAAAGACGCCACTTTCCAAACAGCCTTTTACTTCTTGATCAAAATGTTTTTTGTTGACGTCATCTATTTAGTTCATAGTCCCAAGTTCAATGTCTAGTTTAAAAACAAATCGCTCACACTAGTCCATTGCAACAAATAAAGTAGCCCTCCAACAGGTTGTTACTCAGCTTCCCTCTACTCTCATTGGGGTATCCTGCTGCGATCAACAGCCTCTAGCTCCACACTGGAGAGGAAGCGTTTGGCTAGCCGGCGGCTGTCGAAGCTTAGCTCTGTGGTGTAGACTGCACGGGCGTGTTTGGGGTACACAATGGTGGTGCTCTGGAAGCGCTGGGCTCGTTGGCGAGGCTGGAAGTCTAGTTGAGTCTTGTAGTGTCTCCAGGTGCTGTGCGGCAGGGTGACGACAGTCTGGCTGCAGTGCTCCAGACCCAGGCCTCGTGGCTGGAGGGCTATATCATGGATGAAGTGGCGCTCAGAGTCGTAGCGCACAGATGAGGTGTATCTGGTGGATGTCAAAGATCAGGGCCTTTACTTTTTGGAGCACATTCTGAATTTGGCTGCATAGTGAAGGCCTTCTTTTTGTACTGCCATGTGAAACCATTCTACATACCCCTGTGTGCACACAACATATACACTGACACAATACCATCTTACTCTAAAGCATACCCCATTAGGCCTATCTACAAATGTTTTAGTAGATGTGAGTAGCCTGCATAGGCTACACCGATCTGCAGACTGTATATTAAACCCCCAAATAAAGACGACTTTGGCTGAAGCAAATTTTCATGCAATAATTCTGAACATTTACCGTATTTCCTTAGGCGGTAGTGGATCCAGTTCTATTCCCTCTCCGTAAGACAACGGGTGCAGCTGGGGAACAGATCCAATTGGTAAAACTGGAACCTGAAAAGCAAAGTCAGCCTACCGTCAACGCATAAGGAGAAAGGATTTGGTGGAGGTGGTAACGTTACTGACCCAATTTAGTATTTACGTGACCCAGTTTTCCAAGCCCAAGATAACAAACCAGAGATGCTAAAAAACTATAATCGATCCTTTTCATTGAGATGACTGGCTCCGGCATGTCAATTTAATAAAATTACGTTCATCAATTGCAAATGCAACAAGCAAAAGTGCGAAGAAAATTTGGCAGGTTTGATCGAAATGTAGCCTATCCATTTTTGTAACAAGTTAAGAATAATACGACCTTTGCGTACAGTTGTTAGGGGTTATACGTACCAAACCTGTCCCTTTGCCCTCGTCTTCAGAAACGGGACTTGTTGCTCCTTTATCGCCACACAGGGACAATAGCCAAACGCTAGGACTGGGGCTTGGCGGTAGTCCGGAGTCCGGGCTGTCAAGTGCCCGTTCAGCTTTGCAGCTCATTTCCAGTGGATCGTCGTCACACACATTCGGCAAATTTAGTCTGCCCACCATTTCTTTCAGTCCAACAGACAAATGGTTGCACTTTTCAGGTCGGTCAGCTTAACATTAGCTATAACAACGATCAATTCAAACCAGGTATCAAGTGTGTCGAAACCGATTGAGTCGCAAGAACCAGAGTAGCCCCTGTAAGAAGCCTAGTGCTCAATCGATCTGACTAGCCTGCGTGTATTATAGGACTCGTTGTGACCACGCAACTACAAATCCCTGACGGCAATTACTTGCATCAACCTCCGTTGCTTGGCAATACAGTTTACGACTGTCGGTAATCCAGTGTTTCCAAACAAAAATATATGAACCTTTCCGGTTTTTGTATTGCACGTGCAGCTAGATAACGTCCAAATGAGTTACGTGAATTTGTTTGTCATAACGATACACAAATAAAATTTGACAGCATTAAATTATTCTGTGTCATATGAGTGGGCATTCAGTTGTCCCGCCTGCACGTCTTCAAATTTCTCCTCTGTCAAAAGGGTTCATGGTTTTTCAAGTAAACACTGGGATGGAAACGCCTTTTAAAACGATTTCTTGAAGCTGGTTGGAGAGGAAAGATTAGAGGCGACAAAACGAAACATGGGAACTCTTTTATCCCCTCCCCTTGGCAAACACAGGAAAGACAACACTTTCTATCAACCCCGATTAAATTTGAGTAATTCTGAAAGTGTTGCTTCTTAATATTAGCCACAGTTGTTTGCTTATACGAAACGGAAAAACGAGACAAAAGTAACCTATGGCAAACCTTTACTCCAGTAGTTGCCAGATAACTTGTATTACTCTGAAAATACACATTGATAATCAACATAAGGCAGGAATGTAGGCCTGCATCAAGAACATCATAGCATTTATATATTAATCCATTTATCAAACATTTTCTTTTAAGGGGACAGAGGTCCACGTTAAGAACCACATATTACACAATCAAAATCATTCAAACGCCAACCTCTACTCTATGATGCCCGACCTTAATTTAAATAAAATAAATCATTTCAGTTATCTAGCAGAATAAAAACAAAATACAGTTGGACCGAGCAGAATGGAGTAATAACTCACTACATTGCCTGCAGAGGCTAACACCTTTTAACTTCAACAATCCAGTTAAAATGCTAGTTTGATACTGGCTGGATGATATTCCATTCAAACTCAATTTAAAAGCGCTGCCATTGATAAACTAAGTCTAGGCAGAAATAGTTCACCTCCTTCAAGTTTTCTCTTTCAATTTTGCTATATCAGCTGACATGACAACACACAGGGCTCAGAGTCTGTGAGGTACTTCAGGGAAAGGTTGAATAAATGAAAACCCTTCACATCGTGCACTCATATGCACCATCACAGCTCTCCTGGCCAAGGCCTGCTTTTTAAGGTGGCATGGACTGGTTTTAATTTCCCAAACAACCTTGGGAGACTTTAAACGCCCAAAAGAAACTGCCTGTCTGATTGAAGAGACAGGAAATCTTAAGATCCTCCCAGTTCCAGAACAGCAGGGTTAATCACTAAACCTGGAGACCAGGCAGTGATGCATGATGGAACACCACTGTTACACCAAAAACCTAATAAATGTCTCTACCCAAACTGAAGCACTAGACATTTAAATTAGACCCACCCTAGAAACTGCCCCCATTATGTCATAGAGCAACCCAATAGCAATTTATCAATCTACACAGACAATACGCTTGAACGTTCAAACATTTTAACTTCTGTTTTCAGTCTAGTATGGATAGCTGCCAGAGTGGCAGCATGTTGCCTCAAGCAGTTTTGAGTTAGTTGGTAGCTCCTGATTTAGTTTAAGTGCAAACACATTTTCAGCTTTGTATATTGTATTACGTACAGTACATTTAACAACGCAAAGCTAGGTATTAGTGTCGTTAAAAGACAACAACAAAAAAAACAAACACAAAAAGGCAGAAGTAAATTACTCATGTGCCAACAGCATATTGCAGTTGAGGAAGTGTCTTCATAATCTGACATTGACTTGTACAGTTCAAATCAATGCTAAAAAAGTACATTTTAGCCTCTTTGCTTAACCCACAATGTTCCATAATCACTAAACAGGGCAGGAGCCGATGTCAAGACAAACTGTATGTATGTGTGTGGAATCAGAGGATTTGTAGAGGGAAGTGAGAAGCCCAGTTCTTCTTCTTTTGAGGTTGACCATGTGTGTATGGGTGTGTTTCACAGTCTCTTCTTAATGAGCTTCTCCAGCTTGCGGATGCGGGAGGACTCCTGCTCAGGGGTGGGGGCGCTGAAGGAAAGAGAGGGACCCCCATCAGCTCCAGATGGGGGGGTTGGCAGCCTCTGTCTGAACAGCTCCAGCATGCTGCTCTGCTCGCTGCGTTTCAGACCCTGCATGGCACCCAAAGAAAGGAAGACATTGGGAAATGCACTACTGAGCTTTCTCACCACGATACATGAACCTACTAAAATCTGTTCAACATTCATCTCGCCTGTCCTCCTCCTAAAAACTAAGCGGTAGAGAAATGACGTGATGAGCAGGAAGAGAGGGAGGAGAAAACTGGTACAAATAGGAAGCAACAAGGTACAAGAACATCATTTCATGACACAACACCATCAAAAAGTCACTGGACAGCAGGACAACACGGCTGACTGAGCAGGAGGAGGATGAACAAATGACAGACAGTCTCTCTGGCCTACGACGGGGGAACTGAACCAACCTTCATATCCAGGATTTTTTGGAAGGTCTCAGGGTTGCCGTCAGCCAACAATTTGATGTAGTTATCCACAAACACCACCGGGGGTTCATGTGGTGCCATTACCACCTGGAGAGATGAGAGAGGGGGAAAGGGTGGGATGACACAACATCCATATGACTGATACATTCACACATCTTCATAATCTAGTTTAACATGAGCCTTCACATGAGCACCCATCACGGGACAACCGATAAGATCTTTAAGTGATTCCACATGGGCACATGGGACTGTACCATATAGCAAACTGAGATTCGGGGGTAGGGGCGGACAGCATAAGACGGTGTGCAAGTGGTTGAAGCTGAAAACAATGAGCCTACATGGCAGTGCTATATTTAGGGCAGCCCCCTCCTTCTTCCTCTTTTTTACAGACCAATTACTCCATGCATGAGTGGACGTGAATTAGCCTCTCTAATGGTCACGGTAATGATCTTTTGAGGTATAATGAGAGAGTCTCGGCAAAAATGGGTTTTAGTAGAGACAAGAAAAAGGTGAACTTTAAGGGCTTTAGCCAAGTCTGTGGACCAGACTCTCTTTTTTATTCTTAGGGGTAGTGAGATTTTTTAAAACACACACACAAAACTATGGATCAGTGCTGAACGTTCTTAGCTGCTACAGACGAACACATGGTTGACAGATACTGATGGAGGGGAAAAAAGGGAGTTGGAATTGCACCCTTCCCTTCCCCTTCCATCCACTCCCCAAAACATTTCACCCTAGCCTAATACCAACATCCAACCAAGCCCAGCTCCTGTTCCAAGGTTCCTCAGGAAAAAGAGAAGAGAGGGACTGAGTGGGAGACAGCTGTAGGGACAGAAAGTGTGTTATGGACGAAGACAGCGATAGAGTGAATGAGAGGGCCGTAGAGCAAGGGGGACATTCAAAGCTGTGGATTGTCTGGAATTCTCTGGCTTCCTTCCCCTGTGGACTGAGTGATTTACTAAGCAACTGTCCTGGAGCGAGGCCAAGGGAAAGCCTTGAGGGACCTTGTTGTAGTTAGTTTGCCCCGTAAAAAAAAAAGAGAGAGAAGAAAGGGGGGCGGAAAGAAGAGGAAAAAACATTCAGGCTGAAAGGAGATGGTGGTGTGTGTGGAGGAGGGGGGTAGCCTTTCCACTCCCACCCCTGAAAAGAGCATTGGTGGTAGGGAGAGGGCTGGGGTGGGCAGGGCTGGGGTGGGCTGGAAGTGTGGAAAACAGCCACGTCTCCCGGGCCTCACGCTGGCCAGAGCTGCCTCAGAGAGACAGAAACTAATCTACATAGAATCTGGGACAAGGGCTACACTCTGTATGATCTGACAAAAGGCTGGGTGATGTCGAGACATTCCTCAAGATATTTAGAGGGATCATGATCTAGTCCCCAAACCTCAAAGTGACTCACATTCAGATTGTGATGTGACCATCTCTTTTCAAACCCCTGGCTGAGAGAACATACGGTATCTGAAACTCTCAATCATTCTGCAACCTGTATCAAAGTGCACTTACACGTTGCACCTGTGAATGTGATTGTGTATAATACTGTTGAGGCTCTGGGATAGGTTTGAATAGTGAAATCATGCCTTCGTTTCTACGGGTTTCTCTTTTAGTGCCTGTATGTCAATGTGGGATTAATTACTTCTGTGTGTGTGGGAGAGAGGGTGGGGGGCACCTATAGGTACCAGTCAGACAGAAACATTGAACAGATTAGAACAAGCCTCTCTGCACTTGTGCCGCTTTTCAAACTTCAAGGCTGGGTCTTAAGGCTACAGTGAGCGGACCGGGGGAATGTATGTAAACACATTCAAGGCATTCCCCCCAAGGACTAAAGGCTTTGTGGTCCACATGTGGAGCCATCCACACACGTCCAGGGTGTTGGCAGCCAGGAGGTGATGACACGGAGAGAGTTGGCTAAACAATGGAAGAAGCAGATTCAAAGCAATGATGTGGCGTATTACAAGCGTGTAGTGGAGGATGTTGCACGAGGTTATGTGGTGTAAGAAACTCAGTGAGAACTTTCAGAGTTTGCTGTAACACGTAACTGCAATGCCTTTTAAAGATTTCGCAGTAAACACACATTTTAGTTTTTGTATTTTCGCTCACAAGAAGAGTTGAGCGTCAAGTAAAACTCAGAGCAGTATTTACTTTCCACAGAGACCGCAGAGAAGGGCTTGATCTTTGTCATCAACTCCTAATGACAAAGACTGTATGATGTTGTGTATTTAGAGCAGGTCCCAGACTGACCATTAGGCAGATCAAGGATGCATTCCTGTCCAAGGAGAACAGGAAACACTCCCTCAACAGGACAACAGAGTGCAGATAAGGTGGGAGTGACATGGGATGGGCGGGGTTTCAAAGGTATCCTTTAAGGCAAGGGGGGGCAGGCAAAAAATGCTTGTTCCCCTGACTCTAGCTTGGTCAAAAGATAGGTGTGTGTATTGTGTAGTGTGGGGTGTATGTGTGTGTGTTGTGTAGTCTGGAGTGTATGTGTGTGTATGTGTGTGTATGTGTATGTGTTGTGTAGAATGGGGGGTATGTGCGTGTTGTGTAGTGTAGGGTGTATGTGTGTGACCTGTGTAGTGTGGGGTGTGTGTTGTGTAGTGTAGGGTGTGTGTGTTGTGTAGTGTGGGGGTATGTGTGTGTTGTGTAGTGCAGGGGTATGTGTTTGCTGTGTAGTGTAGGGTGTATGTGTGTGTGCTGTGTAGTGTGGTGTGTATACTGCATGTGTGCGTTTGTGTTAATCCTGTCTTCCTCTGTGTATCTCGTTAAATCAGAGAGAGTACAGCTTGGCTCATATTCCCATACCTAACATGAGGAGGGCCAGTTTATAGGAACACGCTCATAAAAATGTTTTCCTGAGCAGAAGCTGAAGACATAATTAAAAGGTTACTCAAGCTAGGCAGACCAAAATTAAATTCAAATTGATAATCCGCTCTCTTAAATCAGACACATTTTGGAGAATGTTTTAGTAGTCAAACCACTAATCCTTCAGTTAACCTATTGTTTGCTAGTAAGCTACAAATCAGTGGAAAGAGAAAGTACTTATGATAATGTTCAACTAATCCTATTTCAGCCAGTTTAATAGTTCAGGTTACTGACTTTATAGTTACGATAAACATGTGTGAATGTTAAGATAAAAATTTTGGTGTTGGATTTGCTTTCAGGTTCATGGATGTGGTAAAAGTTAAAACAAGTGGTGTATAATGTGGCGTCAAGTTTCTGTCAAACGAAGTAGCTAAGGTTAAGATTAGGATCCATGTTCAAACATTTGCTACGATTGAGTGAATACACATATCAGGATGTTTTATTTCTATGAGTGTGCTGAGGACTAAGAGGTTGTCAGGAGGTTGTGTCAGCGTTGCTGCTCTAACCTTGAGGATCATCTCTGCACGGGTCATGCCCTTCACCACGATCTTGGTGTAGCTGGCAGGTGCTTTGCGGAGCACCTGGGAGCCGATGGAAGGAAGGTCCAACAGAACTGTCTTCAGAGAGTGGGTGTCTAACAGGAGCTGCAGGAAGTCCAAGGAAAAGAACAATAATACATTTGAATTCTTGAAATATAGAATCACTACTCCACACATACGTTTAAGACAACTACGCTAATTAGTAATACTTCACTCTAAATGTCTTTGTACCATGACATTTGATGTGGATACAGTTGTATAAAATAACACTAAAGACAGTTAGCATACCTGTTCTGCCCCCACCATGCTTATAGGCTTGCATCTGAACAGGTGGTTGATGAATTTGGGGATGAATGAACTAAAAGAGAGATAACATGTGTGCTTATTGACTTTGAAGACGTACTAGTTCATAGAACATCAGTCACAGGAGTGTTTCCTCACTTGGTGAACTTGATGCAGAACTGGGTGAAGTATTTCCGCGTAGAGGCCAGGTTGTCCCTAACAATGGGCACGTTCTGCTTGATGTGCATGATGACCGAGGTCACGTATGGACTCTGGTCTCCCACGTGCTCCACACTCTGCCACGGCATCTGGGAGGGGAGAGTGGGGAGAGGACGGTGGCGAGACGATGGTGGCGAGAGAAGAGTGGGGAGAGGACGGTGGGGAGAGGACGGTGAGGAGAGGACGGTGAGGAGAGGACAGAGGGGAGAGGACGGTGGGGAGAGGACGGTGGGGAAAGAGAAGGACAAAACAATGAGAATAACGGAAGTGACAGTGAGGTTGAGTGTGAGTTTGTGGGTTAAAGATAAAGAGGTAAAAAAGAGAGAGAGGTGTTTAAGGTGATGAACAGCAGACATCGAAGTGTATTGTAAAGCTTGTCAGTGAGTCAGCCTCTGGCTGGCTGGAATAAGAGCTTCTTGTCTGGATCCTACCTTGCTCATGGCAGTGAGAGCAGGGTCACATGCAGCGTCCAGATCCTGAACCAGCAACTGGATGCTGTTGGAGATCACACTGGAAGACCAAGAATATGCCATTGGACATACAGATTCAAGTACTCTGGAATTTCTGGCAAGGTTATTTGTGTGTGTGTGTGTGTGTGGTACATACGTGCTGAAGGTATCCATCTCTCCAGTCAGGTTGATCCTCTCCACCAGTGTCTTATCCACTTTCTCCTTGAGCTTCTCCTCCAACTTACACACACACACACACACGCACACACACACACACACACGCACTTTAACTTTACAATACCATCTTTGGTGACAAGAAAGCATGTTTATTTACATTAATCAACTTTTTTCCAAACGCAGACCAATTGGTGAATCTATTCCAGGGTTAGGGTTAGCACTCAAGTGTAGCAATCAAATGATTGCCAAACCATGCTACCTAACAGGAAATAACACAGCATGTGTTTAGAGCTGTGGATCAAGATCAACCGTTTCCTGACTCTGCAACTGTTTATTCATGAAAATATGAGGGTTTGATATAAGTGCGTATATATTATGCATCTGTTTGGGTGTGTACAAGGTTTGGGCACATTGTCCCATTCATTTGAATGGGAGGGTGTGGGGTGTGTCCAAGTGTTTGCCTGGTAGTGTATCTGTGTGTGTGTGTGTGTGTGTGTGTGTGTGTGTGTTCTGAGACCTGTTGCGTGGTTGCCAGGCAATACTCAGCAGTGCTGAGGATGCTGCAGATGAGACACAGCTCCTCCACAGTGAACTTGGCAGCTTCTGACCCCTCCTTCTCTTTCAGCAGGCTGCTGATGGTCAGCCCACCACTGCTACTGCTAGTCCTGTGGTGGAGAGAGGAGAGGAAGGTGGCAGAGACCAAGGGGGGAAACAACAACATGGAGGATTCTTTGAGATGCTTTCGAAACGCAACCACAGACCGACACGGGGGCAAGGTTACCAGGGCAACCTGGCCAAACAAACAATGTCTATGTTCTATTTAATAAATTACAATAGCTGAGATAACTTGGTGGAAAAAAGTGACATCTAAACCCCCTTTAAGAAGGGCCCTCTTTAAACCAGCCCAAAAAAACGACAGATATCATGCCACACAAGAGGAGTGCTGTCTGTCTGTCTGTCTGTCTGTGTGTGTGTGTCTGTTTTGTGCACCACAGTTAACAGAAGCTTTTAATGTGGCCAGTGAGTCAAACTACAGCTTTGGCTCATGGTGTATTAGGCAGCACCGCAGCGTAAACAACTCCAGAACCACATGACATGCTGAGCCCACAGATCAAACACTGCGACAACTGAAGACATTAAGTATCAAACTCCCCCTTCACACAGACCATTTACGCTTCTGAGGGAATGAAGAAATCGAAACCCGACAGGCCCGTTCATCAAAATGACTTCTACTCCATACTGCATGACATTTTCTAAGACCTAAGAATGTTTTAAACAGATACAGAACGCGGAAAAAACGAAAAAAAAATTTTTTTTACATTGATTCTTGGAATTTGATGCTAAACATTTTTAGATGCGTGTCCATTCCTGGAAAATTCTTGGTTTTAGCCTGAATTAGAGATCAGGATTTAGTACACAGTGGTCTTTCTAAACCAGGCCTTAGAGAGACATACAATGCATCATGGTTTTGGAAATTGTGATCCAAAACCTTCATCTGAAAGTGAGGAGCAGCGTGGATGATCAGACCATGATGAAAGCTCACTTGGGCAGATTGCCGGAGAGGATCTTCCAGGCATATTCTCGGAGGTACTTCTGGAAGATGGTGGTGAGAGCGATCATGGGCTCCCCGGTGCTCAGCTGGGAACACTGCACCATGCACTTCTTGTAGTAGACAAAGAGGTCAGCGCAGCTGGGCAGCACCGCCCCGCCCTCCTCTGTGCCCGCCTTGGGGGGGCCCTGCGCCCGGAAGTCTGCCACGAAGCGGTCGATCAGCTCACCCAAGTTCCTGAGGGTGGAGCCAAACACACGCACCACACAAATACAACGTGTCAATGATAATGAAAAAGTGAGTTGATTGTCCCACACCCCCGTCAAAGGCATTCAAGAAGGACAAGTTCCCAGCATCCCCCAGACAAGCCCAGGTGCCAGGCCTCTCCTGGAGCCTGTCTGTACTTTGATGCTTTCAAAGGCTCCCTTTTCCTGTCTCGCTTCCCCTGTCAGCACAAAGTTCCTATGAGAGCATGCCAAGGACCAACACAAAATCCACTTTCTGATAACAATCAAACTATTCAGTCCTGTTCTTGTCCAATGGGGATGAACGTCTGTTGGAAAGCCTGTCTAAAGCCTGTTGTAGTCTGAGCTGGTACTGAAAGGAGGCCACAGCCGGAGACTAGGTCACGTTGCTCAACCCTGCCAGACTCATGCTCAACGCTCCAGAGATCCAAGATCCAGGGGGGGTCATAGGGAGAGGGACCAAGCCCAGAATGGTGCTCTGTTCCTGGGAGGCACACTGTCTCAGACAGGGAGGGGAAGAACAAATGATGGAAAGGTGATAGGATGGGGGGGAAAAGTGGAAAAAGTGACAAAAGAAAAGTGGAAAGATTGATGAGTAGATGAGTACTCGCTCGGAAAGTGTGAGGGTGTGAGAGAGAGAGAGAGAAACAGAGACAGACAGACAGACAGACAGACAGACAGACAGAAAGAGACAGAGACAGAGATATCTGCTGTGGCGGCATATTTCAATCTCCCTCTCTCAGCGTCTGTGGTCATGCCGCTAATGGGAAACATTTCTGCCCCAGTACAGAGAGACAGAGGGAGACAGAAACAAGACAGATAGGGAGGAAGTTTGATGGAAAGCCAATAAAAAATTTTTAAAAAGCATTTGATGTTTGTGCCAACTTCCCACATGTTGACACCCCCCCCCCCCTCTACATGCTACCGTGTGACTCGACTCGCTGGAGTGTGTGGGGTTGGGACTTACTTATCTTGAGACTCTATGTAGACGTAGAGATGAGGTTCGAAGCACTTCGACACGATGCCATGGAAAGGGTTCTCTGGTGCTTTGGGCTTCTTTGGCTTTAGCGAGAACAAGAGTCATCATAATCTGGGCTGTGACTGTCTACTCATTGACACAGAATGAAAGAGGTATCTTCATGAACACAGTCAAAGGGGAGTTTAAGATATTTATTCCCCCCCCTTCACATAAGCCTATGATGAGGTGAGAGGATATGACCATAGGGAGCTGTGTTCAGAAGGTCTCACCCTGTCCAGATCATCCTCTTTCTCCAAGCCACCATCTTCCCCTGCCTCATCCTCCAGGAACGGGTTGGTTGAGTCCAGAGGGGTCTCCTGCTTCTTCTGAAGAAACACACACACACGCCCACAAACACACACACACACACGCCCACAAACACACACACACACGCCCACAAACACACACACACTTTCAATGAGGTCACCTTCTCTGGCTTGCTGGCGTCCCTGCTAGGGCCCCTGCTATGTCAGACCACTCTATATCAACATCGAACTCAAGGAGAGCAGGAAACCAGCACAGACTGCGAACCAGGGAGTCACCCAGCATCTTCTGCCTGAGTAAAGCAGTCTGGGTCCCAGACTGATAGATAAGGACAACTCGGGATCGAACCACACAGTCAAGCAAGGGTGTGTGTGTGTGTGTGTGGTGTGTGTGCGTGTGCGAGTGTGCTTGTTAGTCTTACCCCAGGTCCGTCTATCAGTGTGCACCCGGAGAAGCGTTTGGCTAACAGGCCCTCGAAGTTTGTTGTCCTCTGGATGGCAAACAAAAGCAGCTTGACCTCAATCTCCTTGGCCCGTGTCCTCATGACTTTGGCCAGCTCTATCCTGGACGACGCACAAGCACAGAAGCACACAATCATCACCACGTCATCTGTAATGTGTTAACAGCAGGTCACTGCTCATGTGGGCTAACGAGGAAACTCGGTGGTGGCAGCAGTTTGGTTGAGTCAGCAAGTTAATGCTTGCGATCATCACCCCCTCCACCATGTCCGTGCATGTGTCCATCAGTCGTGCCAGTCGCTGTCGAGGTACTTGTGTGTGTGAGTGTCTGTTGTTCTGAGCTAGAGCGTGTGTGGGTACCTTGTGATGTGGCAGAACTCCACAGCGATGCGCTCCGTCATACACCACTCCTCTGGGAACATGCGTCCATACTTCTCCTCGTAGTCCACCAGCTGACGCTTGATCCAGGCGTAGCGCCGGTCAATCTTATCCAGCCATGCCACCTGATGGAGAGAGAGGAGAGAGAGACAGAGAGAGAGAGAAGGAGAGGGAGACAGAGAGAGACAGAGAGAGACAGAGAGAGAGAGAGAGAGAGAGACAGAGAGACAGAGAGACAGAGAGAGAGAGAGAGAGAGAGAGAGAGAGAGAGAGAGAGAGAGCAAGAGAAGGAGAAAGGAAGCCAAATATATATTATTATATATACTCTATTGTCAACATCTTTTAATTAAAGTTTTGTCCTCCACAACAAAGATGGCTGTGGATTCCTCCTGTAGTCAGCACTCACGTCCTGGTTCTCCTGGAACAACACTAGGTACTCAGACAGGTGTTGTCTGATGAACTTCTTGATGATCTCCTGTTTAATTCGAGGGTCCAGGACGTTGGCCACCAGGCAGGCGTCTCTGAGGACATTACTGGGACCCCCTGCCCTCTGTGCGAGCACACACACAGCACACAGGTTAACAGACACACACATGTTAAAAGACACACACACTGCTGGATTTACATTTTTACACTGACTTGATGTAAAGTATGCTGCGTTGACAAATGCGCTCCTTCTAACACAATAATAAAATGGTATGGTATTGATGGCTGCATAACAAAAGAAACATTTCACAAGAGGAGCGTGATGTGGCGTGTCACCTTGGAGCCCTGAACAGGGAAGGCCTCTTCAAAGTCAGCCAGGATCTGGGTCCCCAACTCACTCTGAGCCGCCTTCACTCTGAGGACAACAAAGGAATGGGCATCAATCGCTGACATGACGCGGTATCAAAATGCCAAAAAAGAAACAATGAAAAATCTGAAAATGTCATTGGACAACTAGACATTTTTACAGTGGAGAATATGGCCACTGTATGGCCATATATGAGTGTTGGATAAAACCCTTTTTTACTGACTGTCTGACATTGAATTCAAAAACTCACTGCCAAGACCGAGGTGGCAAATGCAGTATCTGAGTTTTGTATCATTATGGAAGGCAGACACTGAGCCTAACCCCAGCATAACCAGAATCTTCCAGAACAAACAAGAGACACACAGACACTAACTCTTTCCATACAGCTTGTACACCTATACAGAACATCATGGTCCACATAGATACATGGAGCGAACCTGTTGGTATCGCCCAGTGTCAACCGTTAAACAGCGTTAGCTATCCCTGAGGATTACATGAGCTGGCCAGGATAAAGGTTTTTCTGAGATGTAACAAGTGAGTGCATGTGTTTGGACTCATCTTTCCAGTAAAACCACTTGTCTGTTTCACCAGAATCATCTACAAGATTGCTTTTCCTGTCACTTGGGAAGCATTATGCACGCGTACACACACACACGCACGCACGCACACAACATTCCTAGAAAACACAAGGGAACACATCGTGAAACCATCCTACATTTCTGACACGCCCTATTCAACTCAGGACTTGATCAAATAATCCAAGCAAGGCAGATAGGCAGGCAAACACAGCTGTACGAAGACGCTGAGACAGGGAGTGTGTGGGCTGAACCTGAGGCCTTGTTCTGTGGCCTGCTATGGGGTCTGGCATAGTGCTTAACGTGCACACACGCACACGGACACACTATGGGGTCTGGCATAGTGCTTTAACGTGCACACACACATGCACACACGCACACGGACACAGTATGGGGTCTGGGTTAGTGCTTTAACGTGCAAACACACACACACATGCACACGGACACACACACACACAACTATTTCTGTTGTATAGAGAAATACAGAATGAAAGGACAAAAGACTAACTTATGCTGTCACACATGCACAGGCAGCAACACACCTTTACACACTTAGGATCATGCAGGATCATGCAGGCCATGAAAAACACTTGTACAAAGACAAACACACACACACACAACTCTCTTTATGTAACATGTGCACATGCAAACAAACACAAGAGTGGAGGAGGAATGCACACTCTCAGGGCTCCCTCAGTGGAAACCTGCCAGGATCAAGAGCCTCTATGAAGTGTTTCCTTCCTCTGTATGTGACTGGGTGTGTGTGGGTGGGGGGTTGTGTGGGTGTGTATTGTGTGTGTATGCATTGTCTCCACCATCTCCTCCATAATTAAAAGATAAAAGATCTGATCTGCTGAATATTTCTGAGCTGACTTGGCCAACACCCTCAACCAATCCAACAAACTTAACAAAGGTCCAGTTGGAAAATTGGAATGGAATACACTAAGATATACAAGTTAGAAATGTGTGTGTGTGTGTGTGTGTGTACAGTTTACCTCTCCGAGAGCTGTCTGATCTGTGGAATGCCCATGTATTTCTGGAAGTGTTCCAATACATTGACCACTCCCTGAAGCAGGTTAGCAACCTCTCCATACTGCCTCCTCCTTGTCATGGCCCTGGTGCACACCAGTTCCAGACATGCAGGCAAACTATTAAAACAGGCTGGTGCCAAATGTGAACAGGATAATCATTCTATCTTGCCTAAAACACCAGACTGAAGAGACTGTATCTAATTCTTATACAACAGGTAATATAAGTAAAGGGTCATTAAGCCGAGTAGATGGCCTCTAGAGAAAAGATTACCTCAAGCTCTAGAGGTCCATCACGAGCCCCCAGCTAAGCATGATGTAGTTGTAAGATAGAAGTGGTGGTCAGATGGAGTGTGTCAAGGTGCCCGCTTCGCAGTTGGTCCAGCTGCCTTAATTGTCTCCTTTATATCTCCTTCACTGAGGTGCGAGAAAGGGGGGGGCGTGAGTGAATCAGTGAGAACACACTACATAATAACATGACTCAGATCTTGGCAGATCACGAGAAACGTAACATAGTAAACCCAAACCGTATAATGTATTTTCATCAAAATACGTCATTACTATCCCTTTCCGTCTTTTCAGCCAAAAACATCATATAGCACACTCCCCTGAATACATCTTTTCAGCCAAACGTCATACCCACCCTTATGTTAATTTTAGCAACAAAACGTCATATCTAACCCCTTATGTATTTCATCACAAAAC